>CM023099.1:7261856-7463074 GCA_013103745.1 Gardenia jasminoides | reverse complement strand
AAAATAAATTTGCAAATCACATAACTAATATACTCTATTCTAAATATTAAAAAAATAAACTAGAACTAAAAATCATTACACCTAAATAAATGAAAGAAATTAATACAAATGAATTATCAAACCTTTTGTGAACGGTCAGCTAATATGTGCTTCCCAGGTAATCAGCCAATCAAAGTGGTCTTAAAAAAACTTTCAAAATATATTGTCAAATTCATGTTCTCAAAAGCCCATATTACTGATTCATATTAGAGGTGAAAAGACCTAAACCTCAACTCTTTGAAATTCATAACACGACCCGACATCTTGTCTTAAAATTGGCACCACCGATGGAGCCTTTGCTATTTCTTTCTTCCTCTTTCAACAATGCTTTGTTTACTACTTATAGAGACATAAAGGTGGAAGAGTTCAGGCTAGAGATCACGATTAAAAAAAGACACAAGACTTTATTTTTTACCGACCGACTTGTGGTGTGAAGGCTATTCCATCATTCCCTACAGCTCACATGCCGTTTAGGGACAAAAGCAAAGGGAGGAGGTTGGAGATGGGATTGAAGAGTAAATCAAATTGTAAGTTAATAATCTCTCAATTTGCTTGTTTTGTTTCAAGGCAAAAATTTTCTATTTTTTTTTTTAAAGTGTTTGAAGTGTGAGTAATAGGAACAAACTCTTTTTTGTGTTTAGATAGTCCAAAAAATAAGCATGACAGCAGCAGCGGATAAAGAATTTTTTTCAGAGATACATGTGCACTGATGCCACATAAGCAGGAATTGCTGTGTTCAGCTGCAAACGTGGCTGGCAAATCGGTGGACATGATTAACTAGTCGTTAATGCACCTATTCAGCAAATGCACAGCAATTCCTCTTGGTTGAAAAGTAGTAGTTGCTGTAGCAAAAAAGGCCAACGATCGTATTATCTCCCGTCATCCTCTATCTTGCTTTCTCTCTCCCTCTCTCAGGCGAAACAATTATCCCAAATCTTGAACTTGTTTGCAACCAATCAGCAGTCTAAAACATCCCAAATTGTTGGGCTTTTACCAGGGTACAGATTGGTTGTTGATTAAGAGGTAGTGGAAGCTTTTGGCCGCAGCTGCTACCATTGTGCCCGTATAACCTATGACTCAATCAACCAGACGGTGATGCCAAGTAAGAGGCATTAGCCCTTCTTCAACCATGCAATACACCCATAATAAAAGGCCCTCTTTTCGGGTACCTAGTTCATAACCATGGTGGTAATTATGCCAAAGCGTTTGCATAACAATCCCCATTGGTGAAGTAGTTGTTGAAATATAAAGGCACTTTCGACATTTATCACAAATATTCAGGGCATAAAAAAAATTGATCATTGTTTTGATTTGACTTACTTGGTGTACAATTTTGATTTATTCAGTGTATTGAAAGTTTACTATATTTTTTAATGGCACATATAAATGCTGGGCTTACCTAAAAGAAACGGTGAAATGCTAGATTTTTTGTCCTTATTTCTTTCAAATAAGTTGACAATAAATGCCATTCAATAGTAAATTAATGGATCAGATA
Source organism: Gardenia jasminoides (assembly GCA_013103745.1). Classification (NCBI taxonomy): domain Eukaryota; kingdom Viridiplantae; phylum Streptophyta; class Magnoliopsida; order Gentianales; family Rubiaceae; genus Gardenia; species Gardenia jasminoides. The sequence continues at coordinate 7,461,540 of CM023099.1, read as the reverse complement.
TTATTGGCATCGTGCTGGATTTTGGGGATGTTTTAGTCACTCGGCTCTTAAGAAAAGTTAAATTTATCCCAATTCTTCAACTTGTTTGGCTATGACAAGAATCTCTTACATCTTTGCTATTGTTTCTTATTGTTTGTACCTAGGCTGGTGATAACAAAACTACTTGCTTGTTGAGGGTCTTTATGCGCTATAAGAATTGTATAATCTACTTTTCAAATCGAATAATCAATGCAAATAAACAGGGAATTTTGAAAGATTTCTCGATCTGAAATGTGTAGCAACTTATTCCCAAGCGATTGACTTTGTAAAGACAAAATCTGATCATATTTTGGTGTAATTTGAATGATACAAATTATTGTAAATTTTGCAGTTCTTCATCAAACGTATGTAGACAATCTATTAGCTGATGCTTGTGAACCTCTTACACCTTTGATTGTAGTGCTTTTGTTTTGACCTATGAATCTATGTAGCAAAATTAGGAAGCCAAATATTTTTTGTTGGTATCCCTCTGCATAGTCCATTTACGTGTGAACCGAGCAAGAGTAAAACCTTTCATCAAACTTCTGCTATAGCAGCCCTTCTCTTCTTGCATTCCATCCTTGTATATACAAGCTCATGATGTTCTAATTGGGGTTGGGAGGCCAAATAAAGCAAGTCTGGTGTTCTAGAATCATGCATGAAATCGAGGATTTGATAGGCCATGATATATTAATTTATTATGGAGTCTAACCTGAAGATGACTTTATATTCATGTTAGTCCATGATTCAATTATTTTCACTGTTTTACACATAATAATGAAACAGTTTTGCAATTGCTTGCATTTTGAAGCACGAGGCTAAACTTGGGTTGAACCTCTGATTAAAGCCCCAACACCTACTTTTTAGATCCTACCCGGATCTACCTCTAGTACTATCCCTTGGTGATGTCCCAAGTAAAGAGAAGAAGATTGTTGTGTTTGTATACAAACTCTCTTGAATTCCTTTTTGCATTTGCTTTCATTGGCTATCCAATCCCTTACCGTAACACATTACGTTTGGCAGCACGCTAACAACGTCACTTCAGAATTGTCCTTGTGTTCATCAAGTGGGTCGAGCAACTATACCCAATGTCTTGTAGCCTACCTAGAACAGGTCTGTTACCCAAGTAGGCAATTTATTTCTCGTTGCCTTTCAGTTTTCAGTTTCTCAACCATAATCCCATCAAAATATTGGCTTCTCTAAGCCTTTGATGATGTGTTATTACTATCACCATGATTTTCAACACATGGCAAGCAAAATTACTTGGGTACGACAATGGGCGAGGAATTTATCACAGGGCATTACCTTCAAGGAAGAGATACTATAAGACAACAAAAGCCCAAGGATGGAATTATTGGAACCTGGTAGCCCATTTTGTGGAAAATGGGATCATGAATGTTACAGGAGGGTAACTTGTAATACTTCTGATCAATATTGTCCTACAATTAGTCACCCTGAAGGTCATGGGTTTTCTTCGTAGAGGTAGGGTTATAGTCCACACAAGTGAAGACCCAAACTTCCTTGGTCAAAACCAACACCCTCCAAAGGCTCGGTGGGGTGGGGATTACTGTACCGGTGAGTCCTCCTCTAACAATATGGGATCGTTACAATCCACCACGCTTAGGGACGAAGCCTCCTTTGCACACAAAATCGGGAGTGGGTCACCATACCAGGTAACACCCACGACCAATATTGTCCACCCTTAACCACCGAAGGTGCGTGGGTTTGTTCTAGAGATGGGGTTATATCCCACAACATGTGAAGAGCCAAGTCAGCGGTAAAACCTAACACCCTCAAAGGCCTGGTCGGTGGGGACTTACCCACAGTGGCGATATAGTGGCTAGGATCCTCTTCTAACGATATGGGATCGTTACATATGCAGTCAAGGTTCAACCAAATCAGAAAAAAAGGGACATTTGAGTCATTTTGTGAGCTGTCCACAAATACGAAATCGGACTTAGCTAGGATGAAGAGGCCTACAATTTCACAGCTAGTAATGAACATTAGGCTTCATTAGGGGAGGTAAGTAATACAATTTCAATACTTGAAATTTATACTTTTATCTCCTTCAAATTTAGTCCTTTTCAAAATCAGCATCCCTGCATAATTGTTCATTGGTTGACATTACCTTTATATGTTGGAGGAAATGACACTACTTGTTAGGATAATTGAGTTAAAATAAAATAACATATAGCATGAAACTAGAGTTATTTATCATAACATGACACGATACATTTTCAACCAAGTAAAGATTAGTAGTAAACAAATGATAGTCACTTGATCACGAAGAATTTATGACATCAACTAGTGGCTACTTGCATGTGTCTTGTGATTTGTGTATAGTCAAATACAAAGATTGTTAACACTCTCCTAGCTAATTCTGTATTCTTTGTCTTTCCTGTTTGGTTTCCTTTTTGTTGTTCTAAGATGGGGGAGGTATGTTACATTAGATAGTAAACAACAACCACATATGAGGTGTTAAAATCCCATTTGGCATTTCATAATGCGGTTGTGACTTCAAAGTATATATATTTCAGCTTTGTATTTCTGCTTTCATTCTTGTAATGTCATTGGTAATTTAAGACAAGCTTAAGGTGCTTAATTATTCTATGATGTAAAAGGTTTTGATTAGGCAAAATAACAAAATTACGTTTTTTCTTTGTACATTCATGTACCTCTTGCCACTAACTTCTACACCTACTTACCACAAAATTTGGGATTGGATTATATTTACCACTTAAAATGTATAACTTGGCCCTAAATGAATCTCTCAACCAGATGAAATATATGTGGGGCTACTTAGTAGCCTACTCTTGCTAGATTTACCATAAGCTTTGTTCCGATTGCTTGGGAATGGTGCCACGGAGTCTGCCCAATTTGCCAGCAGTGTACCCTTTAACCAATCACATCATTTCTAGGGCCTCGACTAGTAGAAACCCAAGCGGAAGAGTTTGTGCGTTAACCTCCATGGCAAGCGGGACTTGTGGAAGACAACGAAGATAACATGTACATTGTCCTTCAATCTCAAGGCGATGAGGGGCCGTAAATGACCAACAACATATCTTGGGACAAGCAATAAAGAAGAAGGACATGTGGGTCAAAATCTACGGTCATTCGGGTCAATTCTTGAAGATGCCCTTGTAAAATTACTAACTCCTCGAAGTTGCTTTGGAGGAAAAGCGCAGATGGCAAAAAGTAGTGTATGGTGTAATGTCCAGCCAAGACATAATCAGGGAAATGAATATCCCTTAGGAGTGGAAGATACATGCTAATATACTAAACACGACGCCTAAATAATCGTATTCATTTGAAGTTTTCCATCTGAGAGAGTTGGCTATATCGTCAAGATAATGTAGGATAAGGGCATGGCTTAAAATATAAAATTAAAAATTACCTTTGGATGCATTGTGCCTTACTAAACGTTAATATGAGCTATTATTGTGGACATCAATCAATTGTTAACTTGTTAGGAAACGTTTGATTTTCCCTATGCATTGTTTTTATACCATAGCTAGATAGGTGATAGGGTGTAATTTTAGTTATTTATTGTGTTAATATTTCCTAATTATTTAGACTAAAAATTGCATTCTTGGGTGGATTCTACTAAGTTTATTTAATTGGTGGTCAATTGCAGGAGTTGGTGAAATTGTGCTGAAAAAGGGAAATCGAGCGTTCTAGGTTAAGTAAGGCCTTTGAGTCATCGATCAGTTTCAAGTTTCTAAAATTTCCAAGGGCGCGTGGGCAATTTTCAAGTAGTGTGGAGTTCAAATTCTGGAAATATTGTGGGGTTAATTGTGATGTTTTGTTATTTAGTAATTGATTTCGTTTAGGGAACTAAATTGATATTTTATTTTTAGGAAACCTTTTAGAGTAGGATTTGGTATTATTCGTAGTTTTTCCTTCTTGGGTTCAATTTGGAAAAGGAAAAGAGTGAGGCTGCGTGGAAGTTAAAGGCCACGACTATATATATATTTTGTGTGGGCTAAGGAAACAAAAAAAGCGGGACTTATTCTCTTTGGCTATGACATCATCGTTTCTTTGGGAAGCAATCCCTGGTAACTGCTTGAGGTTTCTTTGGAGAAAAGGACATCATCTTGGCTGCAACATCCCATACTTGCTTGGGAAAAAGCCAGGAAGCAGCGGGACAAGAAGAGCGAAAAACAAACCAGCAATAGTCTTCAGTTTTCCCTTTCTCTTTGCTACTTTCTTTTATATTAAATATTAGGGGATGTGTCTTTATCTTCATTCAACAACTTTGGTGGAAAATCAAACATGATGTGTGGTCTAATTTCTTATTTCTAGTCAAGGGGCGAAGGATTTGGTTCAATTATTTGTGAGATCTAATTCGTTTTACTCCCCTCTATTCATTGGTATTTGTATGTTTTGTCTTCATTGATTATAGTGAGCGTGTGTGATTAAATAGGTGTGATATTTGCAATTACTCGCGTAATCTATTTACTAATTAAAGTAATTGAATCAAGTAATTGTTTGGTTACTTTAATCCACGGTAGTAGCGGCATAAGTGGGTTTGTGTGAGGGAATATACAATCTAATTTAAATGAACCCTCGTGGCGTGTTTGTTAATTGAAGCGGGGTTTCTCTAATTTTTTAATGCAATTAGAATTAAATCCTATTGGTACCTAGGGTTATTCACTATTGACAGGAAATAGTCAATGGTGCATTACCTTGGCAATATCGAAACAATAAGGAGAGCTAGCCGGATCCCGGATTGTCGGTCGGCGGTGAAAACCCTGTTTAACAATGGATGTTGGAATCATATTTGCATCAATGATCAGTTATTTGAACCATTTCTGAAGTGTATCCTTGGTTAGAGTTTTTCCCATTAATTATCTTCTTTCAATTATTTCTCATTATTGATTACTTAGTTAATATTTGTTTAGTATTCAATTCCCAAAATCCCGTTTTCTATAACTAAAAAGGTTAATTTTCCCGGTCCACAGTGGAGCGACCCTACCACTTTACATACAAAATTAACTAATTACGGTATATCGGATCAAGTATACTCCTTGGAATCGAGGTGAACCGGTAACCCATTGCATCAGGTCCCTGCTCCGATTACAGGATTAGCTTTTGCTTATTCTTATTGGCATTAGGTCTATTAATTATTATTATGGGCTTTTGTCAATTTTTTGGCGCCGTTGCCTAAATAATTTGCTCCTTTTTGAGCTTACTTTGCTTTATTTTTATTTTATTTCTATTTTATTCTTGTTTTTATTTTTGGTGTTCTTTGCTAGTTTATGCCTCGTTCTTCACCATTACAAGTGAATTGATATACTCTGATCAAAGGTTGAGAGAAGGCAGTAGCGTGCTAAGAAAGGAGACCAAGAACAAAAAAAAAGAGAGGGCAATCGTCTACGCCATCTCCACGGGCTCAATTTGGCAATTGAATTGGAATCTTCAAGCTGATTCCTCTAGTGATTGAGCAAGAGGACTACATTATGGCCAATCGTTACCGGGACACTTTCAGGGGAGTTGGCTGCCCCAGTTAACTCAACAACCCCTGCATAACTTTTCCAAACATAGCTGAAAATATGCGTTTGAGTTAAAATGGCAGATTCACTCTTACCATCTTTTCATGGACTTTGGTGAAGAACCTCATAAGCACCTCAAGAATTTGGCGTGGTCTACTCAAGCATGGCGCTGGGGTGGCGAAGAAGAGCAAATAAAGCTTGACATTCCCATTCTCATAAGGATGCAGCCAAAGATTGGTTGTACTATCCTACCAGTTGGTGAGTATCACCACATGGGCACAATTGAAGAAAAAATTTTTAGAAAAATACTTTCCCGCATCCCGAGCTGCCAGTCTACGAAGGAGATACGGCATTAAACAGCATCTGGGGAATCCACAATATGCAGTCTTGGGAAAGATTCAATAGATTAGCACAAAATGTCCACAACATCAAATTAGTGAGCTATTGATCCGGTACTTCTATGAGGGACTTGTTCTATCGATAGAAATATCATTGATGCCGCATGGAAGTGGAGGGGCCCTAGCCAATAAGACCCTTGACCAAGCATGGGCTAATTGAGGAGATGGGAAAATTCACAACAATTTGGCACCGGTGAGAATCCATCCATCCGTAGAGTCAATGAAGTGGAGGTGTCTTCTATGCAACAACGGTATGCGAATTAACATCCTTTTGTTGACAACTAGGGGAATGCTGACAGGCGAAGGTATGTGGGATTTGCACAAATGGAGGGCACTCCAGCGACACATACCCATGTTGCAAGCGATGGGGCTGAGCAGTGAACATGGCTGGAGCGTGCGTGCCCAAGAATAATATGATCCTTATTCAAACACATACAATCCGGGATGGAGGGATCATCCTAACTTCAGCTATGGAAGCAGGGAGCAAGGTTCATTCCTAACTTGGGCCCCGAGTTCCAACAATCTTACCAACCAAGCCACAACAACCGCTTCCAGGTTCATCCCAATGCATCTCTAGAAATAGTCAGAGTTTGGCTTCTAGTACTATGCAATTCCAGCAAAAGCGGACTCCAGCATACAAGATCCTGGGACCCAGAGTGAGTGGGTTAGCTCTTGCCGTTAGCCTAGAAGCCAAGGTAGATGGCGGGTTACCCTCCCAACCTGAAGTAATCAAAAATGTGAGTGCTATGACCCTAAGTGGAAAAGAGATTGAAGGTCCTAAACCAACAATTCTCAAAGACAAGAATGAGGGACCAGATTGAGAAAGAGCTGGAAGAAGAAGGTGAGAGGCAAGAAGGCTGCTAAAGGTAACTCAGGATCGATAATTCAAGTGAAAGCTACTCCACCCCATTCCCTAGTAGGTTGGAGAAGCCAAGGAGACAAGAGAGGAGAAAGGAGATACTAGAGGTATTCAAAAAAGGTACAAGTAAATATACCTCTGTTAGAAACAATCAAGCAAGTCCCAAATACGAAGTTTTTGAAAGACTTGTCGTTAATAAGAAAGTTGAGGGGAGATGAGCGAGTTGTGGTGGGTGAAGCATTATCGGCTTGTCTTTGCAAAGGAAATTACGCACCAAAGTGTGGAGATCAGGTATGTTCTCCATCTCATGTGGAATAGGGAATCTTAAAATTAGAGATGCAATGCTAGATTTAGGAGCATCCATCAATGTGATGCCAAAAGTGTCTACACCTCATTAAATCTAGGACCATTGAAAGAGACTAGAATCATGATTCAGGTTAGCGGAACCGTACTAATGCCTATCACACGGACTAATTGAAGATGTTACGGTCCAGTTAATGAATTAGTGTTCCCACTTTGATTTTTATGTGCTTGACATGCATGGCGAACACTCTCCTAGTCCATCACCACTCATATAGGGGAGACCCTTTTTGAGTTGCTTGAAACAAAATAGATGTAAAAGGGGACCACGACAATGGAATTGATGGGGAGGTGATCCATTTTAATATTTTGATGTCATGAAGTATCCTCACGAATCTCATTCATTTTTTTTCTATAAGTGCAATTGATCACGTGGTCAGGAAGTTTTGAGTTAAATGGCGGGGATGAACTAGAAGTTGCTCTAACCAAGCATCTTGAGTTGGGGACAACTTATGATGTGGAGTTAAGTGCAGAATTGAAGAATATGGTTGGAGCACTGCAGTCCCTGGCATCTGTTACAAGAAGGTATGACCTTGCACCCTCTTTATACACAGATCTCATCAAAGGTTGTTACCTACGTGGAGGCAGGGCACCAAAATAGAGTTGAAGCCCTTGCCAAATCATCTCAAGTATGCATATCTAGGTGGTGAGAAGACTTGCAGTCATTATTTCAGCTCAACTATCACCCATTACAAGAGAGAAATTGCTAAGAGTGCTTAGAGAACACAAAGGAAGCAATAGGGTGGTCCATAGGCGATATCAAGGGCATAAGTCCCTCCTTGTGTATGCAGGATTCGACTTGAGGAAGAGGCAAAGCCGGTGCGGCAAACACAAGGAGGGAACAATGATGATGGAGGTGGTAAGAATGAAATACTCAAACTTCTAGATGTAGGAATAATCTTTGCCATTTCGATAGTCAATAGGATCAGCCGGTCTAAATAGTTCAAAAGCTGGAATCACGGTGGAGGCAAATCATGAGGGTGAAATGGTTCCGGTTCGTAAACCTCTGAGGATGGCGTCGGTCATTGACTATCGCAGCTCAATGCGGTGACTAAAAGAACTACTATCCTCTTCCTTTTATTGATCAAATGGTTGAAAGATTAGCCTATCGAGCTTACTATTGTTTTTGGATGGTTTTCAGGTTACTTTCAAATTGCCATAGCCCCGAGGATCAAGAAAAGGCGACATTCACATGTCCATTTGGTACCTTGCCTATAGGAGAATGCCATTGGGTGCAATGCTCGACAACTTTTCAAAGGTGCATGGTAAGCATCTTTTCGAATATGTGGAGAAAATCATAGAAGTCTTTATGGGCGACTTTAGTGTTTATGGTGATAGTTTGATGAATGCCTTGATAACTTGACTTTGATCTTAAAGCGATGCATTGAAACTAATCTTGTGCTTAGTGGGAAAAATGCCATTTCATGGTTGAACAGCGGGATTGTTTTGGGTCCGCGTGGTATCATCTAAAGGCATTGAAGTCGACAAAGCTAAGATAGATCTTGTTTCTTCCCTACCTTACCCATAAGTGTGCGGAAGTGCGTTCTTTTGGGTCATGCGGGGTTTATCGAAGATTCATTAAAGACTTCTCAAAATTGGATCCCCTTTGTTCAAATTATTGCAAAAGATGTGGCATTTGATTTCAATGAAGTGCAAGCAATCATTTGACAAGTTGAAAGAGCTTTTAACCTAGCCACCAATTATCCAACCCGGTTAGGTCTCCGTTTGAGATCATGTGTGATGCTAGTGACGGCAGCGGTGGGGGCGTCTTGGGGCAAAAGTTGGAAGAGTTGCTCATGCAATTTATTATGCTTCAAAGGCACTTAATGGAGCTCAGGTTGAACTATTCCACTGAAAAGGAGCTCTTAGCTGTGATTTTTTGCTTTGGAAAATTTAGATCTTATCTGCTAGGAGCTAAAGTAATTGTATACTCGACCATGCAGCGTTAAGGTTTTGATGACCAAAGGAAGCCAAGCCAAGGCTAATCCGATTGGATATTACTGCTCAAAATTTGATCATGGAAATCGATGATAAAGGGGAGGCGAAGAGAATCTAGTTGCGACCATTTGAGCGGATTACCTACCGCTAAGGATGATTTCACCTTAAGAGAAACCTTCCACGAGGAGCATTTATTTTCCATTCAATCGCCTCTTCCTTGGTATGCGGATATGGTAAATTTTTGGTTACTAACCAATTTCTAGGGTTGGTCCAAGGCACAAGAGACAAACTCAAGAGGTGATGCTAAATTACTACATATTGGGCCGATCCATATCTTTGGAAGCATGTGCGGAGATCAAGTAATGAGAAGGTGCGTAAATGAAAGTGAATTTGCCTCTATCCTTACTTTCTGTCATTCCTATGCATGTGGGGGTCATTTTGGACCAAAGCGAACAGCCGTAAGGTGTTGGAAGGTGGGTTCTATTGGCCTACTATTTTCAAAGATGCATACTTGTTTTGTAAGTCTTGTGATAGATGTCGGTAGGTAACATTTCTAGTAGAGATCAAATGCCCAAAACCCATATTCTTTTGTGAAATTTTTGAGGTATGGGGATTGATTTTATGGGAGACCATTTCCCTCTTCTTATGGTTATCTGTATATCTTATTAGCATGGACTATGTTTGAAGTGGGTGGAAGCAAAGGCCACCCGGACTGATTCTAAAGTAGTGTGATTTTGTGAAATCTCACATCTTTGTCCGTTTTGGGATGCCAAGAGCTATGATTAGTGTGAGGAGAAGCACCGCAATGGGGTGATGCAACTTTACCCATAAATATGGGGTCATTCACAAAGTTTCTACATCCTATCACCCACATAAACAAATGGACAAGCTGAAATTTCCAATAGAGATCAAGTCCATTTTGGAGAGAGATGGTTATACGATAGGAAGGATTGGAGTTTAAAACTGGAAGATGCACTTTGGGCGTATAGAACTGCATACAAGACACCTATTGGGATGTCTCCCTATAGGTTGGTATTTGGAAAACCGTGCCATCTTCAGGTGGAATTGGAGCATAAGGCATTTTAGGCGATTAAGGAATGCAATATGGACTTGGTTGGCGGGAGGTACAAAGGAAGCTTGATTTACAAGAACTGGAGGAGTTGAGGAATGAGGCCTATGAAAATGCCATGATTTACAAAGAGAAAAACAAAGCCTTTCATGACCAACAAATTTCAAGGAGACTTTTGAAATTGGGCAAAAAAGTCCTCTCTATCACTCAAACTTGACTTTTCCAGGGTAAGCTCTCCGTTGGATAGGCCCATTTGTTATTACTAATGTCTTTCATTATGGTGCGGTTGAGATTCAAAGTTTGAAAGCGGACAAAAGATTTGTTGTGAATGGCCACCGTCTTAAACCATATTATGAAAGTTTTTTGTAGGAGGGTTGAACTAATGCACCTTGAGGATCCCATTTATACAAGTTAAAGCTTCCGACCTTGTCTAGCAAAGACATTAAAAGAAAGGCTACTTGGGAGGCAACCAAGGATCCCTACTGCTCATTTTACATTTTGTAGTATTTCTGTGTTTTACTAAGTGATTTTTGCTTAAGTTAAATGTTCAAATCTCTCAGGTGTTAGGTAGCCACTAGTTAGAGTGCGTGCCATTAAAATGGACGCGTTTAAAACAAGGAACTATCATTTGTGGTGGTGGAAGCGTCACCACAGGTTAAGGCGTGCGCAAACTGGTCCCTTGAATGCCGCTATTGGACCCGAGCGATAGAACTAGTTAAGCGTGCCGCGCTAACTATCTCAACGCTTACGGCTGTCGGAACTCAAAATTTCCATCCTCCATCGAGCGTTGGCATGGGTTAGGCGTGCCGCAGCAACTCTCTACAACACTGGTTGCCACTCATCTAAAAAAAAAAAAAATTCTGATTCTCTTTTCCGATCTTCAGTGTTTTCGTTTAAAAAAAAAAATTTCTAGACCCTAATTCCTTTTCCCTTCTTTCCTTTTCTTTTCTTCCTTTTTCTTTCTTCTTTCGTTCTTCCTTCTTTATTTCTTTTTCCACCAAGTCTGCTGCTGCTCAACCTCATTGTTTCGTGCTCCGCCGTCTTCTCCATACGGTCTCAGGCTGCTTTTCGCACATACCCAGCTGTTGTTGGAACATCACCATTGCGGTTCACTGGAGATCAACCGGTCGCGACCATCCTGCGGTCCGATCGTGCTGGCTCCAGAAGTCTTTCTCAGTCACGTCGAACCCTCTGTTGCTACGTAGCGCCGCCGATGACAGCCTGCGCCACCGCTTCGCTTTCTGCTTGGCGTTCGCGGGTTCTTGCTGCTGCTTTCATGGTTGCTTGCCGTGGCAGCTGCCTCCCAGCGTCCACCTGCTCCAGCATTTTCGGACGACCACATTGATCTGGCGTCTTCTGCTCTTTGCATCCTTCCCCTCAGCCATTCTTTGGCTTGCAAACCTTTGGTTGGTGAACATCCGCCATCCGGGATCTCCGCTCACGGCATTGTGCAATGCCATCTTGTCAGATTTTTTCTATTCTTTCCTAAACCAGATGGTTTGTTGATTTCAGGTTAATACGGTTGGTTGGCTGGTGATTTTGTGCAATTACATCATCTCTCAATTCTGTTGTGCTGTGAATCTTGACATGTTGTGGGCTCGAATGTCTGTTGATTGGTTGAATTCGTTGCATTAGTTTCCTTTGCCGCGTGTTTTGTGACTGTGTCGAGAATTTAGGGAACACTTGTGCATTTGTTGAGTAAACTTTTGGTTAACCCGCTTGTCATTGGTTGGCAATTTCAATTGGGTGTTATACAATGGTTTTGTCCTTGCTATTGTGTTGGGATTGCTTTGGTCAGTTTTTCCTAAACATCATGCCTAAAACTAAAGATAAGAAAAGGACCCGACCACCCACGGCACCCGACCCTCTGTTCCCCTCACGGCCTCTCTCCAACATCTAGTTCCGGTCCCTTGAGAAAGAGTAAAGCCGATTCACATCTATCTTCCACCCCACTTTGGTGGGCATTTAAATTCACCAAAGGCGGTGATAAGGAGCGTTTTCAGCCCGGCTTTGCACATAAGATGGTCCCTTGTAAATACATCCATGGCCACCCTTGATGCATCGAGGAGGTCACTAAGAGGCTAACTGCTATTGGGTGGAATCATTATGCCTCTATTGTTTTACTGCTTTCATTTTGAATTGACATGGGAATTTTATGCTACATTTGAATTTGCATCCACTGATCAATTTTACTGTCTCCACCCACGAAGTTGATTGATTCGGTTAATGGGAAGGAATTTAAGATGTGCATTACAGATTTTAGCTTGGCTTTTGGATTTATTGATGTCCCATTCCCAATGCTGAATATTTGCATAGCCCTTGTGAATACTCGAACCTTTTTACTCCCTATAATGCTCACGGGCTGTGGGCTGATCGTCGGTGGATAAATCCCTTATGATCCTAGCAAATCTAAGGCTTCATTTCTTAAAGATCCTTTTCCGTTATTTGCATAGGTTCATGGCTTATAGTTTTCACGGTGGCCGGGACAGCTCACGGTATTTTGACTAAGCACGAGTTCTTCTTTCTATGGTGTATGATTGCTGATGTCAAGGTCAATTTGGGTTGTTGGTTAGCATCTCAATTTGCCAATGTGCTTGCTAAGAAAAATAAACCATTAATTCTAGGGTCTTATATCACTCACTTGCGTGAATCTTGGGGTTCTGGATTTAGAGCACCATAACTTACATCATGCTTGTGATATGGAGCCACGACTTGGCTTGTTTGGAAAAGATGGGTTTAATTCAGTGGGTGGGCGTGTTCCACTTCACTCCTCCAGGCCCTATTCAATTGCCTGCCTGCGGTCGACCTCCCACAACCACCTCCGCCGCTGCCCCCGATGCCTCTACTTCCAGACCACCGCCGTCATCCTCTGAGGGAGTTATCCCGGTCTCATGCCGTGGTTCAGTTACATCACATGGATGCTAGAATGGAGAGGATTGAGAGCCAAAGTGTCGGGATGGCCCAAAATTTGGCCCAATACTTCCACCATGTGGGCTTCCACCCACCTTTTGCTATCCAAATGATGAGAACAATGATGAATGCAATCAAGATGTGGTATGAGTAGTGAGTTTATGCCAATCGGGTTTTCTGCTCTTCTTGATGATGGATTTAATTGATGAATATGTTGAATTTGGCATCAATCATTTACCACTTGTGAGACTTTTTGAGCTTGATTGTGAGCAATTCTTCTAAATTTGCTCTATTTTTCATTTTTTGAGTGGTATTCCACATGGTTTGATCATTCTAGAACTTGCTCGGTTATGCATGTCAAGGCCACATTTAAATGAATTTGGTGCATTAAAATGACAAGGGCACCTAGGATTAACCACTTTGACTTTGAGAAAATCCTTGCCTTTATTTTATTTCCTAGTGAACCAATTTGGCATTAACCCGTCTTTGTTTGATAACCACATTTTAGCCTAAAACCTCTTTTTAGACTTTCTTTTGAACATATGTTAAAGTAATGCTTGAATATCATTGCATGAGGCCCTAGTGTATTATTTGCAAGGCAATGGATGAAAAAAAAACAAGTGTAACAAGTTAAGGTACTTTATATATTGTTTATGTTTCTTTTGTCTTGAAAAAAAGAAAAGAAATCAAGGGAAAAAAGGAAAAAAAAAAAAAAAACAAATCAGAAAAAAAAAGAAAAAGAAGGAAAAATGAAAAAATAGAAAGAGAAAAAAAAGAATGTGTGAAGTTCTTGTGTTGTGAAATGAGATAACTATAATACAAGCTACATTTGCTGGGTTGATGAAGTGCTAATTGCCTTGAAGGTGAAAATTTGTAAAGAAATTGTGCATTGGAATTTTGGCATTTTTCTTTAGCATATTTACACCTAAATTGACCTTTTATCCTACCTTCACCTAAGCCCCATTACAACCTTGTAAAAGTCCCTTTGATTTTTGCATTTGATTCATGATTAAGTGGTGGAGATGTGATATATGAGCAAGCTTATGGTAATGACATTCCATTGTGTTGAGTTGAGTGATATGCCTATCCGTTACATCTTGGAGTGAATGAGTGCAATTGTTAAATTCCTGGTGAGATTTGCCAAATTAATATATTCTGATTTTGGTGAAATTGTTGGGGAATATATGGGAAGCTTGTTTGGTATGGAATTGCTACGATTATCCTATGTCTTGATTGTGTTTCTGAGTGGGCTATGCTTGAGGACAAGCATCATTTAGGTGTGGGGGAGTTTGATAGGGTGTAATTTTAGTTATTTATTGTGTTAATATTTCCTAATTATTTAGACTAAAAATTGCATTCTTGGGTGGATTCTACTAAGTTTATTTAATTGGTGGTCAATTGCAGGAGTTGGTGAAATTGTGCTGAAAAAGGGAAATCAGAGAAAGCGTTCGTGGTTGGCGTAGGCTGAGTCCACGATCCGACAGTTCAAGTTTCTAAAATTTCCAATGGCGCGTGGGCAATTTTCAAGAAGTGTGGAGTTCAAATTCTGAAATATTGTGGGGTTAATTGTGATGTTTTGTTATTTAGTAATTGATTTCGTTTAGGGAACTAAATTGATATTTTATTTTTAGGAAACCTTTTAGAGTAGGATTTGGTATTATTGGTAGTTTTTCCTTCTTGGAGTTCAATTTGGAAAAGGAAAAGAGTGAGGCTGCGTGGAAGTTAAAGGCACACGACTATATATATATTTTTGTGTGGGCTAAGGAAACAAAAAAAGTAGGACTTATTCTCTTTGGCTGCAACATCATCGTTTCGGGAAGCAATCCCAGTTGGCTGGGTTTCTTTGGAGAGAAAAGGACATCATCTTGGGCTGACATCCTTCTTGCTTGGGAAAAAGGCAGGAAAGCGGGACAAGAAGAGCGGGAAAAACAAGCCAGCAATAGTCTTCCGTTTTTCCCTTTCTCTTTGCTACTTTCTTTTATATTAAATATTAGGGGATGTGTCTTTTATCTTCATTCAACAACTTTGGTGGAAAATCAAACATGATGTGTGGCTAATTTCTTATTTCTAGTCAAGGGGCAACTGAGGATTTGGTTCAATTATTTCTGTGAGATCTAATTCGTTTTACTCCTTCCCTCTATTCATTGGTATTTGTATGTTTTCTGTCTTCATTGATTATAGTGAACGTGTGTGATTAAATAGGTGTACAATATTTAATTACTCACGTAATCTATTTGCTAATTAAAGTAATTGAATCCGTAATTGTTTGGTTACTTTAATCCTGGTAGTAGCTGGCATAATTGGGTTTGTGTCAGGGGAATATACAATCTAATTTAAATGAACCCTCGTAGCGTGTTTGTTAATTGAAAGCGGTGGTTTCTCTAATTTTTAATGCAATTAGGAATTAAATCCTATGGTGGTACCTAGGGTTATTCTTGTATTAGGGAAATAGTCAATGGTTGGTACCTTGGCTATCGAAACAATAAGGAGCTGGCATCGGTCGTATCGGCAAAGTTGAAAACCCTGTTTAACAATGGATGTTGGAATCATATTTGCATCAATGATCAGTTATTTGAACCATTTCTGAAGTGTATCCTTGGCTAGAGTTTTTCCCATTAATTATCTTCTTTCAATTATTTCTCATTATTGATTACTTAGTTAATATTTGTTTAGTATTCAATTCCCAAAATCCCCCATTTTCTATAACTGAAAAAGGAGTTAATTTTCCGATCCACGTGGAGCGACCCTTTTTTGCCATACATACAAAATTAACTAATTACGGTATATCGGATCAAGTATACTTTTGGGAATCGGTGAAGCCGGTAACCCATTGCACATCCGAGTCCTGCTCGATTACTGGATTAGCTTTATTATTCTTATTGGCATTAGGTCTATTAATTATTGTATGCAGTGCTCGGCACTGCCAATAAGGCAAGTGGCTGCCAGCTCCTTTGCTAATTTGCAACTTTTCTTTATAGTTTTCCGTCATATGTGATGTCTTTGGGCATAGCCTTTGAATGTCGCTGTTGCTACTATATATACTTGACTAGTGATGCTTCATGAGTTCATGTTATCATCTTTAATGTGTTCATGTATATTTATGATCTCTCATGTGTACCTTTTAGCCAACATGGCCCTTGTCCTAAATTTTGCATGTGTATATAATTGAATGAATCCAAACACCGAAGTCACTTTCATATATATATATATATATATATATGTTCCGGTCTGATTGAGAAGATTGGAGGGGCATATATAGTGAATAATGCCCAATAATTCCAAAGGCCAAATTAATGGTTCCATTTGAAGCAACCTATTCCATCCTTACATTTAAATTATCAGGGAGCTTAAAAAGGCAAACACATAGAGACCCAAAATCATAGATTTTTTTCTTATTAATACATCTAGTCAGTTGTACCGTGATTTGGGATTCTGGTACATCAAACACCAGGTAATTGCGAATGTATTTTTTTTTTTTTTGTATTGTCTATTGGGAACAGGGTGCTCATCTTATTTTACACTAGCCTCCACCGAGTTCTCTCCATTTTGGATTTGAATGTGGGGCGGTTTTCATATATATTTTGGAGTACTTTTTCACTTTTGTACTATGATATTCCAAACCAATTTCACTAGTTAATTGGAGAGTAAGGTGCAACCCACAAGGCCAAGCTGCCACCTTAAAATTATTTTGGTCAGGCCTTATTATTTCTGTGTTTGTTCCTTCTGTTTTTACTTTTAGCAAACTAGCTATATATTTTTTTTTGGACATTTTTTAGGACAAAAATGGTGCTCACATGTCTTGCACATTTTATTAGCCCAAAAAAAAAGGAATTTACCATGTTCTACCTAAATCCATGAGGAGTGTAAAGGCAATTGATCTTGGAATCCCGAACGAACAAACTAGCATTTAATTTTGTGATATATTTTTTGCCCAACAATGAATAGCACATGTCTTGCACCTTTTATTAGGCCAACAAAATAGGAATTTCGATGTTCTACCTAAGCCCGTGAGTGTAAAGGCATTTGGTCTTGCACTCCAGAATGATAGGAAAATTTTCCTCATAAAATCAAGGACTACCTGCGACGACTTGGACATATTCACAGATTTTTATTGTACTATGGCATGGAGTAACTATCGTCATGATAGTAGACGTAACTCCAATCATAGTGCTCAGGACGAGGAAAATGAGGCTATACTACTCATGAACACATCAATGATAATGATGCATCCATCTCTTGGGCTCAACACTCCCTATGAAAGAATTTCCCACCATGATGAGTCGATAAGTGATTGGGAATGGGCTGACTAATTGGTCAATGGACATTACAGGCAGCTAATAGATGACATGCAACAATTAGAACTACCAACAATGTGTTCCAATTGAGAATGCATTAGCTATGATGTTGGTTATGGTTAGCCATAAGCATACGCACTGAGTTCTAGGGTCAACTTTCAACCAATCTATTGAGACAATTAATCGAAATGTTAGGAAAGTGCTGCACGGCTTGTGTTTATTTATAGCTGATATAATACGACCAGTGACCAAACCGAAGTCCATCCAAGAATTGCTAACTGAACGAATTTCTACCCATGGTTCAAGGTAATTTCCTTAAGCTATACACTACTATTGCTTGAAACCTCATAGGTGCCCACAATGAGTTTATTGAAATCTTAGTTTACCGATGATAGGATGCTGTGGGCGCAATGGACTGGATGCACATTCTAGCTTGTCCTCCAACTAGAAAGCAAATGTCGTACACCAACCATCATGGATTCCAGTCGCAGAATGTCCTTACAGTATGTGACCATGACATACATTTCATTTATGTATATACTGGATGGGAGGGTAGTGCTTATGATGCCCCCATCTTGGAATCTGTTTTGTGTCATCCATCAGACTTCCAATGCCACTTCTAGGTTATAACTTGTGCAATTCATTTCCAATAATTCTATACTGCTATTGTTAGAGAGATGTATTTAATGATCATTTTACAATTTAAACGATTGCTAATCACATAGGTAAGTACTATCTAGTGGATACGGCATACAGGAATATTCTCGGATTCATGCCTCCTATAAGAATGTCGAGCTATGACTTCCCAGGGAAGAGGCTGTTTAATATGCGGCATTCGCAACTTTGAAATGTTATCAAGTGCACATTTGATGTGCTAAAAAAAGATTCAAATTATTGAAGGGACCGATTGACAATTTCTACATGAACATTCAAATCAGTGTAGTCATTGCTTATTGTGTACTGCATAATTTTCTTAGGATTCATTAGCCGGGAGACTCACACTTTTAGAGGTACAAGGCAGGGGATGCAAGATTGGATGTGAATGAACTAGTAGACGAGCCAGTACCACTCCCGCAACCGCTACATGCTTCCTCTACTGATAGTGAGGAATGGAACAGCATAGCTAACCACATGTCTACAGCTCAGAGTCGACGATGACGTTAAGTGCTTTGGCCAAGAAAGAAATTGATGTCTTATGGGTTAGTACAATTTTAGCATGTACCTTTTTAGTCCCTTCAGTGTTCTTTTGTTGGTTCCATAGTGCTTGGATTTGTCCCGTATGTACTCTTCTGGTGAGTTCTATATTTTCTGGTAGTTGGTCAACGTTGGAGTCATTGTCAAAGTCAAAAAGTCAAAAGACAAGTTAAATAATTCATTCTTCTATCCAAATGATTATTTGTAAGATGTAACTATTATCCAAATGCTTATGTCATATTTTCATTATCCTTAAAAGTAAACCCCACTAAATTCCAAATAATCAACTGTCCGCTATCTTTATTTGAATAAAACAGAGCTTAGGAGATGTGGTAGAAAATAAATTTTGTTGGTGTGGGGATATCTATTCAAACAAGGGTTGTAAGATGAGGGTTGTAATGCTCTGGAATGAACTTGTTCTATCTGAATTGTTGGGATATTGGACCGTTTTCTACATTTTGGTGTCTATTTTTTTGGATCCCAAGTCGACCCGAATATGACTTGACGAGTTTGGCGGATTTGTGGTATCACTGAGATACCTCAGTCAATACCAGCCGATAAGCGAATGTTGACTCCAAACGGTAAATTTTTTATTCAAGGACCAATATCGTACGAGTGCATTGTTCCAAGTTATGACTTCCGAGTCATATCGACTCGCATACAAGACTTGTAGCGTGGAATTCTTACTAGCAAGCTTGACAAACAAAACCGGATTAGCTTTGGGTTTGGAGATGAGTGAGTAAAGGTTCATTCTTGTGATCGGTAAAACCTTTAAGATGCCGCGACTTTTAAGGCATTTTAACGGGAGTGATCGAATGACCCTTCACCATTTAACCCGGAAGGGTATACTGAAGGGACTTGAGGGTCGAAGTTATAATGGATTTTGGGTGGCACAACCAACTATTCTTGACATGCATCGGTCGGCCCATTTTGTTTGACTCATGGTTGGAACTTGTCTTTGGAGAATTTGTCTCACCTGGGTGCCTATTCTTGCTTGGCCCCTTTATGCAGAAAGTGTAAGACGAAAGCGGACTTTAGAGGAAGTACTGGTGTAAAGTGGTGGTTGTTAAGTCTTAAATTACATGCTTTATTTGTGGACATTTTCCTCACTATGGCCTAGATATGGTTTTAATTGCTTTATTCTACTCATATTTGATTTTGGTATTGATTCTAGGTTCTTGGAATTAATTGAAGATTAAAAGCTCTATTTTTGGTGAAAATTCCAGAAGACCTTCAAGGATAGGACTTACATGCGCCATATCAATCGTAGAAGGAATTCCTGGGGAAAATCCCACGACAATTCCTACCATTGGTGGAAGATTTTATTTATTTTCAGAATTGGTTGAAGACCCTTTTAATTAGGGTTTTAGTAATTGGTTTCCTTATTTACTTTATTAATGCTTTTTAGGAAAATAGACTCCAATTAGGACTAGGTTTCCTAAGTGATTAGGAAAGTTTAGGTTTTTATTAATTTGGTAATGATCCAAGCCGCAAGGGGGGGAGAGAGCTATCAGCGGACAAGCTCAAGAAACAAAGCTCCATCGTTGCTTTTCCTCCTGCCATGGTCTTTTGATTGATCACATAATTTAATTAGGAACAAGAATTCTTCAGATTACTTTGTTTCGTTTTCCCCTTGTGATTGGTCATCGGATTGTGGCCACCGAAGATCCATTTTGGCGGCTGACCTGTTGGTTTATTCACTTGGAAGTTTAATATTTCAACCACTACTTCATATTCCTTTCGCTGTTTCTATGGCTGTTTCTCAAACATTTGTTGGATGATTCTCTCCAATGGGAGTGGCTAGAACCCTAGTCTACTAAAGCGCAAATAAGCATGTCCAGAAATTTGTGAGGTCTAATCAATCTCTAACCTTTCTTTTAATGTTGCATTATTCGCTTTCTGGATTAATTGATTGAGGTTATTTCGCTAATGAGTATCAACCGATATTTAATTTAACCTAATAGCCTATTGTCAAATTAACTAATTGAATACGTAATCGTTCATTTAGTTAATAACAGTGACCACCACCATAATTGGTTTATGTTGGGAAAACGATGATCTAGCTTAAATGGACCCTCTAGCTGTGTTCATTGGTTAGGTTGGGTTTTTTAACTTTTAATGTAATTGCGATAACTAAATTCCTACCGGTCGTACCTAGGGTTGTTATTCGTTAGGTGACAAAAGGTGCCAACCCTGCAATAATAAATATTTAAACCTAACTCCCACGAACTTTACTCCCGAAGTTAAATCAGGTCAAAATGGATCAAGGACTGATGTGCAATGGGTTACTAGTTTCACCCGATTCCAAGGGAGTTTACTTAATCCGATATACCGTAAATTAACCAGAATTTAATTAATTTGCAAAAGCGGAAGTAGGGTCGCCTCCTCGTGGAACGGTGGGAAATTGTCTCTTTCCAGGTCACAAAAAATGGGGGATTTGATGGAATAGAACTAAAATAAAAGTAAATAAATTGAGGAATGAAAATACCAACTAAAATAAATCACCAAAGAACAATTAGAGAATAATTTAATAGAAATGCAAGTAGTGAAATTTCTACCCAAAGGAACAACTTTCGTGCACCCAATCATTCGATCATCGATGCAAGAATAATTCAATTCGTCACTAGGTTAGTTATAGTTATCAACAAGCTCGACAACCGCCTTTCCTACTCATTTTTCGAAATTAACAATGTACACCGCCATGACCGCTTCCCTAACCAGATAACAACCCTAGGTAATCACCGTAGGAATTTAATTATCCAATTGCATTAAAAGTTAGAAAACCCAACCCCAACCAATGAACACGCTAAGAGGGTCCATTTAAGCTAGATCATACGCTTCCCCAACATAAACCATTTATGGTGGTCGCCACTTGTAATTAACTAAATGAACGACACGTATTCAATTAGTTAATTTGACAAGGCTATTAAGTTAATTCAAATACCTGGCCACAATACTCACAATTAACGGAGTAACCCTCAATCAATTAATCCGAAAAACGCAAATAGTAACAAATTAAAAGAAAGGTTAGAGATTCGATTAGATCTCACAAATTTCTGGACCGAAGTCGCCTCTTGAGTAGATTAGGGTTCTAGCCGCTCCTCATGGGGAATTCCATCCAACGAATGTTTGAGAAATTATCAACCATAGAAATAAATGAGAAAAGGAATAAAACGACGAATCGAATTCCAAGTTTCCAATTCCACCAAGAACCGAAGGCAGCCACCAAAATACAATCAAGTGACTAATCAAAAAGGAAGAAAGACAAAACGAAAAAGAAAGAAAACAAACTATCAGATGTCTTTTTGTCCTATTCAAATTGCATGGTCAATCGAGATGACCATCAAAAGAAAATAAGGAACATGAGCTGCTCCCCAGGTGTCTCCATGCTTGGATCCTCCCAATTTATAGAAACCTAAGCTTTCCTAATCACTTAGGAAACCTAGTCCTAATTGGAGTCTATTTTCCTAAAAAGCATTAATAAAGTAAATAAGGAAACTAATTACTAAAAATCCCTAATTAAAAGGGTTTTCAACCATTACTAAATAAATAAAGTCTTCCACCAATGGTAGGAATTGTCGTAGGGATTTCTTCCACGCACTTCCTTCTTCACACCAATGTAACTTCCGGCTATCCTTGAAGGTCTTCTGAATTTTCACCAAAAATAAAGCTTTTAATCTTCAATTAATTCCAAGAACCTAAAATCAATACCAAAATCAAATATGAGTAGAATAAAGCAATTAAAACCATATCTAGGCCATAATTGAGGGAAAATGTCCACAAATAAAGCATGTAATTTAGGACCTAACAATTCCCCCCACACCTAGTCAATGCTTGCCCTCAAGCATTCAAAGACTCAAAAGTCAAAATCAATCATAGAATAGCATAATATCATAGCACAAATAATCCACATTTCCTTGACAATCTCATCAAAATCAGGATATTCAAGACTTGACAATCCTCACATAGATAATCGTGTATGCCCTCGACACTCAAGGTGCTTAATAGGGATGTACGCTCCAATCAACACCATAGAAAGAAATTACCATAAGCTTGCTAATCTATCACATCTCCACCACTGAATATGAATTCACATGCAAGAATCAAAGGGTCTTTGCCAGGGTTGTAATGGGGCTTAGGGCAAAGGTTGGACCAAAAAGGTAATTTAGGTTCATAAATGTCAAAGAAAATTCCAAAATGTCTTGTGCATGAATTTAGATATCATCTTCACTCACATAATTAACTCTTAAGCACGACGACAACTTCTCGAGCAAGTGCATACAAACAAAAGGATTAGTTCCACTATCAAAGATCTCTCCTTTTTTTTTTTTTTTTTCAAACGCGGTTTCACCTATTTTTTTTTCTTCTTTTTTTTTTTTCTCTTTGTTTTTTCTCTTTTTTTTCGATTTTTTTTTTCTTTTTTTTTCAAAGAAAACACTAATAACATATGAACATAAAAGCACTTTGCTAACTAGGGAGTACAATCGCCTTCATTACTCATGATATCCTCATACAAACAAAAACATTAAGTCACTTCTTTGACATAAGGTTCAAACAATGGGGTCTATAACAAAAACGGGTTACAAGGTGATCAAAAGTGTTGTTTAAACAAAGAAAAAGGTCTAAGGTCCAACTTGGTCAACTAGGGGAAAATATAGTCAAGGTGGGTTTTTAGAAAGCCAAAAAGGGTAAATCCTAATTGCCCTTATCATATCCTTGCACCAAATTCAATAATGTGGCCTTGACACGTATATCATAGCAAGTTCTAGAATAATCTAACTAGGTGTGATAATTACACTCAAAAAGAATTCAAGGCAGAATTTTCATAATGAACAATTTAAGCTCAAAAGCTCACAAATGGCTATATATGTCATGTCAAGAACGTCCCTTTTTCAAGTCAATTGCAAGTAAATAGAATATTCATACCAATGCCATTACACTACTCCTATTGCAATTCAACCACATACGACCCACGAAACATAAAAAAGAAAACACGAAAAAAAAAGAACACCAACAAGCAACTAGAGTTGAAAAGGTATTAAAACAAAAACTGAAACTAAAATTGAAAAAAACTAGAAAAAGTATCAACCAACCCAAAGTATTCCTCCCCCCACACCTAAATCTTACATTGTCCCCAATGTAAGAGATAAAGAATAAGAAAAGAAGCATTAGGGGACAAACCAAACTTCCTCAATCACGGAGTGAGGGTATCGATCAACTATGACTCGTAAGCAAGATCTCCTAGGTGATAGCCAGGTATGCGGCACTTAGAACCCTTAGTCTTCAATCACCGCGGAGGAGTTTTAGTTTGGGCAGTAAGACTTTCCCTACCAAGGCAGCCATAACTTGAAGAGTCTCGTCCATCCCTCATGGTTTTTTTTTTTTTTTAACCTTGGCAGAGAAGACTCCGTCAGCATTACAACCAAGGCACGCCATAACCTGGAAACCCTTCGTCCAAAAAATTTTGTGTAGATTAAAATGTGACTAAGATCCTTCCTCCTGCTCAAGGCACGCTCTAACTGTGGAAAGTCTTCCATTCAAGTCAAACGAAAACTCCATTGAGCAAAGTTTTGGCATCATACACAACCCAAGGCCTACAAACACAAAATTTTGCATTAAAACAAGAAAATGGTTTAGCATAAGAAATAAAACCTCAAATATGGGAAAAAGAAAAAAAATCAAAATTTAACAACATGAAATAACTAAAATCAAAATTCTTGGTTGCTCCCAAGTAGCCTTTCTTTAATGTCTTTGGCTAGACATAAATGTCTTTACTCTACGAGGATAAAATCTTGTAGCTCGTTTCAACGCTTTCTCTTTCTCTACATAATCTTCATACCCTCATAAGTAGAGTAATCTTTACGCCATCTAGTTCTTTTCTTTCCTTGACTAGAGAATAACCCAAACAAGCAAGCAATGACTTTTGTTCTTCGCTACTTCTTCATCGCGGACTAATTAAAGCTTAATAGTCATCGCAGCTCTTAACTTATTCTGCCATGAAACTCAAAAGCTTCGGTATGACAAAACCAATCTCATTAGTGGAAAATATAAAATTAGAGTTAAGAGTCCTGTTGGCTAGAGATGAAGAAGATATCACCACGCTTGGTTTTGATTAGTGGACTCTTCGACCGGGAGAGATTTGAGGAGAGATTTGAAGTTGAGGTCCCTACATCTTTCTCAACAACCTCTTCAACCGATGTTTAGATCTTTCCTTTGAACTGGATTCTTCACCATTTTCCAAGGTAGTTCCACTCATATTTGACGAGTTGACAATGGTCCTGTGAGGGCAATTTTTCGTGAATTTGAGACGCTAATAATGCTTATTGCACCTACCATTCGATTTACTGATTCTCAAATCTCAATGCTCGCTTTCTCGTTGAAAATTTTGAATGCTCGGTTTTCTCGCTGAAATTGCAGTGTTTGGAAGGCTAATGTTTCAATAATATTCTCAAGAGTTGTACTGAATTAGATGAGAACGCTTGATTCTCAAATAGTGTGATGGTTGGTATTCTTGATGATGATTCAAAAGAAGCTTTGCTTGCCAATTTCCACCGTAGCTCATGTTAGATGATTCCTCCAATCTGAATTATATGTGTTGGCATATGGTCATACGCCTATGACAGTATGACGCGATGTTACCACCATGTTTGCTGCTCAACTCTCTCACCTTGCAATATTGGGCACAACAGTGTGGATGGTTTATATCTTGCATTCCACATGTTTTGACCTGTTGCCGTTGTCTCACCGCCAATTGTCGAATAAGACACGTTAATCGATAATTGTTGTTGAATGGATGGGACATTTACCTCATGAACTCCTCCATAATTGAAATTTTGTCCATGACCAAATGGAAGAGTATTGTAAGCCATAAATCAACAACAAATCAAAGAAAATATATCCCAAAAAAAAAATAGAAAATAACTTAAAAAGAAACAAATTAACCAAAACACCGTTCCCCAAGAACGGCGCCAAAATTTATTGCAAAAGTGCCAACCTGCGGCAATAATAAATATTTAAACCTAACTCGCCCACTGAACACTCCTCGAAGTTAAATTGGATCAAGGACTCGGACGTGCTAATGGGTTACTAGCTTCACCCCGATTCCAAGGAGTTTACTTAACCATATACCAGAAATTAACCGTGAGAATTTAATTAATTTGCAAAAGGAAGTAGGTCGCTCTCCTCGTGGAACGGAAATTGTCTCTTCCGTGTCACAAGTAAAATGGGGATTTGATGGAATAGAACTAAAAATAAAGTAAATAAATTGAGGAATGAAAATACCAACTAAAATAAATCACCAAAGAACAATTAGAGAATAATTTAATAGAAATGCAAGTAGTGAAATTTCTACCCAAAGGAACAACTTTCGCACACCCAATCATTCGATCATCGATGCAAGAATAATTCAATCATTCGTCACTAGGTTAGTTATAGTTATCAACAAGCTCGACACAACCAGCCTTTTCCACTTTTTCGACAGCCAAGGTAACGACCGCTGACCGCTTCCCTAACCTGATAACAACCCTAGGTACAACCGTAGAATTTAATTATCCAATTGCATTAAAAGTTAGAAAACCCAACCCTAACCAATGAACACGCTAAGAGGGTCCATTTAAGCTAGATCATACGCTTCCCAACATAAACCATTTATGGTGGTCGCCACTTGTAATTAACTAAATGAACGACATTTATTCAATTAGTTAATTTGACAAAGGCTATTAAGTTAATTCAAATACCTGCCACAATACTCAATTAACGGAGTAACCTCAATCAATAATCCAGAAAACGCATAAAATAGTATAAACAAATTAAAAAAGAAAGGTTAGAGATTCATTAGATCTCACAAATTTCCCGACCGAAGTCGCCTTTGAGTAGATTAGGGTTCTAGCCTCCTCATGGGGAATTCCATCCAACCAATGTTTGAGAAATTATCAACCATAGAAATAAATGAGAAAAGGAATAAAACGACAATCAATTCCAAGTTTCCAATTCCACCAAGAACCTAAGGCAGCCACCAAAATACAATCAAGTGACTAATCAAAAGGAAGAAAGACAAAACGAAAAAAGAAAGAAAACAA
The DNA here is from genome assembly GCA_013103745.1 of Gardenia jasminoides. Taxonomy (NCBI): domain Eukaryota; kingdom Viridiplantae; phylum Streptophyta; class Magnoliopsida; order Gentianales; family Rubiaceae; genus Gardenia; species Gardenia jasminoides. The sequence goes on along the minus strand of CM023099.1, from coordinate 7,434,929 downwards.
ACTATCGATGTCTTTGTCCTATTCAAATTGCATGGTCAATCGAGATGACCATCAAAAGAAAATAAGGAACGCTATAGAGCTGTTCCGTGGTGTCTCCTCATGCTTGGATCCTCCCAATTTATAGAAACCTAAGTTTTCTAATCACTTAGGAAACCTAGTCCTAATTGGAGTCTATTTTCCTAAAAAGCATTAATAAAGTAAATAAGGAAACTAATTACTAAAAATCCCTAATTAAAAGGGTTTTCAACCAATTACTAAATAAATAAAGTCTTCCACCAATGGTAGGAATTGTCAGGCGTAGGATTTCTTCCACGACTTCCCTTCACAGCTCAATGTAGTGCGCCTACTCCATCCTTGAAGGTCTGAATTTTCACCAAAAATAAAGCTTTAATCTTCAATTAATTCCAAGAACCTAAAATCAATACCAAAATCAAATATGAGTAGAATAAAGCAATTAAAACCATATCTAGGCCATAATTGAGGGAAAATGTCCACAAATAAAGCATGTAATTTAGGACCTAACATTGGGAAGTGCCAACTCTGCACCTTTTTGGTCGTCGAAAAAAGTATGAAAAACTGGTTGTCGAGTTTGTTGGCAACTATAACTAACCTAGTGACAAGTGATTGAATTATTTTGCATCGCTGATCAAGTGATTGACTGCATGCTGAAGTTGTTCCTTTGGGTAGAATTTCATTACTTGCATTTTATTAAATTATTCTATTCGTCCGGTGATTTATTTAGTTGGTATTTTCATTTCTCATTTACTTATTTTATTTATTTTATTTCCAGTTCTATCACATCCAAACCCCCCATTTTACCGTGGATCCGAAAGAAACAATTTCCCACCGCTCCTAAGGAGACGACCGCTACCGCTACTACAAGTTAATATTTTCTTAGAAATACCTGTATATCTGGTTCAAAGATACCTTGGAATCGTGGTGAAGCAAGTAACCCATTGCACATCCGAGTCCCCGCCCAAAGCATCTGAATTGCTCTAAAATTAATTGAGGTGGTAATTAGGATTTTAAACATTTATTATTGCACAGGTTCGGCACCTGTCAATGGTGAAGCTGAGGAAGAAGGTGAGTGGAAGAAAGGAGATTGAGCGAGCGGTGAGATTGAAAATAGAAGGTGAAGAAGGTAAAGTGATGAGGAATAAAGCCAAATAGCTGAAAGAACGGCTGTTAAGGCATGGAGTGTTGGAGGATCGTTGTATAATTCAGTCTATGGAGTTGTTGATATGTGGAGGTCCTTGGTTTAGAAGGTTTTCTTCTCTCTGTTCTTGGGGTGAACAACATTCCTGTTGGATGAATTTCCAACTGAATTAAATTGAATTTGGTAAATCAATTTTAATAAATTTGATTTTACTTGAACCGAATTTCAAAATTGGTTATTCAATTTGGTGGCAGTTTCAAATCTTTATATTGATTTTTTTTCATGTATAATATTTTTATTGTTTGTTCTTTTGCCTAAAGATTTATATGCATGTGCTACAATAATTGTGGATATGTACACATTGATTATTAATTATGAATAGTTATCTTAATGCCTATTGCGTGACAAAGGAAAAAGACCACATAGTTCGAGACGATGAAGATAAAGTCTTGGGGACATCTTCTGCTAATTTACTTATTATCTAATATGCACTAGCATGGATAATTTGATATGCATTTTCCCCTTCTAAAACGGCAAGCACACTTTATAAAGCTGCTCTCCCAAGAATCTCCAATATGGACGGAAAACACACACACATATATATACACACACACACACACACACACACATATATATATATATATGAACTATTTTATTTCCTGTGTATTCGCATGGAATCATTTTGATATTCAACATAAAAGTTTAATTGAAAACTCATTTTGATATTCAACATAAAGTTTAATTGAAAACTTAAGTACTTGTTTAAGTAAATAGAATTATGAATCTAATTTTCAACAAAAAATATTTAAAATAATGAAAGATATACCATATTTAGAATTGAAATTGGAATAAAGTTTAGCCAAAAATATTGAATTGGAAATGTAAAATTTTTGGATTAAAGATCATGATCATTTGATCTAAAGTGACAATTATAACAAACAATTAAATCAAAACTTAATTTAAATTTTTTAAAACTTGTAAAATCTTCAAGCATACATGTCCACATTGGAAGTGTAGATATAAGTCAAAAAATTGAATATGCCCATGCGCGTAAGGATGATATTTTTCAATGGTGAGAAATACCAACCAAAAGTTCTAACAGAACTATCCAACTTATTCGCTATACAAATATACTAAAACAACCATAGACTATACAAATTTAATAAAATTAAACATAAAATTTGAATGTCACGACAAGTAATTGTATCATAAGACTGATCAAAATATCAATATACTGAATAACTATAGGCTACAAAATACAAATTCAATAAGGTTAAGAATAAAAATTGAACACTATGGTAAATCAAATGGATCATGAATTGGTCGAATGCAAATTGGGCATGGAGAAAGTGACATGCGAATGACGAAAAAGATTAGTATTGGTCCTATTGGATTATATAATGTAAAAGAACCTACAACTACAGGGATTGAAATAAACATATGAGATGTTGAGATTTGAAATCAATCTATCAAAAGTAAAATATGGATGGACAGATCGATGAGATTAGATGATAAAGGTTATTTTTTCAAATCCTATATTTTAAAAATTGAAATACTGGGAAAAAATTTGGGAGAAAAATAAAAGAAGAAGCTGTGAGAATTGAAAATAGAGAAAGCAAACAAATTAACATGGAAAAAAATGAAGGGAAAAAGAGAGAAGAATGGTTCAATGATACTTGGAGAGATTATTAAAAAGATTATTGAAAACATTATTATGAGAAAAAAAAATAAAGACAAAGGGAGAGACAGAGAAGAGTCATTGAGTAAAACTTAGAGGGATTAGTAAAAAAAAAATTATTGAAAATATTATGATGAGAAAAAAAAGGAATAAAAACAGAGGTATTAGAAGAAAGAAAATTAAGAAATTCTAAAATGCATAGATATGAGAGAGCGAATATAGGAAACTCATCGTGTCAAACAGCCATATAGAAAAGAAATAAGGTGAAGAGATAAATATGAAAGTATGACTTTATTTTATATATATATATATATATGATTATACAAACACAACTCGCAAGATAAATAAAAAGAAAAATAAATATTTAACTAGAGAACAGATCTCATAATTAATATTCTAGTAGCGTTACAGATACTTTAAAGTTACATACATATAGAAATCCCTCTTAATTCTTATTTTTTATGTCTTGAGATTTTAAAGAATCGCCAAAATCTCTACAGATTAGAAGTGAAAATACTTTAAATATATAGACAAAAAGAAAGAATGACGATAGATTTGAAAAAACAAGTGTCTCTGATGGTACAATTTTCCTTAAGATAAAAGCTTCTTGGCCTTCAAAAGCCAAGGAGGATATTGGTGGTCAACTTCCCTGAACTGATGTCGTCCTATTCCTGCTTCCCTTTACTGCCATGCATCTAATGAATCAGATACTGAGTCCACATCTTAACAATATATTGAGTATGAAGTTTACACTTGAATACTCAGTGATAAGTTCTTAATTAAGACTTAATAAATCAGCACAAATGTTTCATGAATTAGACATTAATATCTGAAGCACATCAGTTGATTGCAATAATCAAAGGTGACTTGTGTCTCTACCTTTTCCCAAGTAAGCACTCCATTGAACTAACCACTCCCATGTCAAGTATGTAAGTATTAGCCAAAGTTTAAATGCAAAAGAAAAAGAAAACATCCTAAACTCAAGCCTTACTATGGTCTTGTTCTTAATTGCTTTAGATTTTACAGAATCTAATTATAAAAACTGATTTTAAAAAACAATTAGAAAGAGTTATTTTTTGGATGATTATAGATTTTATCTTTCTGATCATTAAAAAATTTTAGTCAAAATACAAAAACAATCAAGAACATCACTATAACCAATTAAAATAATTAACAGAGAACAAGCATTTGCCATGAGCAAGGAGTACTTTCTAGGCCACTTCTCTCTAATTGCTTCTGGTATGACTTTACCTATTTCCAACTTCTATATTGGACTATAAAACTATCGCCACCTTTTGTCGCTATCAGTGAGTACGATGAGTTAAAGTTCCCTTAATTCCTTTTTTTTCCCTGTAATATTTTGGTTGCACATAAAAAGTACCGTATCTCATTGAATTAATATCCGACAAAATCTGCCTGGTGACACCAATATACCCTCTCACCTCGAAATAGAAAAAGTCAAAATGAAATGGAATTAAAAACCAAGTTCGGGCTTTGTGCTGTTTCGAAATGACGTTCAGGCATTGAGATCTAAGAGACCTTAATACAATGAGCAATTGGCAAATGACCTTGGAGCGAGCATATAGCTCACAAGTCACAACTTTGGTTGATTGTCCAAGTCCAACCCAAAGTCAGTTGTCATTACGATTGCATCTTGGCAAAGATCCCCCACCCAGCATGAAAAATCACTTTCCAATCACTTGTAATCCTGTAGTCTCAAACAAATGTGTGCCAATCATCAAGGGTATATTGGTATGTGCGTGTGGTACTCGTGTTTTTTTTTTTTTTTTGGGTGTATTTGGCTGTGGAGCTTTTAATGAACTAAACTATTCACGAGCAGGTTCATATTTAGCTGGTTTGAATTTGGAAAAAAAAAAATCTCATCAAAAAAGAATTTGGGAAAAAAAGTTCGATCGTGTATTGAACAAATCAAATTCGAACATAATAGTAGACTCATTTGATGATGACGAATCTATTTGCAAACTTTTCAAATAGGTTGATGAATATCTATATATAATTATAAAAAATAAAGAAACACAAGTAAAAGTCTATTTGATATTATTATATATATGCGTGTGTGTGTGAGCGCGCCTGCCTGCCTGCCTGCCTTATATTTCCTTTAAACAAAAATAATTATAAATAAAATTAGTACTATTTTCTAAAATAAAGAATGTAATTAAAATTATTCTAATTTAATTATTTTTATAAAATATAAATAAATCATTTTGAGCTTGAGTTTGAACTCGAATTTAGATCATTTAATTTAATGAGTTGATATTGAATTCAAACTCGAATATTGATACAAATTAATGAATCAAATTCGAGCAGTATTTATAACTCATCTAATATGTGACTGAATTCGAACCATGTTCATATATTATACAAATAGAGTCTAAATACCAAATATTCAAATCGTTAAAAACTCTATTTGGGTCCAACTAGGACTCAAACTCGTGATCTCACAACTTGAAAATGACTCCTATTCTCATGTATTCAATCCAGACTATTTTCCTATTTTTTATGAGTCTTTAAACAGTCGGCCTAATATCAAACAAATTGCAATTTTTTGGTAATTATTACAACGATCCAACATAACGTGGAATAATATACAAGTGAGGGTTGTAGCTTTAAGTGGGTGTGCATTAGATAAAATTGAAGTCTGAAAATTGAAATCTAAAATCTGAAGTCTAAATCCATCAAGTGATTAAATTGTTAGGTACTAAATCTAATATATTTGCATGCATATCACATTAAATGATAAGTGAATAATCTATCATTTAATTGTGGAAGCAAGTTTTGTCTAAAAAATTTAGTTCCCTTTAATGAATTTAAATGTTTCATTTTTTGTTATCAAACGCATCAAAACGTGTGAAAATCTGAACCCATTAAGTTTAAATACTGAATTAGATTATCAAATAGGTAGATTTTACAAGTTCTTAACTTTATTGGGCTGAAAGATGCAAATTGGAAGTTGGATCCCTTAATAGTGGACCAACAACTTTCATAGTTGGAAGGACAATTCTGAGTCAGTTTTGGGCTGATTCCTAGCTTTAATTTGGCAATGCATTCCTTAATGGAGCCTCTGGACTTATTAGTGGACCTGGAAGTCCTTGAACTCGTTACCTAGTAGGAATTAATGGAATATACCCGATTTAGCTTTGGAACAAAAAATAATGGGCTGATAGGCCCAAGACAACTCATACAGCCGCACAGATGTCGCAATATCTTGTTTTATGCCCACATTGCTGGGACAACCAACGATGGACCCAAGTATGGGTTATTCAGATTCAGATAGGCTCTTCAACGAGATCACTCGACCCATAAATGCTTAAACAATTTCCTATGGAGCAAATGAACTCAAAAGTCCTCCAACTATATTACTAAAAGTAAAATAGTCCATCTTCTTTAGTTTATGTCAAATTAGTCTTCCAACTATTTTACCAAAGCAAAACGGTTCTTCTTCTCTAATTTTGGCCAGATTAGTACTCCAACTAAATATTTGCAATCACTTACAATCTTACATCAGTGCACCACCCAAATTGTCAAACTTTTTAAAATTTGACCGATTTGACTTGAAGCAAAATAGGCAACAGTCTAATTGATTATGGAAATGAGGGAAACGAAAAGACAAATTATGCAAAATTGAGGATCTTGTGGCCAAAAAAACCTTAGTCACTGGCATTTAGCTTTCTAGGGCAAAAAGTTATTTCTAACTTTTGGCTTCCATGATGATTGTAATCACTCAAGTCCATCACAATTTGTTCATTGTTAATGACAGATTCTATATTATTTTCCTAATGGCCTCTTTTGTTTATGACTCTTTCTATTGTTGTTTTGTTTGCATATTATATAACTACATCATGGCCAAATCACATACTTATTTCGTGCACAGACTATGTGTTGACATTCAGGGTAAAAACGCATACAAGAGTCATATTTGATACTGCAGCCTTTTTTTTTTTTTCTAATTTCATATTCTTCAAACCCTCCACCTATTTTACTAAAACTAGAATTTTTTTTCTCATTTTATCCCATCAATCAAATATTAGAAAGTTTGAAAATTGTTGGTGGCACCACCGTATGGGATTGTAAGTGGTTATAAAAATTTAGTTGGAGGGTTAATCTGGCCAAATTTAAAGAAGAATGACCACAGTGGTTTTAGTAAAATAGTTGGAGAGCTTTTGGGGTCATTTGCTCTATCACCAAATCTAGTGGTAAACAAGGAAAAGAATCAAAGAGGTAAAAAAGATGTAAAATAGTTACAATATTTTTAAAAATGGCAAATTGCTACAATGGATTTTTGTTGTATAATCTTTTCAATTTTTACTTAAATTAAGTTTCTTCCATTCCCTTTTTTATTCCCATTCCAATTTTTATTTTGGGATTTAGGAGTTCTTAAAAGTAGAATTTATAATACTAGTTTTTCAAGTTTCATATTTTATTTCATCATCATATTTCCATCTTAATTCAATTGTCCACTAAATGTATTAGTTTATCTTTTCTTGTGTTGTTTAAGTCATCGGCATTGAAAATGATACATTTTAGTCCCTCACGCCTACAAGTCAAAGCAATTGGATTTTCTAATCACAATTCTGGATACTTGACCTGAAATTTAGATGCCTTCATAACACGATGGAAAAGAGTGGAACACCCATTTCCACAAATCTATTTCGGAATCCAAATTTGAGAACAATAATAAAATCCAAACTTATTTGGTGACATCAAAATGGCTTGCATAATTATTCATTTGGTTGATCAAAACTGAATATTTGCAAATTGAAGTGGTCGAGAACCGGGTGCTAGTAGTATTTTGAAGGGATCTTGTGCACCACGAATGTTAGGGATATTCATTAATTTGTTGTCTGAGTGTGTCCGTGTAGAACCCAAATTTTAGGGTTCTAATAATAATTATGCATGCAAGGCTATAGATTGAAGGATGAAAAAAAAACACTCAACTATATATGTAGGAGGAAAAGAAGAAAATAATAAACACACTATTATTTATATCTCAAAACAATGGAAGAAAGTCTCACCACAATTAAATCTTACAGACTCTTCTTGGACCCTCTTAAGAAAATACCCTATCTAATGGTTTATTTATAGTCTACCAAACTTGTTGGGTAAGAAACCACTTGAATAAGTGATTACCAAATAAAACACAAATTCCTAAATCATACAACTACCAAAAATCTAATTCTAATACAATTAATAAATAAATAAACAAATACTACACAGCTTGGTTTATTCTGCCAACATTGCCTCCCTTAAACCAAGCTCTCCATCAAATAAGATCCAATTCCATCTCGAGCAACAATCTCCATTGAAAATTCTGTTGCTGAATAGACGATATGCAATTTTATCTTGTTACCAATTATCAGTTTCATTTTTACACGCGGCAGTAGACACACTTTATACTTTGCAAACAATTTTTCAACAATTTCTTCTTGATCAAAAGAGTCATTGATGCATACCCATTCGTCACCATATTCACCATATGTATCACCAACATAAGTGCCCAAAAATATGAAATCATAATAATCTCTTTTACCAAAATGATCACCACTAGATAATTCAAAAACTCCACTACCAGAATTACCCAAAAATTTCACCTTGTCAATTAACTCTTCAGGAGCAAAATATTTTCAACTCCAATGAAATCCATATCAATCAAATCAAACTTTTCCACATTACTTTGAAGACAATCCAAACCAATAAATTCTTCAACAACAATTTCTTTTCCTTGACTTGCTATATCAAAATTTTCCTTTTCTTTCTCTGTCAAATTAACACCTTCTCTTTTTGCAACAAAATCATTACTTCCAATTTTTCAAAATATAGTATGCAAATCAAAATTATCAGCCAATTCAAAATCTTCCAAATCACCCATGTTATCAATAAATCTATCACTCTCAAAATCAACTAACCATGTCCAACAAACCATTTTTTGGTTTAAAATTTTCATTCAACTCAAGAGTCCGCAAAACATAATGAGTATCCACCCAAAATCTCCAAGGTGCTTTAGTCCAATGAATAGATGCTTTGAAAAGACAATTAGACATGGTTTTACGCATGATTTGAAAAAATAATCTGACCTTCTTCTTAAAAACATGTTTTGGCAGCAGTTCACTTGAATCAATATAGAGAATATCATCTCAATTGCATTGCTCAAGAAATTTTTCTACTCTTAAAAGCCAAAAATAATGTGCTTCCATACTTTTATTTTTGGAAGTTAGTATACGATACCTTTGACCACTACGTAGATCCCAAGATATATCCATCATTAATAACTCACATAATCAGCAAATTCTTCCCCCTTTATGAAGTTTCTTGGCTACCTTGACTTAGCCAATTAAATCCTTCAATCAAACTGCAAAGAATCAACAAATCACGTGATTCTTCTCTGATCTCTGTTATAATACTTGCAACAATCTGACAACTTCTGAACTAATCTTGTAGTCAAAATCTTCACCAACTGCACACTTTAGGACCAATCTCGTGGTCTAATTCAATCAATAGAATACTTTTTGGCAAACCTTGTGCCTTAATTCTGACAGCGGAAGCACCCAGGACTAACCTCGTAGTCTGGCTCTGATACCAATTGTAGAACCCAAATTTTAGGGTTCTAATAATAATTATGCATCCAAGGCTATAGATTGAAGGATGAAAAAAAAACACTCAAATATATATGTTGGAGGAAAAGAAGAAAATAATAAACACACTATTATTTATATCTCAAAACAATGGAAGAAAGTCTCACCGCAATTAAACCTTACAGACTCTTCTTGGACCCTCTTAAGAAAATACCCTATCTAATGGTTTATTTATAGTCTACCAAACTTGTTGGGTAAGAAACCACTTGAATAAGTGATTACCAAATAAAACACAAATTCCTAAATCATACAACTACCAAAAATCTAATTCTAATACGATTAATAAATAAATAAACAAATACTACACAGCTTGGTTTATTCTGCCAACAGTCCAGAAGATGTTTTAAATTTCCCTTTTGGTTAGGGATTTGAAATTTAAGAATAGCTATTGGGGGACTACCATTTTTTTCATCTTCTTCTGATAGCATCAGAACAGAAATGGAAAACACTTACAAATTTTTAACGATACGTAAGGCATAATTCATCATAAAAACTTTAGCTTTTGGTAGATTATATATAACTTTTGAAATTATAGGGGGATTATGTGAAAAGTAATAAATCTTATCATGAGAGAGTCAAGTGTAATTTAATGTAAAAAGATTGCTGCCACCACCTAATGTTGGCATATTAAATCAAGACTCAAAAATAGAAATTTATATATTATTATTCAGTAGTGTTTTAGTCAAATTAGATTTTTGATAATTCTAACAGAGTCAAGTTATGGTAGTTTCATTGTTTGCAAATTAGTATTTGATTAAGAAATATCTTAGAATTGTAAGACTTGTTTAACAAGTCATCTAATCTGTAAATAGAGAGTTTTAGTATTGTTGTTAGTTGAAAAGAGTGAAGGTTTGAGAAACTTGTTATTGTTATATGTGATTAATGATATGTCCGTTTGGATTTGGTGTTTTTGCATCTGTTGTTGAACAATTGTATTTCACATCTCAAATGTTACAGTAATACACCAACAAAAACAATCCCAAAAACACCCAATCCAAACAAATATTTCAAAAACAACTATTACATAAAAAAAATACCCATTCTTCTTTTACAAAACAACTTATACATATAAAAAAAAAAATACCCCTTCTTCTTCTACCCCAACTTATACCATCACCCACCACCACCTCCTCCTCCCCCCTCTCTCCCTCCTCCCCTTCTCTCTCTCTCTCTCTCTCTCTCCCCCTCCCCTCCCCTACTTGCCTCCCCTCCTCCCCTTCCCCCAGATCCGATCGTGACCCGGATGACCAGGTTACATGACTAGTTTCAAGTCGACCAAGAACCAAACCTGGTCACCATCATGACCATGGGAGGGAAGGGGAGGAGGGGGTCAGGAAGGAGGAGGGAGACAGAGAGAAGGGGAGAAAGAGAGAGGGGAAGGGAGAGAGAGAGGGACGGTGGAGGGGGGAGGAAATTGTTGTGGGGGGTGGGTTAATATTAAAAAAAATTTCAAATAAATTATTCCAAAAATGCCTCAAATAAAATTTTAATTTTAAAAATACCTCAAAAATTATCTCAAATAAATTTTTAATTTTAAAAATACCCCAAATAAAATTTAATTTTAAAAATGCCTCAAAAAATTACCTCAAATAAATTTTTAATTTTAAAAATGCCAAAAAATGCACCAAATAAATTTTTAATTTTAAAATGCCCCAAAAATACCCCAAATTAATTTTTAATTTAAAAAATGCCCCAAAAAATTACCCCAAATAAATTTTTATTTTTAAAAATATTTCCAAAAATTATCCCAAAAACACTCTCAAAAACACCTCAAAGACAGTTACAGTAATTGTTTTTCACAACTCACATGTTACAGTAGCATTTTTGAAAAACAACTCCAAAAATAACTAATCCAAATGGAGCCAATATAATTCCTCTTTCTCTCACACATAATTGTATGTATGTAAATTGTCTCTCTATATACAATGGTTCCATTAAATTTATCTCCTATATTTTCTTTGGTAGATTTTTTTAGGTTTTACTCCTAACCTTTTTGTGCAGACAAAAATCCAATCGTTGATGCTTCAAATAATTCTCTTGCCGACAATATGCTCACATTCATAAGGCTCTCTCTCTTTTTATCCATCTGGCCAGCAACAACTATATTTAGGTTTGTGCAATAAGTAAGCAGCTGTAATTCATAATTCCAGCAGAAATGCTTCATTTCATATCACTTTGTCACTTTTTTTTCAATCATCCTCCCCCCCCCCCCTCACAGCCTTCTCAACCCTAATGGTTAGGGTCAATATTTGAACCTTAAACCTTTCTACGGTTATTCAAATTGGTGATGAATAATTTATATATTTTCAAATACATATATATATGCAGATATTTTTAGTTGAAAATCTTTCTCATGCCTCAAATAGGTTCCTAACTAGTTATTTGTGGATTATTACCGGTCACCACTTTGCTTTATTTTGTACTTGTAAAGGACGAAAATGCATGATTTTCATTTACTCAAGAAGTGAAACGCAACTATTGCCATTTTGCACATCTTTCTAGATTGTCCTCTTTATGCGTTTGACATAATGACCTACAACTAATAATCAACAAAAAGACTAGGTCTTGGAGAGAATAAGGTCTTTTATGTCTAAATAACCCATTTTTCATGTCATCTTCTTCCCATTGCAATGGAACAATAACGCAAAACAGTTAGATGTTGAATGGAAAGTAAGAAAGGGTAGGCCTACTCAATCACGAAAGATTGCTGCCGACTACCCAGCCCTATTACTTATTTATACTATGTTTTGTGGAATTTGTAGTATATCTGAGTTGACAAAATTCCATTCCTTCATGCGGTTGGAACTACTCCATTTCTACCACAAAGATCAAAGCATGATTGGCTGGCCTCATTCTGCACGCGAAAATGTATGATAAACTTCACTGATATTTTGTCACTGTCTTCACTGATGGTCCAAGTACCAGAAATTTCAACAAGATCTTTTAAATTCAAAATGCAGAGAAAGAAATGTTGGATTGGACTTGATCAGCAAAAATGGTGATTTCGTGAATTAATTTCTGTATTTGTCCACAAAGATAAGAAACAGCAAAGTAGAAGGCCCCTCCGTCCTCCGAAGCGGTAAACAAAGTTGATAAACGACATGCATCATTATGGCCAGCACATGAAATTTGTCTTTCCGTTTTCTCTTTCCACCTAAACCAATCACTGGAAATACAAAAAGGAAAAAGAAAAGGGAAAAGTCTCCATCCATTTCATATTGCTACTTTGACTTTTCAATGATTCAATTATTTTTCCTGACTTTAGATGTATAATCGTACGTGCATGATTCAATTATTTTTCCTGACTTTAGATGTACAATCGTAAGTGCCCCAAATTGTCTGCCACTATGGTCAAATGGGCCTACGATGCATTTAACTTTTTAACCATGGATCAATGCCAAAGGCTTACTTAGAGGCGCAAAAACGAACAAATTAGTAGAATAATTTATTTTTGCAAGTAAACAATATGTTAACCAGCAGGAGAAATTGTTCAAAATGTTTTTCACTTTTCGCTATATGAATTTTTTCATCGTACACTTTTAAAATTGTAACTTTATGTCTCTTACAAATTCAAACTAGTAAAACTTGGTTCCAACCTAAGCTTTCGACTAAATTTTACCCTAAATGCATTACATAACTCACACATGGTCCTTTGTTTTAGTGGCACAAAGGTTAGATTTTATTGTAGTTAAACAAATGACGTGATTCATATTCATTTTGTCCTTAAAAGAATAAGATCTAACTCGAATTATGTTTATTTTTCTCTAAAAAAAATGAGATTTGATCAATCCATATTAATTTACCATTGAAAAGTTAGATCCAACCTTTTTGTAAATAAAGAATGATTATCTATGGATCACGTGATTTCAAATAAAAAAGTGATCGAAAATTTAGATTGTAATTAAATTTTACTGCTTAAATTTGTAATGAACATAAAGTTAACATTTTAAAAGTGAATGATGAAAAAATTTATTTAATGAAATTTGATGGATGTTTTGAACAATTTTCCCTAAGCAAAATGAGTGGCATTGCAAGTTTCAGAAGCAATTTTCATGGGTTTAGCGCGGGGACAATGTAAAACACGGAAATCAGCGAGCCTTTGTCTATCACTGATTAGGAGGGGTCTCAGTTGATATCTTGATAATGTGAAGTTTTTTTTTTTTTTTTAACACTTAGGGCAGTTGGGTGGGAAGGAGGGATAACGTAATCGGTAAATCATTTAAAGCCACTGATTAAGATGGGTCTCAGTTAGTATTTGGATAACGTGAAGTTTTTTTCTTTTTTTGGGCGATAACGTGAAGTTAAATCAGTAAATTATTTAAAGCCATGATTAAGAGGGGTCTCAGTTAGTATTTTGATAACGTGAACTCGTGAAGTTAAACTGGTAAATTATTTAAATTCAAGTGTAATGTAATTAAATTGAATGTGTGCATTTAATATTAACTTGGGTATTACGAACTGCAAACTAAACACCTATTTTCCAAAATCCCTTCGTTAATTTTTATAATTTCAGAAGGCTTATTGGATTTAGGTGAATAAGATCAATTAAATATTGACTACTGTAATGAATACGGAATCCATAATATCTATCAAGATACTGGAGTTAATTACCGTTAATTGGTCATGTTGTAAGAATAGATTTACACCTTATACTATACCTTTCTAGTATCCCTTAAGTCTATTCTTTGAGCCCAGGATGGGACAAAAAAAATCTAGTTTTTAGTAATATTCGTATGAAATATGTGCAAACTTAATTTCTTTCCAGGAATTCTTGCTAGGCATCTCATTATACAGAGTCAAAAGTCTTTCGACTATTGTTACTCCAACAAGTTGTGGACATTTGTAATCAAACTAGCTAGACTAAGCTTCAGCTACACATTAAGAGAATTTTGCGAATACAAGCTGAGTCAGATGGTAAGAACCAGTCACTTTCTCACAAAAATTGTATGCTCGAATTTCATATGAAGATTATGTTAGTAGGTGATTTATTAGAACCTCTATAACCTATTTATATTCTAAAGACATACCTTAACTCGTGATGATGATCGAAAGCAAATCCATCCAAACTTTTAATTACCAAAAAGAAAAAAACAAAGAGGACTTCAATTTATAGATTCTTCTTGACGAATAAATGTTTTGGGGGCTGCTTTGAGCGGTCATTTATAACACATGCTTGAGGTGACAGAGAATTCTCAATCGATTTTAGAATTTGCATGAGATAACAGAATTCTTGAAAGATTTTAGACTTTTCATGGGATGACACACTTACAGAATTTGTGTCCGTTGTTACCGCAGTCCCACCAGGTTACCTTAGAAGCTTTGACCTAAGAATTTGTCTAAAGTGTTCGATAGATATTTGTTAAGAGAGGGTTCAACAGTTACTTCTTTTTTTTTTTGACAAATGAAGTTATTTTGATCAATAAGATTCTCCAAAATTTAATATGATAAATCAGATAAAAATTTTGGTATAATATTACGAGTCTAGTGGGCACCCATTAAAGAAATTTTCAGCTTAATTAGATTTAGCTAGCTTAGAGGAAATAATCACAGATATATCTTATTTGAAAAATCATTAGATTTATGAAAGTTACAAAATATAAAAAATTAAATTGTGAATCACAAATTATTAGATCTGACTAACCAGTTGCTCTATCAATATCCGTACATGTTTACTTCTTTGAATCTACCATTCAACTGACCCGAGTTCAAACTTGATGCTGGAATTTGATGAGAAGATCTAAGAAATTCTACATTTAACATAGATTTTAAAAACTCTTAGATTTGATAAAATAATAACAAAAAAAAAAACTCTTGCTAGGATAACCTAGGAGAGACGAAAACTCTCACTAATAAACACTGAAGGAGAGAAAATTGTCACTAGATATATTAGGAGAGACTTTATTAAACAAAAACTAAATAGAGAGGAAGAGGAAGGAGAGAGAGAGTAGCCAACTGCCCGTATATAAACAATCTTTTTTTGTTCTTTTTAGTGTAAGTAAGAAAGTTTGAATTCGAATTCGAATTCTTGCACTTACACTCCCTTCTTTCAAACCATTGAATTCCTCCCCTTAATATAAACAACTTAATTGTGTTCACATACTTGTAATTCTATTTTGAAGGCTTTTTACAATAATCTTACTGTATTCAGTTTTTGAATTACGAACTGTTAGGCTTTGCATACAAGTATATAATTTGCATAAACAACCATGGCTGCATGATCGTTTTTAAATTTTTTCTGCCATATGATTTTCCTCCGCTCAAACGTAGGATAAAGAGGTGAAAAGCAGATTTGATTGGGAGTCGAAAATTCTATCTGCGTGGTATATGCTTCTGTCTAGTTATGTACATATTTAGAAACAAGAAAGGTCCAGTTTCCGGGATATTTTTTTTTTTGGACATCATAAAAGCTGTTAAATTTGAATATGTAGTGATAGTTGATGGCAGTTTAAAACCACCTTAGTCCTTAGCTCAAAAGCGTTGGCCTGATAACAGATTGCATATGGATCAATTTCCACCCTAATGTTACGGATGAAATTGGAATTAGCCTGTGAACTTTTGTGAAGCTTGATTTCAATAGGTTGATATAGTAATTCGATTTAGTAACTCATGTTTCATTCAGCATCTTATGAGATCAATTTGTGCCAACCAGCAATCTTGTAGGCTTTGAACTGTGGAAAACAAAATTTCCTTGTTTATTTTTTCTCCCTTTATGGTTCTAGGGAGGTTTAGTTTGTTAAAATTACTAAATGCCTTTAGGCCCTAAAAAAGCGAAGGTGGTCTTGTAAGGGCCGTAAAAATTTTGTCTTAACAATGGGTTGAATGATTTTTGTGTGATTAATTTTGTTGCTTGAGGTTGTACTTAAAAATTTCGAAACCCTAGACTAATTGCAATAAGACTCACTATCATTAGTTATACTAGATTTAACTACATCTTTCTACAAATAAAATTTGATTATGTTAAAAATCCAAGCCAAATTTCGGACTCTAACAAAACTTTCCAGCTTAGAAGTTTTGTCACTTTTGAACCATTTCATGAACCACCAAATTGAATCACCATTGAGCCATTTCACTTCAGCTCAATTGGACCGAAATTCACAGCTTTAAACCACCATGAATTCCCTCCAAAATCACCTGCAAAATCTTCCAAAAACTCCAGCAAGAATTCAGCCGCCCCTCTCTTCTAATCCTTGGCTGCCATTTGTCAAGATGAAGCTGGAATTTCTGGCAGCAAGCATGCTCTCTTCCCCCTCCTCATAATCGGCAGCATGCTTGGTTCAAGCAAGAGATTCTCAGCTTTGTTAGGCAGCAAATGATGGTCCACCTTCAACCATGCCCAATGCATGAAAGAGGTTAGAACACTTGGCAATTACTTCAGCCAACTTTGGCCATTTGAACAAGCAACTTCAGCTGCCTTTTTCCCCCCTTTGCTGCCCGAAATCCTCACCAGAAAAATCACTTAATCCTTTCTTCCATTCTCCCAAAACTCACTCTCATTCACTTCAACAAAACTCTCTCCAAAAGCTCTCAACCGAGAGCTCTCTCTCTCCCTTTTTCCTCTTGTTTCACACTCGGTTATTTCAGCCTTGCCCAAGAACTTCACCTTGGTTGCAAGTTGCTGGAGCTAAGCTGGAAATCTGGAGAGAAGCTGCTGTTTTACTTCATCCATTTCTTGAGCAAGGAAAGGTAAAACACCATTTATTTCTTGGAAAGTTTCCTTGGCAGCTTAGCCTTTTTCCATCCTTAACCTGTTTTGTTTCTTGTAGCTGGAAACCGAACTTGAGTAGCCCTATCCTCAGACTTGTTCAACCGTTCTTGAAGCTAGTTGGAGGTAGGATTCATCTTATATCCTTTTTAGCTCAAAGAAGTAGTTTTTCCCTTCAAAATATATTATCTTAAAGGATAAACTATTCATGCATATGATGAACAGCTTTGAATCTTGTCATGATCTGCCGGTATCTTCTTAAACCTTTGCTGGAAATTTGATCGACTAACAAGGAGCATTATTCTTGAGTTCTCTAAGCTACCTGAAATCCTTAAAGTGATAGTTTCATATTAGTTATTGCATGCATGATCCTTGAGAATGGTTAAACATCCATTTGTACTACTCAACAAACTTTGAATGTTGATGGTTGAGATTGTGAAACTAGGGCTTTGGAACTGCTTTTGAACACTATTTTGCCTCGGGCTTGACTTGATGATGAACTGAATTTTGATACATTAGTTTGGCATTGAAAATTTTGAACTTATTTCGGTTGATTACTAAAATAATTTCATGCATGTTGGTGCTTTCAACTCTTGAAGCTCTTGAGCATCTATGCTGGAAATGATGGTTGTGATCGAAATTTTTGAGCCTTGCTTATTCAAGAATCGTGTTAAAATTTCTGCTTGCCAATCTAATTAAAACTGCTCTAGTTTTCCTTTATGCTTCCCGAAGCTTCATGATGATGGTTTCATTTCATTTACTTCATGCATGATAAGTTAATGAGGTTGGATTTCTCTTGTGCTTGTTATTGTGTAAAAAATTCCTTAAATCCTTGCGTGACCAACGCGTTTGAGGGCTGAAGGGCTCTCCCTATTTCCATCCGAATCTATTCTGGTTAGAGTTAGTGGAAATTAGTTCATGCATGTGTATATTTTGACCGGTTAGACTTGGTTGAAGCTTTCATGGACGAAATACTTTAACTAGATTAAGCTTGAACCTTGCATTCTCCTTAAAACTTATTTGTCTCTATTTTCTTTGCATGAATCATTCACGGCCAGTTTTAAACTAAATATGTAATGACATCAAACTTGATTTTTTTGAATGGAAACTGATTTTTACAATAGGAAAGAAAATAAGGAGAAGAGAACCGGTCATGGTGGCTTCCAAACTTGAGACATTGTTAGTTGAAGTTTGTTCAAATTTTTAAATCATGTGCCTGAGCTCTTGAGTTCTTAAATGGATGTATTAAGTGTTAATAAACTTGATTGGTATGCTGGAAATCAAAATGAACCTTAGCCACGTTGCTTTAAATTGGAATTTTTGCAAATGGTGCAAAACTAGCAATTTTCCAGAAAAACAGTTGACAAAACAGTCCAGAATAGAATGCTCATATATCACAGTTCATAAGTCCAAATCGTGTGCCGTCAACAACATTCAAAACTAGACTCATAGGGCTTAATTGGTATATCAGACGTTGTTCATTTTCTAGACGTCATAGCAAGCAAATGAAATCGCTGAAAAGTTCAACTTGAAAATTCTGGAATTGAGTTCAAATTTTTTTTGGACAAGTTTGTTGAATTTTGAACCAAAACAGTTTTAATGTTTGCTAAAAGAAAGTTTAGTTTTCCTATTATTGCAAAGCTGTACCAATTCCCAAACAAGATTTCCAACTTAATTTGTATCAAATCATGAACCTTAGGGTTTCTCATGCAAACTTTAAAACCCTCGATCAAGAAATTACTGTTCAAACAAACTTGATTTTTCCAAAACTTGACTCGCTTAAAATCTTGTAAAGGAATTGTACCCATACAAGACCCAAACGAGCAAATTTCAAAGTCGTAATCTTCTAAAAGAACCTCACGAAAAAATATCTTTCGACAACAAACGACCTCAAAACCCCTAAATTTTTTCCATCTTAATACCTTCCGTTATTGAAATCGTTAAAAGATAGTTTATTTTCTTCAAACCTATCTCAAATCCTCGGAATTTCCAAGTTTTCCCTACGCACGTGTTTTTGACCTAAAATATATATATCTTTTCAGACCTTCAATTACCAAGGTTCATATCACCGTAATGCTATAATAATTACATTAGTTATATAAAACTAGTTTCTTATTTATAACAGAAGTGAATTGGTCAAAATTGATTTTAATAATTAAAAGTTAAATTATATTTACCTCGAGGATCGCCGGTGACCAAGTCGAGGACGCGTTGACATCAAAACACAACCTTGCCCTAGTTAAGGTGAGGGTTCCAAATTGTTGTTAAATGATTTATTCAAATGTACCACATGTTGGAATTGTATTTGTTGATTAAATGTTACTCATTGATTGAAGCACGTAATTACTAAGTGTTATTTGCCAATTAATGTGTTAATGTTGAATAATATATGATGTCTTGGTTGAAATATTCGAAACCATTGATCAAAAAGGAGGAGATCGTGTGTGCTTATCGACCAGCCTCTCATTTTACAAATGATTTAGAAATACCATAATTGTGTATGTGCCTGTTAAATGTGCATGAGTGATAAGCCTTTGCTAATGTGCAATTGGCTCGTAGGGATCCCAAACTCAGAGACGAAGTCGGCCTATTCCGAATGGCAAGTAGGGCTTGGTCGGGTACATCGGTGGACCCCTGGGAATGAAATGAAAGGTTACCTCGAGTGTACACCACCCAATGAATGTCGGATGTCGGGCTCGAAGTCGGTGTAAGGGGTTGGAGATTGGGAAGCAGTCGAAGAAGTGCTATTGACAACATGGAAGCAATGTATCCTTCCACAATGAATGTTATTGATGCTTTCCAATGTGATATTGAAATTCAATGTTTCATGAAATTCTTGAAGGAAAAATGCTGTTGTGAAAATTTTCCTTATATGATCTATTAAATGAAAGCATGTTTTACGAATGTGATAATTGTTATGTGTTGGGACTCTCATTGGGCTTGTGAATCTCACCCCATATATTTTTCCCTCCCAGGATTCCAGGTTTGACTCGAGCAGAGGATTCGAGAGGTGGTTGGATTTTGTTTATTGTAACCTTACCCTTATTAAGACTAATGATGTTGAAATCCTTTTGGTTAATATTACCTAGGAATTGTGTATCCTAGATGGTTGATGTTGAATTTTAGTTTGAAAAATATAGCTGCTTTTAAAAATATTTGAGTTGTCCAAATTGATTGATTGAGTCCTGGCGTGAGCTAGGCCGGTGGCCGCGGTTCTCAGGGTTCGCCTTGGGAGTCGTGGGGCCGCTACAGGTCTGGTCCTTGGTCATTTCGTATGGCGGCAAATACAGGAAAATCAACAAGTCTCGAATACTAGGTCTAAAAAGTATAAACCTGATATTCTATTGACTCTTTTATAAGGAGATTCTACAGTTCTTTTTGAGTATCATACCCACAAATAAAATTTATTGTTAGATGGTGAAAGAAATGTTACTAAGCCTTAGACTAAATATTTGTCAAATATGTAAAATTGAAACTATTTATCTATAAATGACACATACAATTTGAGGGATTGATACCCACAAAGAACCATAGAATTTTCTGATTTATCGAGCCCGCATCTTCTTCTTGGCAAAGAGAAATTTTACCATTCGACCATATCCGCACTTTCTGTTCTTGATATATAATATGTCCATACAATATTAAATTAATAAAATTAATATATACCTATACCCGGACCATTTTTATATAGTGTCGGACCAGATACTCACCTAAGGGCAATTCTAATTATTTTGAATAATTTTATTAATTAATAATTTTATTTTTACATGAATATTTAGAGTAGTTACTGAGTTACTGTATTCCATTTTTGACTTGTGGATATGGTCAGATCACCGGAAGCATAATTGACCGCAAAAAAATGTACAGCATCATGGATCTGCCTATTTAATGGAATTCACGAGTGATAAGTTTCTTTGCACGAGTTCCTTAGCCGTTAACAAGCAACCTTCATAAGAATATGGCACCAAGTTTTGATGATGGCAACACTTTGTTTGATTTTGTTGTGAAAGATGGCAAAGGTGTCAAGGGTCTGGTGGATTCAGGAATTACAGAAGTACCGGAAAGATACATCCAACCACCATATGAGCGAATAGAGAAAGTAATTGAAACCTCGAAAGATCACTTCTCAATAGTCCCGACAATGATCAAGTGGTGGAGGCCATTGTTAGAGCTGCTGAAACACTAGGGTTCTTTCAGGTAATTAACCATGGCATGTCTTTGGACTTGTTGGAGTCCCTCAAGGATGTTGCACACCAGTTTTTCATGCAGCCAGCAGATGCAAAAGCCGTTTATCTGAAGGGAGTCAGTCCTAGTCCGTTTGTGACATACGGTACAAGCTTTGCACCTGAGCAAGAAAAGGCTCTGGAGTGGAAAGATTATCTTAGCATGTTTTATACCGATGACAGTGATGCGCAACAACATTGGCCCAAAGAGTGCAAGTAAGTTTTCTTGATTACGTCAGTAGAGTAGCTAATATGTCAGAGAGTGGCTAGATCCCAGCTAGAATAGATATTGGTTCAGGAAGAAAACAGGACTTGAGGTATTCTTAGTGGTGAAACCCTCAATCAGTTATCCACCTTGGACTGATTTTACACTGATTAAAATGCTAGAGCACATATACTTCTTGTACATGTCATGCATCCAATGGCGGATATTACATGTTAGTCGAGTTGGTGGAACCGATTTAATTTTAGTTTCTGAAAAATTGTCTCAAAATGATATTGTTATTGTAACCATATATGCCCATGTTTGGATTATTTTCTCAGGGAAGTGGCACTTGACTACTTGAAAGCATCCTCCAATATGGTGAGAAGGCTGCTGGGAATATTGATTGGAAATCTTGGGGTGACCCTTGATGACTCAAAACTTGAATCGCTCATCGGCACGAAGTTGGTGAACATGAACTTTTATCCAACATGCCCAAATCCAGAACTCACGGTTGGTGTGGGGCGCCACTCTGATATGGGCACCTTAACAGTGCTTTTGCAAGATGGTATTGGAGGTTTATATGTAAAGCTGGAAGAAGATACACTTGATGGCAGAAAAGAAGAATGGATAGAGATTCCACCAATTCCTGGTGCTCTAGTTATTAATGTTGGGGATTCATTACAGGTTAGTTCATTTTCCATCACCATCTTCCTTAGTTCAATTGAACAAGTAAACCTTTAAAATTGTTAGGAGTGCACAAGCATTATAGATCTCTGTCCACCTTGTCCGGTTGGCTACGTAATTGCAAGCCCTTGACACTTCACATCATACCAAACATGATTGCAAACTATTATTTTCAGTCACACGGCAAGGAAAGATTTTCTGTTTTAGATTTACTTGTGGGATCCAAAACTATAATTTATATAGAGAATGATCCATAACCGACAGTCTAATGATCACACTTATATTATGTACTTATATGAATCGTGCCAAACCTTTGCTCGAATTAAAAGGGAAAAATTGAAATGGGAATTTTCGAGTTTAAAAGAAATTGTGACAAATGTCTCCAAGATCGAACTTAGTTGGTAGGTCTTTTTTAACTTAAACTAACATAATAATAATAATAATAATAATAATAATAATAATAATAATAATAATATGGCAAACCTACGCAAATGTTTCCGAACTGGGGTTGGTGCAACAGTGAGTTGAATATTGACCATTGTCAATCCTAGTGTACTAACATATAAAGTTCTGTTGCTCGTTGCATTGGAAAAAAAAAAGTTTTATTGCTCAATTAACTAATTCGGTTGATTTGACTCTTTGTCTAGAGTTTGCACACTAATTTGAAGTTAATTAGATAAATCAGAATGAATTGTAGTTATGATCTAGAATTTCGTTAAAATGTTAAAATAAATTTTAGGTTAATGTCCAAAATTAGAAGTGTAGAAATGCTCAGACATAGCTGATTGAATAGTAATAAATCTCAATTGGTAGTAATATGCTTACCTAAATATTCGATCCAGTGTACACATTTTTCCAACTCAATGACCCTTTCAGAAGTTGGATACCTGATTGAGATTTTTTTTTTATTATTAGTATGCGGCTTTATAACAACAATTAAAACAAAAAAAAAAAAATTTCTTGCTATCATGATTAGGAACTATAACATTATTTTTTCGCTGCCCCCTAGATCCTAAGCAATGGGAAGTACATCAGTGCTGAACATAGAGTTCGTACGACAAGCAAACAATCACGAGTTTCCATTCCTGTTTTCACTGCTCCAAGGCCAACTGAGAAGATAGGTCCGTTGCCTCATCTGGCAGAGCTTGATGGCGGAGCTCTCTACCGAGAAGTAATTTTTCAAGAGTACATGAGCAATTTTTTTGGACATGCTCATGAAGGAAAGAAATCTCTCGACTTTGCCAAAATAAATGCAAATTGAAATGAAGCATGGAGCTTCTTAACAGGATTCTCAGTTCAGAACTTAGCTAGAAATAAAAGGAAAAAAAAATAGCTTGCAATCTTTCCTTCTCATGCTTGGACTATTTTTGTATCCAATATGGCCAGGTGCATCCTTCCTTCTGAGAATCGTATTTGACCTTTTCATTGCTAAACAGATCTAGTCATTTCTACAGTGGGCATCCTTATCCAAGATACAGTTCATGGTTCAGTGCATAATGTATAACAAAAGGTGTTTTCGTTAGAGCCAAGACCTCACAATAAGTGGGGTCAAATTTTAGTACAGTAAAACTTATTTTAAAAAAAAACTACTAGCATTACATACAAAATTATAATTATATCCTTTCAGCACTCATTTTCTTAAAAAGTTGCAAAATCAATTCATTATCAATTTTATTAAATAAATTTTTTCAATGTAAGTAAATGAAGCTCTTGATTTTTTTAAAAATAATATGTGAACTACTATCAATTTGATCTTCTACGGGTTTCTTTTAAAAGATTTATCTTTAGTGTGTTATATGTAACTTAATTTTGCATTATAAATAAAAAAGATTTAGCATCCATTTGAAAATTTTTGTTTTTTCAAAACTTTGAAGTTGGAAAAATTGATTTTCCCACTCCACTCAAAAAAAACTGATCCCTTGTTTTTGAAAACTATGGAAGAATTTATTCTTGAACGGACTTCCATAAATAACTTGAAATTAATTCAAAATTCTTGTAATGGTAAGAATTACAAATTTTCAATTATTTGGGGTCAATATATGTAGAAAAGAGAATTTGATAAAATTTAATGGGGTCAAATATGATGCAACTTTAAATTTTTCTAAATTTTCTCAACCTAAAAACTAATTTTTCAAAATTAAGCCACTGTTCGTACCCTTTTTTTTTTTTTTTTTGTGAAGTCTATTCTAAGTTTGAAGTAGGAAAAGGGAAAAAACCCACCTAGCTTCTAGTAGAGAGTGGTTAAATACCGGTGGACATGTCCTTATCTAGATAATCTTCATTTGACTGCCAAGGAAATAAATAACATCAAAGACATTTTCAATTGCCAAAATTCAAGAGCTTAAAGTTGACTGACTTCAGTTATTGGTATACGATGATTTTCAAAGGCATTGGAGTTATTGGTTCAGGTCAGTACAAGTTGCTTCATCTTTAATTTCCCCTGTTGAGCTGTATTTTAATATTCTACGACTTTGGAAGTTGAGAGATGATAGACGTAGGCCTTACAAATCAGATTTTCCATCAAGGAAATAACCATAAAATGAAAGGTTGCAATGGTCCATATGCCCATTTTCGTGGATCTAGTTAATTTAATTGTACGTAAAGACTAATAAGGGTTTTCCCACGAATGCCACCAATGGAAGATATAGGATCAGGGACTTACACTTGAGTTTTTTCCTGTTCGAACTGTTTTATGTAACTTCGTTATATTTAATATAAACTTGTACAATTTTAGTGTAATTATCAGCTCAATTGTATAAATTAACAAATTCAACTTTACACTCAAATTATAAGAGTTTACACTAAAAGTTATAAAAATTGCATGAATCAGTTTTATTGGATAAAAAAAAAAAATCAACTCGTGAGGTTCTGATCCAAGGATATCGTTCTAGCATTAAGGACAAGCTAAATATTATTCTCCACATACGTCATGAATTTAAAGACGCTAAAATAAAAAGAATTTCTACACTGAGTGTGAAAAAAACTTGAACCCACCGGAAACGTGACCCCACGTTAACAATGAGCATCCAATATGTAGAGGTTTTGCCATTTGCGAGGACAGCTATGAATATTCCAAGCCCTCAATGGCCCCACTGTAGTACCATGACTGCGCATAAGTATCGAACGTGCACCTGCTCTTCACATTGCACTCTTAACTTGTATCACTTTTTTAGTTTGTATTCTAAACTTTAATTTTAAATATTTTACACTTTAAACTCTTTATTTTAAACACTTTATACTCTAAATTCTTATATTTGTCCTATTAAGTCCAATCAATGATTATAATTGCAAAATTAATGAGATAAAGGATAGTAAAAATTAATGACAATATACTGTTTTATTCCAACTATGATCCCTTATCTTTTTTAGCTATTTTTAGCACATTATCACTTATTTACATGGTCTCAATTACTGAAATTATTCACAAAATTAATGAGATAAAAGTGGGTACAAATTACTGATAATATGTTATTTTATTTTTCCTATAATACCTTGGCACTTTCTAATTATTTTGGGGCACATTGTCGTTGATTTGTTCGGTCCTTTGTGCTATTAATTTTTGCAAAAGTTGTTATTATCTAGACTTAAATGAGACAAATTTGAGAATTTAGGGTGTGAAGTATTGAAAATTGAGAGTTTAGGGTGAAAAGTGTCGAAAATTAAAATTTAAAGTGCAACATGAGAAAGCGATACAGGTTCAAGAGTATACAGTGGAGTTTGTCCCTGGAAAAATCAGCCAAAGATTCAATGAATGTATGAACAATAAACAGTTTTGTGGATTTAAATGTATTTTAAATCCACAAAAAAAAAACACAATAATTAAATGCTTATTGCACTTAATTAATGATACTTTCCTCAAGAACCATGCTTTCTGAGGAAACATAGTAAGAGAAGTAGAAGGATCAGCATTCTCCTCTATTATCTCCATCGAGCAATTTATGGTTTCTAAAAACAGAACCGGTCGGTATCCAATGCTTGGGTTAAAGTTTGACCACCGTTTGATTTCCGGTTTCCTGGAGCTCGTAGGGTCTTGGAAGAGGAGATTGAAGAATGCCTGGTGGAGTTAAGTTGGCCATTTTTATTTTTATTTTTTTGCTTTGGACCTTCAATTTGAAGTGGGACCCTTCTCGAAATAATTGTTCAGGAAAGTATTCAAATCAAACTGGGCTGGGTTGAGGGTAAAATCCAATAGAGCGGATTTCACTAAATTGTTCAGTTCCTGATTTCAATTAAATTGGGCAAGCCCCACTCATCTGATACACACGATGCAATTGCTGACTACTCTTCCCATATTTTTCATTTAATCCTTATATTTTATTTTAGATTTCAAAACTACCCCTAAATTATGCAAAATCTATTTTTGTATCATTTCACCTTTTAAAAATTATATCTTAGATCTAAATTGTTTAAAACTTCAAAATTTTTCTTACTAAATTTTATATTTCTATCTAAAAACCATTATAACAATTCTACTACGTATATTGTTGCTTAATTTTTATATAAAATTTTTCAATTTTTATTCATAAATTCACAAGGTTTTTATTTTTAGTATTATTATAATTTCATGTTTTTATCAAAGTTAGCTCTTTTTAGTTTGTAATGAGGTATATAATAATGAAAATAACATATTAATTAATTAGACCATATTTATCACTTTGAAACATTCTAAAGATGGCTCAGCACTGTACGAAATTGGCTGATAAACATGGATCAGAGTGAAGCTTTGAGGTGGGGTTTGGTCCATGTGAAGCTTCTGCCATACAGACAACTTTCACTCAGGGAGCATAGCTGCTAGAAATTGTCAACTCGATACTTTGGCCTTTTCCAGTTCTTGAGAGGGTGGGATCAATAGCCAACAAGATGCAGTTGCCTGAACATGCAAAGATTCATTCCACATTTCACGTCTGATCACTTAAGAAGCATGTGGGAAATCATGTTAGGCATCAACACATTCCTTCCAAGCTCAATGATCAAGGACAGTTGTTGATCAAACCAGTGGCTATACTAGACAGAGGATTGGCCAAAAGTGGGCGAGTTGCTGCTCCAAAGGTTTTGGTGCAGTGGAGTAATAGCTTCCCTAAGGATTTGCAGCAGCGATATCCTTCTTTTAGTTCTTGAGGACGAGAACGGTTTAAGGAGGAGAGAACTTGATATGTTTGCTTTTTTTTTAGTTCTCTCATTTTCTCATTCATCAACAAATACAAGACCATGTTCTCTCATTCTCGGATTATTTCTTCATTTAATTGTAATCCCTGAGTTAGAGTAATTTCAGAGTTCTCCACTGTTGTAATCCTTAAATTAGAGTAATTTCAGAGTTCTCAACTGTTGTGAGCACCACAAGACTTATTCAGGAAGTACTCAAATTAGACCCCAACATTCTCTCGCTTTCTCGAGAATTCAGCTGAAGTCTTGATCAGTTTTTTTTCCAGCTTGATTTATTAAACAAAATATTGCTGAATTGCTCCACGATCTGGATATCGTATATTTTAACTTTGAACTATGTAGTGAACTGGTGATGGCAGATGAAATCTAATTTTAATCTCGAAAGCGTTATCGGTTTAATAACGTATTGATCATGGATTTTTATTCGGATGATATAGATGCGTCCGGAATTAGCCTGTGAATTTTTAGTAAGTTTGGTAAGAATAATTTGTGTTTTCGTGCTTACGTTTTTACGAGGCTATCTTGTGAGGCCCCGGATCCATCTTGATCGCCCTAAAGAAAAACTATGTCTAGGCTTTGAAATGTCAAAAACATTTTTCTACTTTAGAGATTTGTCTTTTGTATTTTTTTTTTCTTTTTGTTGGTTTTCTGTGAAGATTTGCAGTGTGTACACATTTATGAACAAGATAAACAACAAAAATCTTGGAAATTCGGTAAAGAATAAAAGTATTGACATTGAAATTCTTTTGAAACTGTTATATTTAACTAAAATAATCACTGCATAGTTATTATGATCATCTGGTACATCTTTCAGTAGTACTAATCGGATTCTTTGCACCAGTTCCACAAGAATTGACAAAAGCCCATCCAAAAAAATGGCACCGAATATTTTGACAAAATAATTGCTATCCACACAAACTGTTATTTTCCACAGTCAAAAGAAGTGTCGTACTTTTTATTAAAAAAAAATCGAATTGGTTGGCAGATTTACTTTGTTGGCTTACCTAAACCATCTCTGTGCCTAGCTTGTTCCCTAGTGAAGCACTTGGTGATTCTTGTTACGATGACTTTTAGCTATTTCTTATTAATGTTAAGGTCCTGTCAAGAAAGGATCTGAGTGTCCAATGAGCACTTGTTAAAATATATTTCAGAGGTCATATGTTTAAAAATGTAAAATTAATAATAAAAAGTAATAAGTATCAGAGAGGATAGGTAAGAGTCCCTTTTTTTTTTTTTTTAATAATTTGCACCCCATTGTGAACTTTATTAAGTTTGGTTAGAATATGTCGATTTAATGATTGATGTTTTCATGATCATGATCTCATGTGACCATCTTGTTCCCAACAAATATTGTGCAAGCCTTCAACTGTCTAAAACACTTTTCTACTTCAAAGGTTTGGCCCTTCTTTCTATTTTTGTTTTTGTATTTTGGGTTCTAGAGAGATTTGCGGTATGTACACACTTGCGCAACCCTGTTTCTTGGTATGGTATCAAGAAAAGAACAAGAAAAACAACAAATCTCATTCCCATTAGGTTTATAAAGGATATCATCTTTAAAATTCTTTTTTGAAAATTTTATATTTAACTAAAAATAATTACCTTATAACTTTTGGGTAAATTAAATATAACCCCGTGTAGTTTCTTTTGTTATCACATAATCTCATTAACATTCCAAAATGTCCAATTCATCCCCTTATAGTTTTATATAAAGTGAAAATTTGATGAAAAATAGCCTATGTATCTCGTTAGTTGAAGTAACAATAATGCCCTTACTTAAATACTAAATCAATTGATGGCTTAACTACCTTATATAAACACATAAGGGAATTAAGTGGTTAATTACAAAAATCACAAGATGTAACGTGGATATTTATACAAAACACAAGGGATGCTGCATTGATATTAAGATTTTATCACATGCACTTTTAGAACACGTTTAGTATAAACGACTGATTAAGCATTCCGTCTATTTTTCACTTTACATAAAATCATAGGAATGTTAGGTGACTATTTTGAAACCTTTGGGAGGTCATCTGGCATTATGTAAAACTGCAAGGGGTTATAAGTAATTTACCCATAACTTTTTTGACTTTTAGGTATGATGAGACCACCGAAAAATGTAATTGACAGTAAAATATAAGATAAAAAAAATGTACAGCATCATATGGGTCTTTCTGGATTATACTGGAATTCACCTGTGTTGAAATATTAAACCAAAATTCAATTAAAACCATTTACCTTGAGATTTATTCACATTGTAGCACATGTGATGAGAGTCCATGTTGCCAAATTAGTTTACTTCCTTGTCCTTGTGTTAGACATGTCTTAGGTGGTTTTCTAAGTCCGAATTGGATTGGTCCCACTAGTTTTCCCCAGTAAGAAGTTCCAGCATAGCGAGTATTTCCAAATACGACAGTGTTGCGAGTTTTTTTTTGTTGAGTTTTAAGTATTTTCAAGTATTTGTTTGTGAGTTTAATTTCTACCTCTTCTGACATATATTTGTATGTGTTGAGCTTCTATTGCGTGAAAATTTTTGTGCTAGCAGCCTACGACCTCTTTCAGTGTCACTGATCAGATTCTTTGTAGCAGTTTCTCGGGCACTAATAACTGCCATCATAAGAAAATGGCACTAAGTTTTGTGATCATGGTTCAAAGTCACGGTCTGGTCGGTAATGCAGGCCTATACCGTTCCATATCGGATATCTGGCTCTCGGCTGAAGTATATTTTCAATCATTTATTATTTCAAAATTGTAAATAATTTTTAAAATATAAAATAAAAATATGCTAAATAAAAATAATAAAAAATTAGTAAACAAAATTTTTAGAGGGTGTCTCACGAGTTGGCACGACTCGGAGTCTCGTGATTCACATCATCTCGGAGACGACTTGGTCGAGTTGGCGAAGTCTCGGACGATTTCTCGATGTCTCTGGAGTTAATCTGAACGGTCTCGTATCGTTGTCCTCCGTTCCGGTTCCGACTCGGCCGAGTTGTCTCGGACTCGGCCGAGACTTTGAACCATGTTTGTGATGCCAGCACCATGCTTGATTTTGTTGTGAAAGATGGCAATGGCGTCAAAGGTCTGGTGGACGCAGGAATCTCAAAAGTACCAGAAAGATATATCCAATCGCCATGTGAGCGAATGGAGAAAGTTGTTGAAAACTCAAAAGATCGCTTCTCACCCGTCCCAATTGATTTATCAAAGCTTGATGGTCCTGACCAGGATCAAGTTGTGGAGGCCATTGTTAAAGCTGCTGAGACACTAGGCTTCTTTCAGGTAATCAACCATGGCATGTCTTTAGACTTCTTGGAGTCTCTAAAAGATTCTGCACACCAGTTTTTCGCACTAGCAGCAGATGCAAAAGCTGTTTGTCTGAAGGGTGTTAGTCCTAGTCGCTTTGTGAAGTATGGTACAAGCTTTGCACCTGAGCAAGAAAGGCTCTGGAATGGAAAGATTACATTAGCATGATTTATACCAATGATGGAGATGCACAACAACATTGGCCTGAAGAGTGCAAGTAATTTTGCTTGATTACCTCAATAGAGATTAGCTATAAAGTCTTTGAAATACTTCTTGTTCAAGCTTAAACTTTTGATGCTACATCTCAAGTTTCATCATGGTGTATATATTTGTGAATGTCAAGTCTATATTCACAGAGTAGCAAGATTTGAGTCCCAAGTTTCATAAAGAAGTTTAACAATACGAAATTCTCCATTAGCTTAAATATTTAAACTTAAAAAGGGATAGCAATATTTCCATGTTTGTATTATTTCCTCAGGGAAGATGCTCTTGATTACCTGAAATCATCAATTGAAATGGTTAGAAGGCTGTTGAAAGTGTTAATTGGAAATCTTGGGGTGACCCTTGATGACTCCAGACTAGAATCTCTAACTGGCACGAAGATGGTCAACGTGAATTTCTACCCGATTCGCCCAAATCCAGAACTCACCGTTGGTGTGGGACGCCACTCTGATATGGGCACCTTAACAGTTCTTCTGCAAGATGGTATTGGGGGTTTGTACGTAAAGCTGGAAGAAAGTATACTTGATGGCAGAAAAGAAGAGTGGATAGAGATTCCACCAATTCCTGGTGCTCTAGTTATTAATGTTGGAGATTCATTACAGGTTAGTGAGAGCTAACAACATATTCATATCTATTTTGTGCTAACTTAAATTCTTATAATTCGTTATTCTGTTTACAATAATTATAAATAAGTACTAAACACTAGCCATGCATGTTAGAATTCTGAATTGGTTTGCAAGTTGCTTTACCTAAAACTTGATCCAGTGCACAAACTTTCCCAATTGAATGACAGTTTTCAGTGATTTGACTCTCACTTTTGAGATTTCTTGGCTTGTTTGGAAGCTTATAACAACAATAGTACTTGACCATGATTACGAACTGCAACATTTTTTTTTTCTACTTCCTAGATCCTAAGCAACGGAAGGTACAAAAGTGCTGAGCATAGAGTGCGTACCACAAGCAAACAATCAAGAGTTTCTGTACCAGTTTTCGCTATTCCAAGGCCAACTGAGAAGATAGGTCCGCTGGCTCATCTGGTAGAGCTTGATGGTGGAGCTCTCTACCGAGAAGTAGAATTTCAAGAGTACATGAACAACTTTTTTGGACATGCTCATGAAGGAAAGAAATCTCTTGATTTTGTCAAAATAAATGCAAATTGAAAATGAAGCAGGGTGTGAGGGCCTCGAAAAATACCGATTTTATTCAAAAATGTCAAATATTGTTTATATTGTGTTTATTTATTTAAATATGAGTGAATATATGTTTAAAGTGATTATTTTCCAATTTAGAGAATTTTATACGAATTGTTTGCCGGTGTGTGGTTTTGGCCAAAATTAGCGTTAAAAATTGTTTTGAAGTGTGAATAGTGACTTGGACTTGAAATCGAGCATATGTAGTGATATTTTGAAAATATTATTAAGGTGAGACAGTGTCAGGATAAAAGAAACCAGTGTAAATTAGACAGCCGCGCACGACGCGATATAAAGTGCCAAAAAGCACTTTTTCCTTAAATTGTGGAAGTTGCACCTTTTTGTCCCCTCTTGCCTTGACTTTCTTGCACCCTTAAACTACATTTGCAGCTGCAACCTTGAGAGATAGAGAGAGAGAGAGTTCCGAGAGAGTGAGGAAGAGAGAGGGAGGGGGAAAAAGCTCCAAAATCTTCCATTTCTTCTTCTTCCTTGTTTTGATTCTTCAAGACACCATTAAAGCCCATCATCTTCTCCATTTCTTGCAGCCGAGAGAGAGAGAGGAGAGAGAGAGAGTTGGTCCGGTTTCTTGAAGGAAGAAAAAGGGGAAAAGCTTGCATCTTGATCTTCTATTCTTTCCTTCAACTTGCACCTTGAACTTGTGAAGCTTGAGTGAAGGATTTTGCTTGGGTTTCATCCTTCCTTGGCAGCCGATTGAGGGTGAGATCCGAAATTTTGGAGAAAAAAAAAGAAGGGAAAGAAAGCTTATGGGTGACTCTTGAACTTGATCTTGGAACTTTGTGGGAAAACACCATCAAATCTAGTGGATCAAGGGCAAAGATCGAAGCTTGTGAAGGTTGCTAGGTTTGGAAGCAACTTTGGAAAGTGGAATTCACGAGATCATCCTTGATCTTGTTGGATCGTGTTAGATCCGAAGGTATAATCTCTAAATCTTCTAGATATAGCTTTATTAGAGTTAAATAGTTTAGATCTATGGTTGATATTGATATAATGATCTCATCTGAAAAGATGAAGTTGGGCTCTTGAAATCCCAACCTAGGTAGCGGAATTGAGGTGGCTTCTAGGTAGCGGACTTGAGGACCTGATTGTGGCTTTGAATGATATTTGTGAACTTGTCTTGATATGGTTAGAAATTAAGGTTTTGATTGTTGAAAAGTTTGAAGGAAAATGTATGTTATGGCCAAACCCATGCTTGGTGATTTTAATGTTTGATTTGGAAATGTTGGGATTGTTCTTGAAGAGTTTTCTTCTGAGAAAAACGTGGGTATTGTTCATTTGTGAGTGTGTGTGTGTGTGTGTGAGGGAATGTTTGAAATTTAAAAGGTGAAAAGTGAAGTTTTTCATGAAATTCGAATGAAAAGTGCCATTTGATTGAATTTGAGGGTTTTAATATATTTTGGTCAAATTCTAAGGATTTTGAATATAATGGCTTGGTATGAAGTGTTCTATATTAATATTAAAGTTTTAACTAAGAGTGTATGCCGAATTGTTGTGCAAAGAGTGATTTTGAGGTGTGAGATCTCGCTTAAATGTTTTGTTAAAAAGAATGTGACTGTAGTGCTAGTGAGACATCGATGGAGTGTTATTTTGAAATGATAACGTGATTTCCAAAAGGAGTTATTTGGAACATTGTGTCATGTGAAATGAAAGCTTGTCCTTGAGGGAATTTTGGAAAAAAATGTTGATTGAATCTAAAAAGTGAAAGTAAATTGTTTTAGTGAATGAGAGATGAAGTGACCCTCAACTATTATTTTAAATTGTTTTAGGGAGTGTACAAGGCAGTGACTTTGATCCTTACGGGGAAGCCGAACCCTACTATTTCGGTGAGTTTCCATACTTGTTACGTGTTTACGTGCAAATGATTGTAAATGTGTTTAATGAAGTGAATGTGAAGTGAAACATGGTTTTTGAACCCTCCGATGGGATGGTGTGTACTTTATCGCACCTACCCCATTTGAGTAAAAATGATCGTGAAAGTGTAGTGTAATGATTGATTGTAAAAGTGTTATAAAGTGACTTGTTTGTGTATGTGAAAGGTCAGGAAATTCCTGAGACCTATCGGTGAGACCTTGATTCGAGTGGTTAAAGGCGTAAAAGAGAGGTAACGAGCCATGGGTCCCTAAAGTGAAGTGAAGTGTACTCGAGACTTGGCATTTGGACTTGTCTCTGAAAATGAAAATACAATGTACACAAATAAAGTGAAGTGAAGTGTACTCGAGACTTGGCATCCTGGACTTGTTTGAAAATGAAAATACAATGTGCACAAATAAAGTGAAAAGTGTTTGTATGGGCTGGGGGGGTTTGAGGAGTAAGGGATAAGTGAAGTGCTACATGGTTTCATTATGAAAGTTGACTGGGCCAACTACCAATCGTGGACAAGCGGACGTGGACCCTATCTCCGAGAGCCCCAGATCCAAACTTGTGTTGTTAAATGCTTTCTTATATGGTTTTAATTTCAAGTGCAATTTATTAAGTGAAAATCCTTATGTGTTATGTGTTTTGCATGTTTTTGGGAACTCACGGGCTTTATAGCTCTCCCTTTCCATTTGTTTTCCTTAGCAGGAAATGAGCAACCGAGTGGAGGCACCAACCCTTAGAATTAGGGTTTTGCTTATGTTGATGTTTTGAGAACTGTGAATTGTGATCATTGAAAGCTTTTGTATTTTGGAACATGAATGTTTGGATGGATAGTTTTTGTATTTTGGGATGTAATTTGAAGTTATGGTTTTTTTTCAAGACATTGTATCTTCTATATTAAGTATTTGAATTTTTAGTTCAATAAGTTATTTGATTGTATGAGTGAGTGAGTCCTGGCGAGAGCTAGGCAAGCGGCCACTAATACTCTAGGGTACGCCCTAGGGAGAGGTGGGTCGTCACAGGTGGTATCAGAACCTAGGTTTGAATAGTCTGGGCATAGAGAGAAATAGCGAGTTACTTGAGAGTTTTATAGTTTAGGAAAAGATGTTAAGTGAGAATTATTGTTTATGTTTAAGTGTTAATGATCTTTAAGTTAGAACCAGTACTAATAGAGTTTTTCCTTGTAGGTCATGGAGCCTGGAGGTAGTGTTGGACCTCGACACCGACAGCCTACAGTGTCTTACAGACTGAGTTCTAGGGGTGCCCGCGCAACCTATAACCCTAGGATTTGCACTAGGCGTGGCCCCTGTGAGTGTTGGAAGACCCATGCCTACCCCGATCACGTGGTTCTAGCAGTCTACCGAGAAAGGAAGAGGCTGACTAGGATCAGTCGAGAGCGTCAGAGGGAGATCGAGAGGCTCACGACTGTGGCTCAGGCTCGACTTGCTAGGATTGGAGAGCTTGAGCCTGAGGTTCGCTTGGCTAATGAGCGAGCTGCTAGAGTTGTGAGGGTGGCTTGAGAGAGAGTCGAGGGTATTGTGGCCGAGTGTGAGGCCTTGGTTGGAGGAGTGGTTGAGGCTAATCGACATGAGGAGGACTCAGTTAACCAACCTGTTAGTGATGCTGACATGGGAGGAGAGCCTCCGAGTAAGTCTGTTGGAGACGCTGCCATGGCTGAGGAGATCCTCAGTACTTGGAGTCTGATCCGTCAGAGGATGGTTCCACAGAGACTTCTTCTTACAAGACTTGATGGATTAGCCTAGTTTAGGACTAGGATTTTATATAGACTTTTGTGGGAGAAAACCAGTAGAGTGGGTTCCCAACTTTTGTAAATTGCATGCTTGCTAACTTTCCAAGTACTGTATTTTTTGTTTAAGTGTACTTGAGAACTCGATGTACCTACGTGTATCTTTTGACTCAACGCATGCACAATTGATGTACTCCTGGCACTCTTATTGATATATATGAAGTGTGTTTATAAAGTGTTTTGTGTTAATTTTGAATTGATTTTCAATAGTGCATTGTACTTAATTGATATGTTAAATTGTCTGCCCTCTATAGAACTATGGAGGTTAGAAGAGGCCGTGGACGAGGGCGTGGAACTAGGCTACTCCAAAATATTGGAGGTGATCATGAATCTACTGCCGATCAGAATCAAGGGGTCGGGGTTAACTTTGTAGAGCAAATGGCTACGACTATGAACCGTATGACTGAGATTCTAGATCGTATGGCTGGGCAACAAGGCCCTGGACCTGAACAACACCCTGGTAACCTTGGAGTTGGTGAGGATAGGGCTCTTGAGAAATTCCAAAGGTTCAACCCCCCTAAATTTTGTGGTGAATCCAACCTTGAAGCTGCTGAGGGTTGGTTAGAAAGGATTTCTGATATTTTCACTGCTTTGGACTACACTGAGGAAAGGCAAATAACCTTTGCCACATTCCAATTTGAGGGAGCTACTCGTTCATGGTGGATCATGATAAGGGCTAAGTGGGATAGAGAGAACACTCCTAGGACTTAGGTGAATTTTACTAGAGATTTCAATGCTAAATTTCTTCCTCCAATAGTGCAAGAGAAAAGAGAGGACGACTTCATTAGGTGTAAGCAAGGGTTGTTGAGTGTGGCAGAATATGAGGCACAGTTTACTAAACTATCGAGATTTGCCCCTGAGTTGGTGGCAATGGAGCAGAGGAGAGTAAGAAGATTTGTTCAATGATTGAACGTAGAGTTGCAAGAGATCTTAGCAGCTGCCCAAGTCAATAGCTTTAGTGAAGCTGTAGAAAGGGCCCAGAGGATTGAAGGGGCCAATGCATAAGTAAGGAGCTTTAATGCAAGGAAAAGAAATGCAACCAGTGGTAGTCATGGCCCAATGGACATGGGTGTCCCAACTCCTAAGTTTGGAAGGGGAATGGGTAGGACAACCCCCTTTGGATCGTCAAGGGGAACATACTCTAGAGGAGGGATGTCTAGAGGAAGTGTGAGGGGAAGAGGACAATCAAGGGGAGTTTCTCATGGAAGTCAGGCTTCTACCCCTAATGTATCCTGTGGCTTTTGTGGGAAGCCAAACCATACCGAGAATGATTATTGGAGGAAGAGTGGAGCTTGTCTTAAGTGTGGAAGTACTGAGCATCAGTTATCTGCATGTCCAGTGGCCCAAGGAGGAGGTGTGACCCAGCCAGCAAGCAAACCCACTTTCAGTCAAGCTAGTACAGCAGGGAATCGGCCAAGGGTACCAGCTAGGGTCTACGCCATTGATCAACAGCAAGTTCCTGACCCTACTGAAGTGGTTGAAGGTACTATCCCCGTCTTTCATCGCTTAGCTAAGATTCTAATTGATCCTGGTGCATCACATTCTTTTGTAAATCCTTCCTTTTTGAATGGAGTAGATATAAAGCCTACTAGATTACCTTATGATTTGGAGGTTAAGACACCCACAGGGAAACAAAGTTTAATTACTAGTTGGGTATACAAGAATTGTGATGTTTGGATAGGAGAAAGAAAGTTAGTGGTGAACTTGATTAGTTTGGACATAAAGGGGTATGATGTTATCATAGGGATGGATTGCCTAACTCGTTACCATGCTAAATTGGATTGTAGGGCAAAGACTGTGGAATTTTCTATTCCTGGAGAGGTGATAAGTAAATATTTTTCCTCTTTTAGTGTGTTTTATTTATCTATCTTTATGTACTTATTTTATGAAAAATGATGAAATTAAATTCTTTATTTATTAATATGCATTCAAATGTGAAATTCAATTAGAAAATGCTTTTTAAGCAAATTAATGCCCAATTGAATGATTATTTGAAAGTAATGAAGTTTAGAAGAAAAGTTGAAAAATTGAAGTATCAAAAGTCGATGAAATTCCAAATTGGTATAAACAAAATGCAATTCAGTTATCGAGGAATCAAAGGGTCAAAAGTCGGAGGAGTTAACGCGCCAATTTCACGACGGAAATTCAGATTTTTCACATTTTGGATCAGATTCGCGAGTTGAAACTCAATGTGACAAGTGGAAAAATAAATTAGCTCGCGACTCCATCTCAGTGGAAGCATGGGAGTCGATCCGTGATGGGATCCGCGATCCTCTGAATCGTGGATCTTCAGAAAACGACAGCTGCAACTTGCAGCCAAATTCCAGCTCATTTCCAACTCAATTCTGATAGAATTTCGGCTGATGGCTGCACAATGTGGACTTGTGGCATCAAAATTCAACTTTAGATCTTTTTATTTGTAATCTTTTCCATCCTCAATCCTCTATAAATACCCCATGTATTCCAACAAGAAAAATAGATAGAGGAGGAGAGGAAAATAGCAAGAAAAAGAAGAGAATAGAATAGAGAGAGAAACTAGCTAGTTCTTGACAAGAATTAGTTGAGAATCAAAGTGAGAGGTCTATTGAACAAGGAGAAATCCTTTGTGAGCTTGTAAGAAGAGCTTATTTCATCAATTGGAGAAGTTCCTTTATCCTTTGCATTTTATTTCTTAAAGTTCATTCATGACTTCTTATGCAAGTTTTATGTGCTTAATTAATATGAATAGCTAAACTTCACTATCCTAGGGGTAAGATGAACTTGTAAGGGATTGGATGTTGTTCACTTAAGTAAAGAAAGTTTAACTTGTGATTGTTAGTTCATTTATTTGTTCTCAATATTCATGGTTGTTTGATCATCAATTATGAACTATTCAAGCATGTGTTAGTACATGAAATATGTCTTATGTATGTAGTTCAAAACTATATGAACCCTAGGTTGTATGTTCACGTTAGTAGGAGATGCATTTAGGAGGAATCATATTTGTAACTCATTGAGTTTCATGAACTTATGTTAAGCTAATTCATCATGTTAATAGGTGAGGGTTTAATATGAGTATGTTTGTTCATTGTGAAAACAATCTACAAATGAAATTGGAGGTTACTTCCTTGACAAGTCACAAGTTTAAAATCTAACTTAACTAAAGTGAACACATCCTTAACCTAAGAAGGGATTCAAATCCCTAAGAAACTCTTTCTCTATTCTAACTTCTCGAACTTGTTATTTTATACCGCCAATTTGAGGATTACCCCGTTGGATGGTTTTATCTATTTTCTCATTTACCGCCAATTGGATGTCATCGACACCTAGCGGTCGGTTCTAATTGCTTAATCCTCGCTCCTTAGGTCGGCTTAGTCCGCCTTCTCCCGTTTTTAATTTACTTTGTATTTACTTTTAATTTACCACCAATTAGGGTTGGTTCTACCACCTTAACCGGTTGGTTTTAATTGCTTTCAATAGGGACGGTTGTACCGCCCGACTTTTTATATTTTGCACTCATCTATCATTTTCTATTTAGATAATAAATCAAGCTAAAAAATCATAGTACTTAACCGAGTCTCTGTGGGATCAACCCTTAATTATCACTATACTCAATCCACGATCCGTATACTTACGGAAAATCGGGGTAAAGAGGCCATAATTGATTGATAATTGAGTGAATTTAACTTGAAAGCCTAGACCACGTCAAGTTTTTGGCGCTGTTGCCGGGGACTTTTGTTAATATTAGGGAAAAAGCAAACTTTATTAGTCTAAATTTATATAAAGGTTTCTTGTGTTTATTTTAATTTTCATTTGTTTTTTCTTTTTAAATCTAGTGCATGCGCCGATCCTTGAAAGTTACTACACCTTTGGACCCCAAGATTGAAAGAACGTTGAGGAGATTAAGGCGACTTGCACAACAAGAAGGCAAAAGAATTGAGGAAAATATTGGTGGAATTTCCATTGAATTACCTCCTTTAGCAACCATGGCGGAAGAACGACCAAATCAATATGCCTTGAGAGATTTTGCATTGCCAAAAATGGATGGATCACAAATTAGCATTGCTAGGCCGGCAATTCAAGCAAACAACTTTGAAATTCAACTGTCATTGATTAGTATGCTCCAAAGAGAACAATTTGGAGGAAATGCAACGGAAGATCCAAATTCACACTTAGCCAATTTCTTGGAAATAAGCGACACAATCAAGTATAATGGAGTAAGTGAAGATGCTACAAAGCTTCGATTGTTTCCTTTCTCTTTAAGAGATAAGGCTAAGGTATGGCTTAATTCACAT
The DNA here is from genome assembly GCA_013103745.1 of Gardenia jasminoides. Taxonomy (NCBI): domain Eukaryota; kingdom Viridiplantae; phylum Streptophyta; class Magnoliopsida; order Gentianales; family Rubiaceae; genus Gardenia; species Gardenia jasminoides. The sequence continues at coordinate 7,394,800 of CM023099.1, read as the reverse complement.
GCACCAAACACCTTCACAACTTGGGCCGATTTAGCCAAAGATTTCTTGAATAAATATTTTTCACCTGGAAAAACGGCCAAATTGCGAATGGATATAACAAGTTTTGCTCAACATGAAGGTGAATCAATATATGAGTCGTGGGAAAGATTCAAAGAGTTGCAAAGGAAATGTCCTCATCATGGACTTCCCGATTGGCTAATCGTACAAACCTTCTATAATGGTTTAACCTATCCTGTTAAAACACATATTGATGCAGCTGTAGGTGGAGCACTTATGGGAAAATCGGCTGAAGAAGCTCAACGCTTAATAGATGAAATGGCGGCCAATAATTATCAATGGGCCAATGAAAGAGGTAACGCACGACGACATGCCGGCATGTATGAACTAGATGCTATTAGCATGTTAAATGCAAAAATGGACAACATGGTTAAAATGCTAAATAAGCAAGGTGAGAATTGCTCAAGTTCAAATTCCAATGCTCATGTTGCATCTTGTACAAATTGTGGAGGAAATCATGATGATACTAATTGTGTGAATTTTGAACAGGTACAATTTGTCAACAACTTCACTCGACCAACCCAAGATAACCCTTATTCCAATACCTATAACCAAGGGTGGAGGAATAGATCAAAATAATCAACAAAAGTCCACAAATCCACCGGGATTTCAACCAAGGCAACAATCCATGGAAACTAAACCGGGATAGGAGATTGCTGTGGAAAAATTAGCCAAAGGAACTTCGGAAAGGTTTGAGCGGTTAGAGGGGAGAATGGACCAATTAACTACCATGTATAGGAATGTAGAAGTCCAACTTGGTCAAGTTGCTAATGCTATAAACCCTAGGAATCGGGGCTACCTAGCAAAAGCAGTCAATCCTAGGGAACATTGCAAGGCAATTACCCTCCGAAGTGGTAGGCAACTAGAAGAACCTTCTAGTAGTGAGCTTGAAAGAAAAGAAAAGAGTGAAGAAAATGAGACTTTGAAAGAAGAGCAAAGGGTAAGTGTGGGGCAAAAAGGAAAGGAAAAAGTAGTGGAAAATGATGAAATATCCTCTAAAATAAAATTTCCATTCCTCCCATTCCATTTACTCAAAGGCTCAAGCAAAGTAAAATTGATAAGGAGTTTGAAAAGTTTGTTAAAATGTTTAAACAATTGCATATTAACATTCCTTTTGCAGATGCTATCACTCAAATTCCATCCTACGCCAAGTTCCTAAAGGAAATCATGTCCAAGAAGAGGCGATTGGAGGATTGCGAAACCATAGCTTTGACAGAGGAATGTAGTGCATTGATTCAAAACAAACTCCCTCCAAAATTGAAGGATCCGGGCAGTTTTTCAATTCCTTGCACTATCGTGATCTTAATTTTTCAAATGCATTGTGTGATTTAGGTGCAAGTGTTTCATTAATTCCTTTATGTGTTGCTAGGAAATTAGAGTTAAGTGAACTAAAAAGAACTAATATTTCCTTGCAATTAGCGGATAGGTCGGTTAAATATCCTCTTGGTGTGCTTGAAAATGTGCTCATTAAAGTCAAAAGTTTCATAATTCCTGTTGACTTTGTTGTTCTTGACATGGAAGAGGATGTTCATATGCCAATTATACTTGGTAGACCTTTCTTAGCTACGGCCGGTGCAATAATTGATGTAAAAAAAGGAAAGCTTAAGTTTCAAGTAGGTGAAGATGAAATTGAGTTTAATTTGCATGAACTTGAAAATTTTCCTTCATTTACTAATCATATTTATGCCATTGATGTGATTGAGAATTTAACTCAAAATGTGAGTAGGATGAAACAAGAATCCGATCCTCTTGAAGTATGTTTATTTGAAGGCATTTTTTATGAAGATGATGATTTGGAAATTTTGCAAATGGCTAATTTCTTGAACTCTCAAGTACCTTACAAAAGAGGAAATTATTATGAAAGTTTAGGAAAAAGCCAAGGTTTACCACCACCTTCAAGTGAACAAGCTCCTACTCTTGATCTTAAACCATTGCCGGATCATTTAAGGTATGCATTTCTTGGAGAAAATGATACATTACCAGTTATAGTAAGTGCTTTTCTTGATGATGTGCAGTTGGAAAAATTACTACGCGTTTTAAAGAGGCACAAACCGGCAATTGGATGGACCATTTCCGATCTCAAAGGAATAAGCCCAACTCTTTGCATGCATAAGATTTTTTTTGAAGAAAATGCCAAACCGGTGATTGAAACTCAAAGGCGTTTAAATCCAAATATGAAAGAAGTGGTAAGAAAGGAGATTTTAAAATGGCTCGACTCAGGTATTATCTTTCCTATCTCTGATAGTAGTTGGATTAGTCCAATTCATGTGGTACCAAAGAAAGGTGGGATGACCATAATTGTAAATGAAAAAGATGAAATTATACCCACTAGAATTATAGCCGGATGGAGAGTGTGTATAGATTATAGAAAATTAAATGCGGCCACACGTAAAGACCACTTTCCATTACCTTTCCTTGATCAAATTTTGGAAAGGCTTGCCGGTTATGAATTTTATTGTTTTCTTGATGGTTATTCAGGGTATAATCAAATTGCCATAGCTCTGGAGGATCAAGAGAAGACCACATTCACTTGTCCTTATGGTACTTTCGCATTTAGGCGAATGCCATTTGGCTTGTGTAATGCACCGGTGACATTCCAAAGATGCATGATGGCAATTTTTTCCGATTATGCCGAAAAGATCATGGAGATTTTTATGGATGATTTTTCAGTTTTTGGATCTTCTTATGATAATTGCTTAAATAATCTTGAGAAAATTTTGCAAAGATGTGAAGAAACTAACCTTGTTTTGAATTGGGAAAAATGCCATTTTATGGTTAGAGAAGGCATTGTGTTAGCCCACAAAATTTCTTCTCAAGGAATTGAGGTGGATAAAGCCAAAATTGACTTAATTGAGAAAATGCTACCTCCAACTAATGTGAAAGGAATTAGAAGTTTTCTTGGCCATGCGGGGTTTTATCGACGGTTTATTAAAGATTTTTCTAAAATCACTAAACCCTTGTGTGATTTATTAAGTAAAGATGTTCCTTTTGACTTTGATGATAATTGTTTGAATGCTTTTAATAGGTTGAAAAGGGCATTGACGACAACTCCAATCATAACATCACCGGATTGGTCATTGCCATTTGAGTTAATGTGTGATGCAAGTGACTACGCGGTTGGAACTGTCCTTGGTCAACGAAAAGAAGGGAGATTGCATGTTATTTATTATGCTAGCAGGATTTTGAATGATGCTCAAGTTAATTATGCCATAACCGAGAAAGAGTTGTTGGCGGTGATATTTGCACTTGACAAATTTAGATCCTATCTAGTTGGCTCTAAAGTTATTGTTTATACGGACCATGCAGCCCTTAAATATTTATTGAGTAAAACGGATGCAAAACCTAGACTAATTCGTTGGATTCTTCTTTGCAGGAATTTGATATTGAGATTAGAGATAAAAGGGATCCAAGAATGTGGTCCGATCATCTTTCTCGCTTGGAAAATATCCCTTCAAAAGAAGAAGTTCCTATCAATGAGAATTTTCCGGATGAACAATTGCTAACTATCAAAGATTCACCATGGTATGCCGATTATGTTAATTATATTGTAAGTGGTATAATCCCTCAAGAAATGAACTATCATCAAAGGAAAAAATTCCTTTATGATGTGAAAAATTACTTTTGGGAGGAGCCCTTACTTTATAAACATTGTGCCGATGGAATGATTAGAAGATGTGTGCCGGAAGATGAGGTACATAGTATCCTTTTTCATTGTCATAACCGTGAAGCCGGCGGTCATTTTAGTACTACTAAAACAATGGCAAAGGTATGGCAATCAGGTTTTTATTGGCCTACTATGTACAAAGATGCTAAAGATTATGTTAAAAGTTGTAATGAATGCCAACGGACCGGTAATATCTCTCGAAAACATGAAATGCCTTTAAATGTGTTTCTTGAAGTTGAATTATTTGATGTGTGGGGCATTGATTTCATGGGACCATTTCCTAGTTCATTTAATAATAAGTACATACTTGTTGCGGTTGATTATGTGTCAAAATGGGTAGAGGCAATTGCCACTCCTACCAATGATGCAAAAGTAGTACTTAAATTCATTAAAAAGAACATTTTCACTAGATTTGGTATCCCTAGAGCAATAGTGAGTGATGAAGGAAAACATTTTTGTAATAAATGGTTTGACTCACTTTTGCTTAAATATGGTTGTAGGCACAAGACATCCCTTGCATATCATCCACAAGCTAATGGCCAAGTTGAGTTAGCTAATAGAGAACTCAAATTAATCTTAGAAAAAACAGTGAATAAGTCTAGGAAAGATTGGGCTAGAAAGTTAGATGACACACTTTGGGCATATAGAACTGCGTTTAAAACTCCATTAGGAATGTCTCCTTATCGCCTTGTGTATAGAAAAGCATGTCATTTACCTGTGGAAATTGAACATCGAGCTTATTGGGCAATTAAAGAACTTAACATGGATTTTTCTCTTGTAGGTAATAAAAGATTGCTTCAACTGAGTGAATTGGAGGAATTTCGCTTAATGTCATATGAAAATGCAAAAATATATAAAGAAAAAATGAAATTTTGGCATGATAAGCACATTGTTAAAAAACAATTTGAGATAGGTCAGAAGGTTCTTTTATTTAACTCACGTCTCAAGTTGTTTCCAGGAAAATTAAGATCAAGGTGGTCCGGCCCATTTACAGTTACAAAGGTATATCCATATGGTGCCGTGGAGGTGACTACCGAGCAAGGTCCACCATTTAAAGTCAATGGACAGCGTTTAAAGCCCTATCTTGGTGGTGAATGGGTTCCTCAAGGAGTAACTTACTCCTTAAAGGATCCTTGTTATGATTGAAAAAAGAACAACAAAGAGTCGAGTCAACGACTTTAAACAAAGACACTAGTTGGGAGGCAACCCATTGATTTGTGTTATTTTTTTTAGTTTTAATATTTGAGCATGTATATTATATGTTTTTAAGTGTGTTTATTTTGTTTCTTTGTAGGAAATTCAAACATGGCGAAAGTGACCTTTTTGGCACGGAGTGAATAGTAAAATGCAGCCAACTTGGTACCTCAATTTGCATTTTAGTTGTTAATAATCCAAGAAATGAGGTTAGTTATGTTGTTTTGATCATTTTACATGTCTTAAAAAAGGTGCATTTCATAATTAACAAGCAGGGTTTTTAATCTGGAAATAGTAGAAAAATGTTGCTCAATGAAATAATTGCAGAAAAATTACAGAATCACATTTCCAGCACGATCCGCGAGATAATCTTTGTGACGCGAATCAACTTCTGAGACCATTTCTGGGGATCCGCGAACCATATACGCGAGGTATAACTCGCGGATCCATGAGCTCGCGGATCATCTTCTGAGAGTTACATGTTGAAGGCGCGATGTGTGAAACGCGAAGCAAGCTTCGCTAATCCTGATCCGCGACCTATATCTGCGATGTATGCATCGCGGATTGTTCCGCTGATCCTGAACATGAAACAAAAAAATGGAAAGTCGCGAATCATTTCTTCATCTTCTTCATCGCGACTCACCTGCAAAAACACACACCAGCACATCTTTTTCACACACACTACACTAAATCCTCCTTTTTCCTTGTTAATCTCCAAGAAAATCATCAACCCAACCCCTAGTGAGCATCAATGAGCTATTTTATCCGATTGGAATCCAACAAAAACACCTAAAAAATCGAATTTTCAAAGAATTGAAGCTAGGTTTGGCCGAATTTAATTTTTCAAATTCGTGGCTGTTTTGGGCTAAATTCAAGGGGCTTTTTGCATCAATCATCTCCCCATTCATCCTTCTACTGATTCCAGGTAACATTCCTCAATTTACATTCACGAATTTCGATTTCCCAATTTCATGTTCTTGAGCAATTTTTGTAAAATTTTGGGTTTTGATTTTCGTGATTAATTGTTGTTAGTTCTTGATTCCAGTATGCTTATTAATGATGTTTAAGCATGTTTTGTGAAGAAATTATGGGAATGTGCTAATTTTTAGTGAAGATTAAATTCTTGAAATTCCTATAAAATGCTCAATATGGGATTAATGCTTGGCATATTTGAAAATGTATTTGGTTGATATTATGGAGCTTATAATTATCCTTGGATGCTATTTGTTCCAAATGTGAGGAATTTTGGGATCATTTAGATAATTTTTGTCAATTTTTGCCTAATTTTGGAATTTAATTTTATCTGTAGAAAATGGCAATTATTGGTGAATTTGAGCATATTCATAGACTTTAAATCTTGATATGGAGTATGTTGTATATATTTGTATTGAGATTTAGAGGAATTTTTTGGGAAGTTTGATGAAAGTTGTTATTTTCAAATTTATTTCATGGGGATGATGCTTTGTTGAAATTTGGATTGAAATTGATGATTTTTATACTTTTAATGGTTATTTGACAAGTTGTCAAAATTTTAGTTAATTAGTAAAAATGCTTAACATTGTAATTTTGACGAATTGTTAGATATCATGGTCCGAACTAGAGGACTTCGTCAACGTTCACCATCTTCCACTTCAAGTGGTGAAGAAGAACAACGCACACCATCACCTCCACCACAAAAACGACGACCGAGGAGGACTACTACTAGAGAGCCATCACCACCAGAGTATGATGCCATTCGGTTCACTTCAAAAGAGAACCAAGAATGGTACGAGACAAGGGAGCATAAGGGGTTTATTTTTGAAATGCACGTGGCTCCCGACGTCAATGCCGAATTCAAACTCACGGAGGCATTTGAAATATTTGGTTGGGGTCCGATTCTCACATTGCCAGATCACTATTACCCCCAACTAGTCAAGGAGTTCTATGCCAATGTGGTGAACAAATCTGGGTATAGTAGAGAAAATATCAGATTCTATGTTCGAGGGAGACGGATTGAGATCGAGCGAGCCACATTGGCTCAACTTCTTGGAGTACGGAATACTGGTCCAGCTGTAGATTTAAAGAAGGAATTCCATGCCCCGGATCGACATTGGGAGATGGGACATGCAATGGCTCGATTTCAAATTGAGCAAGAATTTACTCGCTCCCAACAAAAGACGACAGTGAAGGCCAACAAGTTGGATGATCGATTGAGATTAATTACATACCTGTTTGCCCACAACGTCATTCCCAAAAAAAGGAGCCTCAATGAAGTAAGGAAAAGTGACTTGTACTTCTTGGACAAGATGTTCCATGACAGGACATCTTCTTTTGCCAACATCCCTCTTCCAAATATTATTATCTGCTATATGAGGACCGCGGCAAGGCATGCCACTACTGCATATCGGTTTGGCTTCCCACGACTTCTCTTATTTCTTTTTGAGAGGATGGAGGTAAACTTGGATGGGGTGGAGCAAAGGCCTGTCAAGTCAACTTATGAATTGAACTATTTTGTTCTGAATGACTTGAGTATTTCAAAGGCAAATATTCCTCGTCCTCGAGGTCGGCAATCTCAGCCTACTTCCCAATTTGAAGTTGGAGGAACTTCTGGTACGGCTCATGAGGAAGAAGAAGGAGTCGGCACTTCAACTGCTATTCCCCACACTGGTCCTTCTACTTCAGCTCCTCCTAGGCAAAGGACGATTTGGGAGCGAGTTTTGGCTGCCATAGGATGTTTGGAGACCCGTGTCAATGAAGGCTTCAATCAAGTGAATACACGCCTTGACACCATGGAGTCTCGCATTCATCGGATAGAAGACCACTTACATATCCCAGGAGATGGCGAGCAGGCTCAAGGAGGCCATGGTGACAACCAAGGAGGGGGAGATGGACAACAATGAAGACCATGTTTAATTTCCTTAGTTTTATTGTTTTTTATGTCCTTTTGAACTTATGCATTTTCCTTCCTTTCTTATGCAGCTTTTGTGGACTTGTAGAGGATGTTCGTGATGTTTTGGATATTCTGGACCTTTGCCATATTAATTTGGGGAGTTTTTACTGTTTTATTATTTTACTTTCCCCTACACATTGAGGACAATGTGTATTTTAAGTGTGGGGGAGAGGTTTACTTGCTTTATATGCTTTATATGCTTGAACTTGTGTTTGGAAATGTTTCTGTGATATGCTCTGTTGAAAATTTGGGTTTGTTGGCAGGGAGTTTAGTCCAGTTTTAAGGGGAGACTCTGCCAAAATTTTTTCACATATTTGTTCAAAATTGTGAAATTACCCCAAAATTTTTGAAAATTTTTCAATTTGGTCCACAAGGGGGGAAGTTCTAAGTATTGCTTTTTCAAATTTTCTCATCTTTTTGAAACAATTTTATGTGAATTGGTAAATTCAAGTTTCATTTGACTTGGAATTAGTGATTATGTGATTTGAACAATTGTCTTTAAGAAATTATATTTTGTAAAATGAGGAAAATTATGCTTATAATTTTACTTGTTAAATGATATCTTTTCTTTTACTTACTTCTACAAAGATGTGATTGATATAGTTAAGTAAATAAGGCTTCTTTTTCCACACAATTAGAGGGATTATTTCATTAAAAAAAAAAAAGAAAAGCTCTAATTATTCTTGTATTGAGTAACCGGAAATATTCATCTAAAAATGTCGATTTTCGCGTAAAAAGACACTTGAGTAAGGAGAAATTCAATAAGGAGAAAAAGTTGAGTAATCGGAGATCTTTACCTAAAAGTGTCGATTTTCGCGTCAAAGGACTTTTCTATTATTTAATACAAAGTATAATCCCTCTAAATAAAAAGAAAAACATAATTGTGGAAAAAGGAATGCCAACTCATTGACTATATGAATTACCTTTTTGTGTAATTAGGTCAAAGTAAAAGATTGAAATTTAACTTGTTTACATTTAGGATATAATTAGCTTTCTTTTACTTAATTATTATAAGTATTTGAGGCAATTGGAATTTTTGCATAAAAATTGATTACTAAAGTTGTGGAGATTGACTTTTAAAAGTTCACATTGGTTGTTTCAAAACTCTTAAATCATTATTGGTTGAATTGCTATTGCTTGAGGACAAGCAATGATTTAAGTGTGGGGAATTTGATAAGTAAATATTTTTCCTCTTTAGTGTGTTTTATTTATCTATTTTTATGTACTTATTTTATGAAAAATGATGAAATTAAGTTCTTTATTTATTAATATGCATTCAAATGTGAAATTCAATTAGAAAATGCTTTTTAAGCAAATTAATGCCCAATTGAATGGTTATTTGAAGGTAATGAAGGTTGGAAGAAAAGTTGAAAAATTGAAGTATCAAAAGTCGATGAAATTCCAAATTGGAATAAACAAAATGCAATTCAGTTATCGAGGAATCAAAGGGTCAAAAGTCGGAGGAGTTAACGCGCAATTTCACGAAAATTGATTTTCACATTTTGGATCGATTACGAGTTGAAACGCAATGTGACAAGTGGAAAAATAAATTAGCTTGCGACTCCATCTCAGTGGAAGCAGGGGAGTCGATCCGCGATAGGATCCGCGATCCTTTGAATCGCGGATCTTCAGAAAACGACAGCTGTAACTTGCAGTCAAATTCCAGCTCATTTCCAACTCAATTCTGATAGAATTTCGGCTGATGGCTGCACAATGTGGACTTGTGGCATCAAAATTCAACTTTAGATCTTTTTATTTGTAATCTTTTCCATCCTCAATCCTCTATAAATACCCCATGTATTCCAACAAGAAAAATAGATAGAGGAGGAGAGGAAAATAGCAAGAAAAAGAAGAGAATAGAATAGAGAGAGAAACTAACTAGTTCTTGACAAGAATTAGTTGAGAATCAAAGTGAAAGGTCTATTGAACAAGGAGAAATCCTTTGTGAGCTTATAAGAAGAGCTTATTTCATCAATTGGAGAAGTTCCTTTATCCTTTGCATTTTATTTCTTAAAGTTCATTCATGACTTCTTATGCAAGTTTTATGTGCTTAATTAATATGAATAGCTAAACTTCACTATCCTAGGGGTAAGATGAACTTGTAAGGGATTGGATGTTGTTCACTTAAGTAAAGAAAGTTTAACTTGTGATTGTTAGTTCATTTATTTGTTCTCAATATTCATGGTTGTTTGATCATCAATTATGAACTATTCAAGCATGTGTTAGTACATGAAATATGTCTTGCGTATGTAGTTCAAAATATATGAACCCTAGGTTGTATGTTTACGTTAGTAGGAGATGCATTTAGGAGGAATCATATTTGTAACTCATTGAGTTTCATGAACTTATGTTAAGCTAATTCATCATGTTAATAGGTGAGGGTTTAATATGAGTATGTTTGTTCATTGTGAAAACAATCTACAAATGAAATTGGAGGTTACTTCATTGACAAGTCACAAGTTTAAAATCTAACTTAACTAAAGTGAACACATCCTTAACCTAAGAAGGGATTCAAATCCCTAAGAAACTCTTTCTCTATTCTAACTTCTCGAACTTGTTATTTTTTACCGCCAATTTGAGGATTACCCCGTTCGATGGTTTTATCTATTTTCTCATTTACCGCCAATTGGATGTCATCGACACCTAGCGGTCGGTTCTAATTGCTTAATCCTCGCTCCTTAGGTCGGCTTAGTCCGCCTTCTCTCGTTTTTAATTTACTTTGTATTTACTTTTAATTTATCACCAATTAGGGTTAGTTCTACCACCTTAACCGGTTGGTTTTAATTGCTTTCAATAGGGACGGTTGTACCGCCCGACTTTTTATATTTTGCACTCATCTATCATTTTCTATTTAGATAATAAAGCAAGCTAAAAAGCCATAGTACTTAACCGAGTCTCTGTGGGATCGACCCTTAATTATCACTATACTCAATCCACGATCCATATACTTGCGGAAAATCTGGGTAAAGAGGCCATAATTGATTGATAATTGAGTGAATTTAACTTGAAAGCCTAGACCACGTCAAGAGGCTACTTTGAGATTAGATATAAAAGGGAGGTTAGCATCATCTGCCCTTATTTCGGGGATTAAACCGAGAAAATTGTTAAGTAAAGGGTTCAAGGGTATTTGGCCTTTTTGATAAACCCTCCTAGTGATAAGATGAAGTTAGAAGAAGTACCGATTGTAAAGGATTTCCCTGATGTTTTTCCTGAAGAATTTGAGAATCTTCCTTCTGAGTGGATGGTAGAGTTTAAGATTGAACTGTTACCGATGACAGCCCCAATTTCTAAAACCCCATATAGATTGGCTCCGGCTGAACTTAAGGAATTGAAAGTTCAATTGCAAGATTTATTGGAGCGGAGTTTTATTAGAGAGAGTGACTCACCTTGGGGAGCACCTGTATTGTTTGTCAAGAAGAAAGATCGGAGTTTGAGGTTGTGCATAGATTACCGACGGCTCAATGACGTGACGATAAAGAATAAGTATTCTTTGCCGCTTATTGATGAATTGTTTGATCAACTACAAGGGTCGGTGGTCTTTTCTAAATTGGAACTTAGGCAAGGGTACTACTAATTGAGGATTAGAAGGGAAGATATACCGAGAACAGCTTTTAACTCGAGGTATGGGCATTTTGAATTTATGGTAATGCCCTTTGGGTTGACTAATGCTCCTACAGCGTTTATGGATCTGATGCAACGGGTCTTTAAACCCTATTTGGATCAATTTGTGGTTGTGTTCATAGATGACATCTTGGTATACTCAAAAACTCGAGAAGATCATACTCAGCACTTGAAGATAGTGCTTCAAACCCTAAGGGAACATCAACTGTATGCTAAGTTCAACAAGTGTGAGTTTTGGTTAGAGGAAGTGTCCTTTCTAGGGCATAAAATCTCTAAGGACAAAAGAGCTATGCCGATAACCGAAGGAAAGATTTAGAGTTTGAAGTGGGGGATAAGGTCTTCCTGAGAGTTAAGCCCATGAAAGGAGGAGTGGTGTCCAAGAAAGGGAAGAAATTGAAACCAAGATATGTGAGACCATTTGAAATTCTCAAGAGAATTGGCAAAGTGGCTTACCAGTTGGATTTACCCCCTAGCATATCTAAGATTTACAACGTCTTCCATGTGTCTATGCTCAAAAAGTATTATCCAGACCCAAGTCACGTGCTACAAATAGGGGAGATTGAAGTGGACGAGAAACTAACGTATGAAGAGCAGTCTATGAAAATCCTTGATGAGGAAGTGAAGGATTTGAGGAACAAGAAGATTTCTTTGCTTAAAGTTCTTTGGAAGAATCATGATGTTGAGGAAGCAACTTGGAAATTAGAGGAAGAGATAAAGAAGAAATATCCAGATCTTTTTACCCGGCAAGATAAGGAATTTTGAGAACAAAATTCTTTTAAGGGGGGAAGGATGTGAGGGCCTCGAAAAATACCCATTTTATTCAAAAATGTCAAATATTGTTTATATTATGTTTATTCATTTATATATGAGTGAATATATGTTTAAAATAATTATTTTTCAATTTAGAGAATTTTATACAAATTGTTTGCCGGTGTGTGGTTTTGGCCAAAATTAGCGTTAAAAATTGTTCCGACGTGTGAATAGTGACTTGGACTTGAAATCGAGCATATGTAGTGATATTTTGAAAATATTATTAAGGTAAGACAGTGTCGGGATGAAAAAAACTAGTGTAAGTTAGACAACCGTGCACGACGCGACATAAAGTGCCAAAAAGCACTTTTTCCTTAAATTGTGGAAGTTGCACCTTTTTGTCCCCTCTTGCCTTGACTTTCTTCCACCCTTAAACTCCATTTGCAGCTGCAACCTTGAGAGAGAGTGCCGAGAGAGTGAGGAAGAGAGAGAGAGGGGGAAAAAGCTCCAAAATCTTCCATTTCTTCTTCTTCCTTGTTTTGATTCTTCAAGACACCATTGAGACCCATCATCTTCTCCATTTCTTGCAGCCGAGAGAGAGAGGAGAGAGAGAGAGAGTTGGTCCGATTTCTTGACGGAAGAAAAAGGGGAAAAGCTTGCATCTTGATCTTCCATTCTTTCCTTCAACTTGCACCTTGAACTTGTGAAGCTTGAGTGAAGGATTTTGCTTGGGTTTCATCCTTCCTTGGCAGCCGATTGAGGGTGAGAGAAAGAGGGTGAGATCCGAAATTTTGGAGAAAGGAAAAGAAGGGAAAGAAAGCTTATGGGTGACTCTTGAACTTGATCTTGGAACTTTGTGGGAAAACACCATCAAATCTAGTGGATCAAGGGCAAAGATCGAAACTTGTGAAGGTTGCTAGGCTTGGAAGCAACTTTGGAAAGTGGAACTCACGAGATCATCCTTGATCTTGTTGGATCGTGTTAGATCCGGAGGTATAAGCTCTAAAGCTTCTAGATATAGCTTTATTAGAGTTAAATAGTTTAGATCTATGGTTGATATTGATATAATGATCTCATCTGAAAAGATGAAGTTGGGCTCTTGAAATCCCAACCTAGGTAGCGGACTTGAGGTGGCCTCTAGGTAGCGGACTTGAGAACCTGATTGTGACTTTGAATAATATTTGTGAACCTGTCTTGATATGGTTAGAAATTAGGGTTTTGATTGTTGTAAAGTTTGAAGGAAAATGTATGTTATGGCCAAACCCATGCTTGGTGATTTTAATGTTTGATTTTGAAATGTTGGGATTGTTCTTGAAGAGTTTTCTTCTGAGAAAAACATGGGTATTGTTCATTTGTGAGTGTGTGTATGTGTGAGGGAATGTTTGAAATTTAAAAGGTGAAAAGTGAAGTTTTTCATGAAATTCGAATGAAAAGTGCCATTTGATTGAATTTGACGGTTTTAATATATTTCTGTCAAATTCTAAGGATTTTGAATATAATGGCTTGGTATGAAGTGTTCTATATTAATATTAAAGTTTTAACTAAGAGTGTATGCCGAATTGTTGTGCAAAGAGTGATTTTGAGGTGTGAGACCTCACTTAAATGTTTTGTTAAAAAGAATGTGACTGTAGTGCCAGTGAGACATTGATGGAGTGTTATTTTGAAATGATAACGTGATTTCCAAAAGGAGTTATTTGGAACATTGTGTCATGTGAAATGAAAGCTTTCCTTGAGGGAATTTTGGAAAAAAATGTTGATTGAATCTAAAAAGTGAAAGTAAATTGTTTTAGTGAATGAGAGATGAAGTGACCCTCAACTATTGTTTTAAATTGTTTTAGGGAGTGTACAAGGCAGTGACTTTGATCCTTACGGGGAAGCCGAACCCTACTATTTCGGTGAGTTTCCATGCTTGTTACGTGTTTACGTGCAAATGATTGTAAATGTGTTTAATGAAGCGAATGTGAAGTGAAACATGGTTTTTGAACCCTCCGATGGGATGGTGTGTACTTTATCGCACCTGCCCCATTTGAGTAAAAATGATCGTTGAAAGTGTAGTGTAATGATTGATTGTAAAAGTGTTATAAAGTGACTTGTTTGTGTATGTGAAAGGTCAAGAAATTCCTAAAATCTATCGGTGAGACCTTCGATTCGAGCCGATGGCTAGGCCAAGACCGAAAAGAGAGGTGCGAGCCATAGGGTCCCTAAAGTGAAGTGAAGTGTACTCGAGACTTGGTATTTGGAATTGTATCGGAAAATGAAAATACAATGTACACAAATAAAGTGAAGTGAAGTGAAGTGTACTCGAAACTTGGCATTTGGACTTGTCTCGGAAAATGAAAATACAATGTGCACAAATAAAGTGAAAAGTGTTTGTAGTGCGGGCCTGGTGGGGGTTTGGAGGAGTAAGGGATAAGTAAAGTGCTACATGGTTTCATTATGAAAGTTGACGGAGTGTCAACTACTCGGATCGTGGACAAGCGACGTGGACCCTGGCTCCTGAGAGCCCTGTATCCAAACTTGTGTTGTTAAATGCTTTCTTATATGGTTTTAATTTCAAGTGCAATTTATTAAGTGAAAATCCTTATGTGTTATGTGTTTTGCATGTTTTTGGGAACTCACGAGCTTTATAACTCACCCTTTCCATTTGTTTTCCTTAGCAGGAAATGAGCAACCAAGTGGAGGAGCCAACCCTTAGAATAGGGCTTTGCTTATGTTGATGTTTTGAGAACTATGAATTGTGATCATTGAAAACTTTTGTATTTTGGAACATGAATTTTTGGATGGATAGTTTTTGTATTCTGGGATGTAATTTGAAGTTATGGTTTTTTTTCAAGACATTGTATCTTCTATATTAAGTATTTGAAGTTTTAGTTCAATAAGTTATTTGATTGTATGAGTGAGTGAGTCCTGACGAGTGCATGGCAGGCGGCCACTGATACTCTAGGGTACGCCCTAGGAAGAGGTGGGTCGTCACACAGGGAGCTGCCTTACAGGTTATCTGCTTAGAATTTAGTCAAAAAGAAAATATACATTTAGTTTAGCTTGCAAGACGCTAAAAGAGCTTGTTCAAATTTGTTTTAATGTTGTATCTGCAATTCTTCTTGTCAGGCTGGATAGTTTGGTTGCTATAAAACAGCTATCGAATAACTTGAGTAGTTTTGGTTGATAAAAATTTTCCCTAAATTCTTTTGAGAGTTGTCTACACCTGTACCTGCAACTATATTGAATATTTACCCATTTCCTGAATGCAACAGCAGGGAATCCTTAACGCCTTTCTTGAACCTATGCGCAGTAGATAATATACTACAATAGATCAGCCAAAAACTGAAAGCGAAGCGAGGAACAAAATCTTTGAACCATACTTGTTTATGCGACTGAACCTTAGTTCTAGTTCCCCTATGCATCTCAATAGCAGACTAGTAGAGAAAAAGCCAGACATTGGTGGACTTAGATCCTTTGTGGTTGACACTGAGTTGTATCGGTTATCACTGGTGTCCCTCGGGGTAATGCCTCTGACTGAACAATTTGTCTAAAGTGTCGCTAGACCGTAGTACACTCCTTAAAAGTGGCCTTCACAATTAGATTTTTTTCCCCCGTTGTCCAAGAGGTGACTCCAATTTTACATGGGAGATGGGGAAAAGGGAGGGGCAATTAGATTTTTGGGGAGAAGGGTAGTCAATTTAGAAAATTGTCTAAACATGGAGAAAGCAAATAGGTATGACATTCAGCAATCAGCACCCAGTATGCTCCAACTTTATCAACATTAGCTTACAAATTCAATAAGAGGGTGAACAATAGATTTGACTGGAAATAAATACAAAATCAACTATAGATTATGGATTTGTTCAGTGCTCGTTAATGCACCTGAACCACGCCTAAATACATACACTCATATTTATCGCACCCCTAAATTGTGATATTTTCCTGAATTAACTACACTTTTCTAAGAAGAACTTTATACTTGAATCTCTTCTTATCAAGTGACCAACTAATAGACATGTCAGTGAGTGAGGTTTGGATTGAACCATTTTGGTCCAAATCTGAACCCTTTAAATTAAGTTAGACTTTGACCCTTATGGATCTGAAAAAAATAACTTTAGACTCGAATTCTCATGGATTTGTGCATCCAATGGGCATGTTTTCTTGAACATACAACAAAGAATTAAATGAAAAATGTTTTATAAATATATGGAGTTCAAAAATTACATTAATATACAATCCAATTTTTACTTTTAAATGGTAAAATTAACATATAAGAAGTTGAATGCAATGGAAAGGTGGGATTAGGTGATGTTTATTAGGTGAAGATAGTATCCTTTGATTTAACAGTCATGAATTCTTATTATATTCAATCCAATAGCCATAGAATATTTGATTACTTTGCATATATATATATATACACACACGCGCACGCACACACACATGTATGTATGTATGTATGTATGTTGTTCTTATATATAGGTTTAGATAGAGTTTGGTTTGGATCTAAATTTGGATATAGATTATGGGAAACAAAACTCTATTCAAGCTCATGATTTTCTTACAGGGTTTGAATCTGAACAGAGTTTGGATCTGAGAAATTAAATTCAAAATCCACCTAAATGCATTGGATCTGAATTGGATTTAAGTAACATCCATCCCATTGACATGCGTATGAATAGGTAGCTGTTACCAAGCCGTATATCATTCAACACACATCCGGACTCGGTTGGACGTCAAGTCATTGGACCGCTGAATATTCACTTTCCTTACATGTCTTTCAAGCCACAATCATGTACATGTGCAAGTATACATGCAAATAATCCTATTTCAAAGGATTTTTCAATAATTTTACTATATTTTCAATGAACACTGAATAGTCGATTTGGTTGGTAATTTAGTATCAAATGAACTGAGTGTGTATGTTAGTCAACATACGTCCAGATTTTACAGTTACTAGGAAATTCTGTGGCAAACTGATTCAATGGTAAATGCTAATAAAATTAGCAGCATCCTTACATGTCATCATCGATTATTCCCACGGCCAAATACCTATTGCACAAGTTGCACTACATTTTTAACTACAAAGAATGTTTTGTTTGGAACTTTGGACTAGGATTAATAGAAAATATTTTTTATAATAATACTATTGGACATTTTGTGATTTTAACGTGTATGAAATAAAAGGTAATAAAAAATAAAAAATTAAACAAAAATATGCTTATAATGTATGCAAATTTTTTGATAAAAATAATGGCTATTGAAACAAACGTGTTATTTTCCATAGTCAAAAATAAAAAAAGTTAGTGTTGTACTTTTTGTTAAAAAAACTAAAATTGGTTGGCAATTTACTTTGTTGGCATACCTAAACCATCCCTGTAGCTTGTTCCCTAGTGAAGCACTTGGTGATTCTTTTTAAGATGACTTTTAGCTGTTTTTGATTACTGTTCAGGTCCTATTAAGAAAGGGTCTGTCGAATGCGTACCCAATGAGCACTTGTTAAAATATATTTCAAGTGTCAAATTTTTTTAAATGTAAGATCCATTCGGGAAAGTAAATAAGTGTAAGGACGGATAGGTGAAATTAAACAGGAAAAGTATATAAATAGAAGGGAAAGTAATAATTGTTAATATGTGCCTATACATAGTACATTAGGTGAATTTAAGGTTTGTTAACCAGTGTCCAATAGGCACAAATTAGAAAAACCCATTTTGAAAGGGTCTATGCCCAATGAGCACTTGTTAAATTATATATATATATATATATATATATTATTTTTTTTTTGAAATCTCAGATTAATTAGCCAAAGACGCAAAGTAAATAAGTACAAGGAAGAATAAATAAGATTAAATAGAAAAAGTATATAAATGTAAGGAAAACTAATTGTTGTTAATATGTATATATGTATCTACATATTTTTGTGTGTGTGTGTGTGTGTATAGTAAAGCCTTGCACCTATTGAAGTAAATTGACAAATGCCAAAAAGTGCACCTTCCCAAGATCAGTCAACCCCAATGTGGCAATAGCCATATTATTGCCCCCATTGAAATAAATTGACAAATGCCAAAAGAAGCACCTTCCCAAAAATCAATCAACCCAATATGGCAATAGCCATATTCTTGCAGCATCAATCAAACCAATATGGCAATAGCCGCCATATTCTTTTAACTTCTAATTCACATTGAAGGCCTTAACTACCTAAATCTCAGCTTGTAATTCACATTGAATACTGTGCTCTACGTGAGCTCAGACTGCTGAACTTTCTTTGAAAATGTAAATCAGAGTCTAGGAGATCAACTCAGGTGCAATTTGTAGCTGAAGAATATATGAACATCCCAACTGTGACTCTCAAAAATAAATTAAGTGATGCACTCACGCGTGGTCAATTGCCCCTCGATTTTTGGAAAGTAACGAGTTTTTCTTATAATTAACCCACTCTATTTCTCAAATTTGGATAATATCTTTATCCATTGATATTGCCTCTTATATTTTGAAAAAGGACTAATTCCACTTTGCATCTCTAAACTTGTTCCACTTTTTTATTTTATGTGTTGAATTTCAATTTCGGATAATTTGCATCCTAAACTCTCAAGTTTGTCCCATATAAATTTTGTCAATGACAACGTCGGTAAAATTAGCATCATAGAGGACCTACGAAATCAATGGCAATGTGTTGAAAGTGATCAAAATGGATCACAGTATTGTAGCAAAAATAAAATGGTACATTATCATTAATTTGTACTATTCTTCATTTTGTTAATTTTGTTGATAACATTAGTGACTAGAACTATAAAAATTAATGGCAATATGTTGAAATTGGCTGAAAGAAGTCAAAGGATTACAGTTAAAGCAAAAGGACACATTGTCATTAATTTTTACCATCCTTTATCTCGTTAATTTTTGCTAACATTATCATTCATTGGAGCTAAATGAGACAAGATTGAGAATTTATGAAGTATGATATGAAGTGTCAAAAATTAAGAGTTTAATGTGTAAAGTGTTTAAATTTGAAACTTGGAATGCAAAGTGTAAAAGTTATAAAAGTTCAAGGATATAAAGTAAGGTTAGAGAGAGACCTTTGAAAAATCCCCATCGCTATTCACATTGCTCCATCTAAGTGATCAATTTCTTTTGTATGTCTCTTGACACTAAAATATTGACGAAGATATTAACTAATATAGTTGAAGACAGTTGCTTTCTTTGAGCTGGTCCTGCATCTAGTTCAATGCATCATTGGAACCTAGACTTATCAATCGTGACGAGTCAAGTCTAGTTTTGGATTTTTGAATTCGACTCAAACCTCTGTTGAAACAAGCTCGCATTCGTTAATTTAAGCTAATGAGTATTAAAATTTGGTCAAACTCGACTAGATAAAGGGGATAAGTGACTCGAGCTCTAGTCGTTAATCATAAACGAGCCGAGCTTGCGCGAGCTCAAGTTCGAGTTTGAAAATTTATGTTTTGTGAAATGACTAAAATTAATAAATCTAATGTGAAATGACAAATATACCCTCACTAACGAGCCTAATCGAGCTACTCGACTAAGTCAGGAGTCAAGAGTAATTGGTCTTGTTTATTTGTCGAGTATTTTCTGAGTTCGAACTCGACTTGTTTATCAAAATAAATGAGCTGAACTCGAGCCTTGTCGAGTCAAATCATTCAAGCTTTCAACCAGCTGCAATTTAATAGCTCTACTAGGACCAACCTCAAATCCTTGACAGTTATACTCATCGAGCTGGGGATCTCTGCGACTGCAAAGATCACTGTAGAAAATAGTTAACTGCCGAAATTGGTCAAGGAGAGCTCGAGCTAAAATTAAATGAATGGCTGAGATCAGTCCAAACTCTCCTCAGTCAATCTTGGATGTTAGTGATATGGTGAGGTTGTACTAACAAACAGTGGCGGAGTCAGGATCTTTGTTCAAGGAGTTTTTTAAGGTTCCTGTAGCAAAAACAGGTAAAAAACTAGTAGCATACAAACCTAACCAAAAACTCAGCTGCCAAACAAGGCCTTCTACAGTAAATTACAGTAAAGTTTTATACAAACACTCAAAAAACTTCACTTCTAAACAGGGCCCGATTTTTTTCTTTCCCCGGTGTCCAAGAGGTGACTCCAATTTTACAAGGGAGAAAGGAAAAAGGGGGGGAGCAATTAGTTTTTTGGCGAGAAGAGTAGTCAATTTAGAAAATTGTTTAAACGTGAAGGAAGCAAATGGGTATGGTATTTAGTAATCAGCACCAATATACTCCAACTTTATCAACATTAGCTTACAAATTCAATAGTAGGGTGAACAGTAGATTTAACTGGAAATAAGCACAAATTCAACTATATATTATGGATTTACTCGATGCTCATTAATACACCTGAATCACACCTAAATACATACGCTCATATTTATTACACCCCTAAATTGTGATATTTTCATAAATTAACTACACTTTTCAAAGAAGAATTTAATACTTGAATCTGTTCTTATCAAGTGACCAACTAGTAGGCATGTCAATGAGTAATGTTTGGATTGAATCATTTTGATCCAATCTAAAACCATTAAATTAAGTTAGACTCAGACCCTTATGGATCTGAAAAAAAATAACTTTAGACTCAAATTCTCATAGATTTGGGTATCCAATGGGTATCTATAGATATTTTCCTAAATATACAATAAAGAATTAAATGAAAAATATTTTAAAAATATATAGAGTTCAAAAATAATAAAAATACAATCCAAATTTTATTTTTAAATGATAAAATTAACATTTAAGACAGTGAATGCAATAGAAAGATTGGAATAAGTGATTTCTTACGTGAAGAGAGTATCCTTTAATTTAACAGTCATGAATTCTTACTATATTCAATTCAATAGCCATAGAATATTCGATTACTTTATATATGTGTGTGTGTATGCATGTATACATATTATCTTTGTGTAAAGGTTTAGATAGAGTCCCGTTCGGATCTAAATTTGGATATAAATTATAGAAAACAAGACTCTATTCAAACTCATGATTTTCTTACCGGTTTTAGGTTTGAGTAGGGTTTGGATCTGGGAAATTAAATTCAAAATCTACCTAAATACATTGAATATGAGTAATATCCACCCATTGACATGCGTATCAATAGGTAGCTGTTACCAAACCGTATATCATTCAACACACATCCGGACTCGTTAAAGGAAATTTTGGAGTAAGTAGAGTCACCGGTGGATGCTAATAGGATGACAAGTCATTGAACAGCTGAATATTCACTTTCCTTGCACGTCTTTCATGCCACAATCATGTACATGTGCAAGTATACATGCATGAACCTATTTGGATGGATACATTCATATAATCCTATTCCGAAGGCTTTTTCAATAATTTTACTATATTTTCAATGAACGGTGAATATCGATTTGGTTGGTAATTAGTAGCAAATGAACTGAGGCCCCGTTTGAACCTATTTGGATCGATACATGCATATAATCCTATTCCGAAGGCTATTTCAATAATTTTACTATATTTTCAATGAACGGTGAATATCGATTTGGTTGGTAATTAGTAGCAAATGAACTGAGGCCCCCGTTTGATAATCTAATTCAATACTTGAACTTAATGAGTTTGATAATGAAAAATAGAACATCTAAATTAATTAAGTGGTATTGAGTCTTTTAAGCAAAACTTGCTCCAGAAAATAAGGGTCCATTTGATAACCTAATTCAGCACTTAAATTTAACAGATTTAAATCTTAACACATGCAGATACGTTTGACAACTGAAAACAAAACATCAGAATTAATTAAGTAGTATT
This sequence comes from Gardenia jasminoides, assembly GCA_013103745.1. Taxonomy (NCBI): domain Eukaryota; kingdom Viridiplantae; phylum Streptophyta; class Magnoliopsida; order Gentianales; family Rubiaceae; genus Gardenia; species Gardenia jasminoides. Next base: position 7,372,822 of record CM023099.1, on the reverse strand, counting down.
AAATTCTCTAGACAAAACTTGCTCTCAAAATTAAGTAATAGGTTATTCACTTATCTCTTAATGTGATATACATTCAAATGTATTAGATTTAGTACTTAACAATTCAATCATTTAATAGATTAAGATTTTAGATTTCAATTTTCAATTTTCAATTTTCAGAGTTCAGTTTTATCAAACACACCCTAAGTGATAAGTTATTCACTTATCAATTAATATTATATATATATATTCAAATGTATTAGATTTATACTTAATAATTCAATCACTTAATGATTTCAAATTTGAGGCTTCAACTTTATCAAACGTGAGTGTGTATGTTAGTCAACATACGTCCAGATTTTACAATTAATATGAAACTCTATGGCCAACTGATTCAATGGTAAATGCTAATAAAATAAGCAGGATCCTTAATATGTCAACATCGATTATTCGCACGGCCAAAAACTCGCCTTCCTTGTGTATACCCTATTACACAAGTTGCACTACATTTTTAACAGTGAAGAATGCTTTGTTTGGAACTTTGGACTATGATTAATAGAAAATATTTTTTATAATAATACTATTGGACATTTTGTGATTTTAATGTGTATGAAATAAATGGTAATCAAAAATAAAAAATTAAACAAAAATGTGTTCGTAATGTAAGGGAATTTTTTGATAGAATAATGGCTATTGAAACAAACGTGTTATTTTCCACAGTCAAAAAAAAGTTAGTGCTGTACTTTTTATTAACAAAATTAAATTGGTTGGCAATTTACTTTGTTGGCATAACTAAACCATCCCTGTAGCTTGTTCCCTAATGAACCACTTGGTGATTCTTATTAAGATGACTTTTAGCTGTTTTCTATTAATGTTCAGGTCCTATTAAGAAAGGGTGTATCTAATGAGTGCTCAATGAGCACTTGTTAAGATATATTTCAAATGTCATATTTTTGAAAATGTAAGATTCATTAGGGGAAGTAAATAAGTACAAGGAATGATAGGTAAAATTAATGGGGAAAATATATAAATGTAAGGGAAAATAATAGTTATTAGTATGTGTATATACATAGCAAGTTAGATGAATTTAAGGTGTGTTAAACTAGTGTCAAATAGGCACATATTAGAAAAACCCATTAAGAAAGGGTCTCTGCCCAATGAGCACTTGTTAAGTTATATTTATATTTTTGGAAATGGAAGATTAATTAGGCAAAAATGCAAAGTAAATAAGTACAAGGAATGATAGGTAAAATTAAATAGAGAAAATATATAAATATAAGAAAAACTAATTATTGTTAATATGTATGTATGTACGCCCACGCACACGTGCGTGTGTAGTAAAACGTTGCACCTATTGAAGTAATTGACAAATGCCAAAAAGTGCACCTTCCCAAAATCAGTCAACCCATTGTGGCAATAGCCATATTCTTGCACCCTTTGGAGTAAGTTGACAAATGCCAAAAAAAGCACCTTCCCAAAAATCAATCAACCCAGTACGGCAATAGCCATATTCTTGCAACGTCAATCAAACCGATGTGGCAATAGCCGCCATATTCTTGCAATTTCTAATTCACATTGAAGGCCTTTACTACCTAAATCTCAGCTTCCAAAAGAGAAACCTCGCGTTTCCGCCACAACTCTGCACCATCATTATTTAAATAGAAAAGACCTATTCAGATGTACTCAAACCAAAGGCTAGAACCCGACAATCTCTACCTTTCTAGAGGAAGATTAAACCACAAAGCTTTACACATCACTCAGGTAATTTTTCAACCTTCAGCCTAAGTCTTGATTTCCTTTCGGCTTGATTTATGGTATCAAATATCACTGAATTGCTCCATGACCTTGACAAATGAAGCCTTAACTTTTAACTTTGAACTATATCTTCATTTTAATCTCAAAACCATTGGCTTAATTACATAATGGTTTTTTATTTCGATAATTTGCACCCTATTGTGAACTTTATTAAGTGCGGTTAGAATATGTCGATTTAATGATTTATGTTTTCATGATCATGATCTCATGTGACCATCTTGTTCCAAACAAATATTGTGCAAGCCTTCAACTGTCTAAAGCACTTTTCTACTTCAAAGGTTTGGTCCTTCTTCCTGTTTTTGTTTTTGTTTCTGTATTTTGGGTTCTAGAGAGATTTGCGGTATGTACACACTTATGCAACCTCGGTCCTTGGTATGGTATCAAGAAAAGAACAAGAAAAGCAACAAATCTCATTCCTATTATGTTTATAAAGGATATCATCTTTAAAATTCTTTTTTGTTATATTTAACTAAAAAAACCGTATAACTTTTGGGTAAATTAAATATAACCCCATGTAGTTTCTTTCGTTATCACAAATCTCCTTTACATTTCAAAATGTCCAATTCATCCCCCTATTGTTTTATATAAAGTGAAAATTTGACGGATAATAGCCTATGTAACGTCATTAGTTGAAATGACAATAATGGCCTTACTTAAATACTAATGAATTGATGGCTTAACTACCTTATATAAACACATAGGGGAATTAATTGGATAATTACAAAAATCACAGGGGTAAAGTGGATATTTATACAAAACATAATAGGGTTGCAAAGATATTAAAATTTTATCGCATGCACTTTCAGAATACATTTCGTATAAAGGCTGTAACTGATTATGCATTCTATCTATTTTTCATTTTACATAAAATTATGAAGAGGCTAGGTGACTATTTTGAAGACTTAGGGGGGGTGATCTGGCATTATGTAAAACTAAAAAGGGTTATAAGTAATTTATCCATAACTTTTTTGACTTTTAGGTATGATGAGAACACCGAAAAATGTAATTGACAGTAAAATATAAGATAAAAAAAAATGTACAGCATCATATGGGCCTTTCTTGATTATACTGGATTCACCTGTGTTGAAATACTAAACCAAAATTCAATTAAAACCATTTACCTTGAGATTTATTCATATTGTAGCACATGTGATGAGAGTCCATGTTGCCAAATTAGTTTACTTCCTTGTCCTTGTGTTAGACATGTCTTAGGTGCTTTTCTAAGGCTTTTCTAAGTCCGAATTGGACTGCTCCCATTAGCTTTCCCCGGTAAGAAGTTCCAGCATAGCAAGTATTTCCAAATATGACAGTGTTGCGAGTTTTTCTGTCGAGTTTTAAGTATTTTCAAGTATTTGTTTGTGAGCTTACTTTCTACCTCTTCTGACATATATTTGTATGTGTTGAATATCTTCTACGGGGTGAAAAATTTTTGTGCTAACAGCCTGCGACCTCTTTCAGTATCACTGATCAGATTCTTTGCAGCTGTTTCTCTGGCACTAATAACTGCCATCATAAGAAAATGGCACTAAGTTTTGGTGACGCCAACACCTTGCTTGATTTTGTTGTGAAAGATGGCAATGGCGTCAAAGGTCTGGTGGATGCAGGAATCTCAAAAGTACCAGAAAGATATATCCAACCGCCATGTGAGCGAATGGAGAAAGTTGTTGAAAGCTCAAAAGATCGCTTCTCACCCGTCCCAATTGATTTATCAAAGCTTGATGGTCCTGACCATGATCAAGTTGTGGAGGCCATTGTTAAAGCTGCTGAGACACTAGGCTTCTTTCAGGTAATCAACCATGGCATGTCTTTAGACTTCTTGGATTCCCTAAAAGATGCTGCACACCGGTTTTTCGCACTACCAGCAGATGCAAAAGCTGTTTATCTGAAGGGTGTTAGTCCTAGTCCCTTTGTGAAGTATGGTACAAGCTTTGCACCTGAGCAAGAAAAGGCTCTGGAATGGAAAGATTACGTTAGCATGATTTATACCAATGATGGAGATGCACAACAACGTTGGCCTAAAGAGTGCAAGTAAGTTTGCTTGATTACCTCAATAGAGATTAGCTATAAAGTCTTTGAAATACATCTTATTCTAGCTTGAGCTTTTTATGCTGCATCGCCAGTTTCATTATGGTGTATATATTTGTGAATTTCAAGTCTATATTCACAGAGTAGCTAGATTTGAGTCCCAAGTTTCATAGAGCAGTTTAACAATACGAAATTCTCCATTAGCTTAAATATTTAAACTTAAAAAGGGATAGCAATATTTCCATGTTTGTATTATTTCCTCAGGGAAGAGGCTCTTGATTACCTGAAATCACCAATTGAAATGGTGAGACGGCTGTTGAAACTGTTAATTGAAAATCTTGGGGTGACCCTTGATGACTCCAGACTCGAATCTCTAATTGGCACGAAGATGGTCAACGTGAATTTCTACCCGATTTGCCCAAATCCAGAACTCACCGTTGGTGTGGGACGCCACTCTGATATGGGCACCTTAATAGTTCTTCTGCAAGATGGTATTGGGGGTTTATACGTAAAGCTGGAAGAAAGTATACTTGATGGCAGAAAAGAAGAGTGGATAGAGATTCCTCCAATTCCTGGTGCCCTAGTTATTAATGTTGGAGATTCATTACAGGTTAGTGAGAGCTAACAACATATTCATATCTATTTTGTGCTAACTTGAATTCTTATAATTCGTTATTCTGTTTACAATAATTATTTATGAGTACTAAACACTAGCCATGCATGTTAGAATTCTGAATTGGTTTGCAAGTTGCTTTACCTAAAACTTGATCCAGTGCACAAACTTTCCCAATTGAATGACAATTTTCAGTGATTGACTCTCACTTTTGAGATTTCTTGGCTTGTTTGGAAGCTTATAACAACAATAGTACTTGACCATGATTACGAACTGCAACATTTTTTTTTCCTACTTCCTAGATCCTAAGCAACGGAAGGTACAAAAGTGCTGAGCATAGAGTGCGTACCACAAGCAAACAATCAAGAGTTTCTGTACCAGTTTTCGCTATTCCAAGGCCAACTGAGAAGATAGGTCCGCTGGCTCATCTGGTAGAGCTTGATGGTGGAGCTCTCTACCGAGAAGTAGAATTTCAAGAGTACATGAATAACTTTTTTGGACATGCTCATGAAGGAAAGAAATCTCTTGATTTTGTCAAAATAAATGCAAATTGAAAATGAAGCAGGGAGCTGCCTTACAGGTTATCTGCTTAGAAGTTAGTAAAAAAGAAAACATACATATAGTTTAGCTTGCAAGACGCTAAAAGAGCTTGTTCATAGTTTGTTTTCATGTTGTATCTGCAATTCTTCTTGCCAGGCTGGATAGTTTGGTTGCTATAAAACAGCTCTCGAATAACTTGAGTAGTTTTAGTTGATAAAAATTTTCCCTAAATTCTTTTGAGAGTTGTCTGCACCTGTACCTGCAACTATATTGAATATTTACCCATTTCCTGAATGCAACAGCAGGGAATCCTTAATGCCTTTCTTGAACCTATGCGCAGTAGATAATATACTACAATAGATCAGCCAAAAAATGAAAAAGAAGCGAGGAACAAAATCTTTGAACCATACTTGTTTATGCGACTGAACCTTAGTTCTAGTTCCCCTATGCATCTCAATAGCAGAGTAGTAGAGAAAAAGCCAGACATTGGTGGACTTAGATCCTTTATGGTTGACACTGAGTTGTATCGGTTATCACTGGTGTCCCTCGGGGTAATGCCTCTGACTGAACAATTTGTCTAAAGTGTCGCTAGACCGTAGTACACTCCTTAAAAGTGGCCTTCACAATTAGATTTTTTTCCCCCGTTGTCCAAGAGGTGACTCCAATTTTACATGGGAGAAGGGGAAAAGGGAGGGGCAATTAGATTTTTGGGGAGAAGGGTAGTCAATTTAGAAAATTGTCTGAACATGGAGAATGCAAATAGGTATGACATTCAGCAATCAGCACCCAATATACTCCAACTTTATCAACATTAGCTTACAAATTCAATAAGAGGGTGAACAATAGATTTGACTGGAAATAAATACAAAATCAACTATAGATTATGGATTTGTTCAGTGCTCGTTAATGCACCTGAATCACGCCTAAATACATACACTCATATTTATCGCACCCCTAAATTGTGATATTTTCCTGAATTAACTACACTTTTCTAAGAAGAACTTTATACTTGAATCCCTTCTTATCAAGTGACCAACCAGTAGGCATGTCAGTGAGTAAGATTTGGATTGAATCCTTTTGATCCAAATATGAACACTTTAAATTAAGTTAGACCCTGACACTTATGGATCTGAAAAAAATAACTATAGACTCGAATTCTCATAGATTTACGCATCCAATAGGTATCTGCAGATATTTTCCTGAACACACAATAAAGAATTAAATGAAAAATATTTTAAATATATATGGAGTTCAAAAATAACACAAATACAATCCAATTTTTATTTTTAAAGGGTAAAATCAACATATAAGAAGTTGAATGCAATAGAAAGGTGGGATTAGGTGATGTTTGTTAGGTGAAGATACTATCCTTTGATTTAACAGTCTTGAACTCTTACTCTTTTCAATCCAATAGCCATAGAATATTTGATACTTTGTATATATATATATATATATAGACACACACACACATGTTTGTATATTATTCTTATATATAGGTTTAGATAGAGTCTGGTTCGGATCTAAATTCGGGTATAGATTATAGGAAACAAAACTCTATTCAAACTCATGATTTTCTTACAGGGTTTGAATTTGAATAGAGTTTGGATTTGAGAAATTATTCAAAATCTACCTAATTACATTGGATCTGAATTGGATTTAAGTAATATCCATCCCATTGACATGCGTATGAATAGGTAGCTGTTACCAAGCCGTATATCAATCAACACACATCCGGACTCAGTAAAGGAAATTTTGGAGTAAGTAGAGTCACTGGTGAATGCTAATTGGACGTCAACTCATTGAACGGCTGAATATTCACTTTCCTTACATGTCTTTCAAGCCATAATCCTGTACATGTGCAAGTATACATGCATATAATCCTATTTCGAAGGGTTTTTCAATAAGTTTACTATATTTTCAATGAACAGCGAATAGTCGATTTGGTTGGTAATTGAGTAGCAATGAACTGAGTGTGTACGCTAGTCAACATACGTCCAGATTTCACAATTAATAGGAAATTCTGTGGCAAACTGATTCAATGGTAAATGCTAATAACATTAGCAGCATCGTTAGTATGTCAACATCGATTATTCCCATGGCCAAATACCTATTACACAAGTTGCACTACATTTTTAACAACAAAGAATGTTTTGTTTGGAACTTTGGACTAGGATTAATAGAAAATATTTTTTATAATGATACTGTTGGACATTTTGTGATTTTATTGTGTATGGAATAAAAGGTAATCAAAAATAAAAAATTAAATAAAAATGTGTTTATAATATATGCGAATTTTTGATAAAATAATGGCTATTGAGACATCTGTGTTATTTTCCACAGTCAAAAAAAAAAGTAGTGTTGACCTTTTTATTAGAAAAACTTAAATTGGTTGGCAATTTACTTTGTTGGCATACCTAAACCATCCCTGTAGCTTGTTCCCTAGTGAAGCACTTGGTGATTCTTGTTAAGATGACTTTTAGCTTGTTGTTTATTAATGTTTAGGTCCTAGTAAGAAAGGTCTATCTAATGCGTGCTCAACGAGCACTTGTTAAGATATATTTCAAATGTCATATTTTTTAAAAATATAAGATTCACTAGGGAAATTAAATAAGTACAAGGAAGTATAGGTGAAATTGAACGGGGAAAGCATATAAATATAAGGAAAAGTAATAATTATTAGTATTTGTCTATACATAGTAAGTTAGGTGAATTTAAGATTTTTTAACTAGTGTCCAATAGGCACAAATTAGAAAAACCCATTTTGAAAGGGTCTATGCCCAATGAGCATTTGTCAAGTTATATTTATATTTTCTTTAAAATGTAAGATTAATTAGGTAAAGACGCAAAGTAAATAAGTACGAGGATGAATAGATAAGATTAAATAGAAAAAGTATATAAATGTAAGGAAAACTATTTGTTGTTAATATGTATGCATGTACATATGTGTGTGTGTGTAGTAAAGCCTTGCACCTATTGAAGTAAATTGACAAATGCCAAAAAATGAACTTTCCCAAAAATCAATCAACCCAATATGGTAATAGCTATATTCTTGCACCTATTGAAGTAAATTGACAAATGCCAAAAGAAGCACCTTCCCAAAAATCAATCAACCCAATATGGCAATAGCCATATTCTTCCAACATCAATCAAACCAATATGGCAATAGCCGCCATATTCTTGCAACTTCTAATTCACATTGAAGGCCTTTACTATCTAAATCTCAGCTTGTAATTCACATTGAATACTGTGCTCTACGTGAGCTCAGACTGCTGAACTTTCTTTGAAAATGTAAATCAGAGTCTAAGAGATCAACTCAGGTGCAATTTGCAGCTGTAGAATGTACTAGGAGGAGTTCGCGCGATGTAATTTTTAACATCGTCCAAAAATGTCCAATTATTCAAATTCAGATGTTAAATATGAAAAGTAATATAAGGTGCACCAAGATATTTGGGGTTATACTTTTGTGATTTTATTAAGTAGTGAAAATAAATAGTAATTTGTTAAAGAAATGCAAAACAATATGATGAACATATTACTGAAGTTATGCTCCTTGTATCCACACACAATGAAAATAGAATCAATAAAAAAGATAGATACAATTGAACCAGTAGTTGTGATTGTAAACTTCAATTTGATTGAGTCACATAATCATGCATGAAAGAAATGAGAGGTGAGAAAATATAAGGAATTAGAAAAGAGAAAATTAGTTAAATAATTTTTGTCGTACTGAGTAATTAATAGATGCTATAAATACTGAATAAAATTATTTATACAATACTGAACAAAGTTAATTATTGTATAAATAGCGAACAAAGTTGATATCTATACGAATAGGTATGATTCAGCATCCTAAAACATTGCATTGCATCTTATTTACTCCCTTTCAACGTTCTCTTTTCACGGCGAGTCTTTTGTACACCTACTTAAAAGTTGACAAATAATTGTTTTTGGACATGTATTTGCCAAAGAGATTAGATAAAGAAAGAGGAAAAAAAGAAATAAGATTGAATTTTTTTTTTTGAAGCAATAACCTCTAAAAGCAGAAACCTGACCTCTGTAAAAAAAATTTTTGAAATCAATAAATCTGAACCCAAGCATAAAATATAGGCACATCTAGAAGAGTGAAACCTTCTAGATAAAAACATCAATATTACAAATTTAAAACACAACATAGGACAAATAACGTCCTATGGAGCAAAGTCTCCTAGATAAAGATTTAAAATTGATAGAGAGTTGAGAACAAGCGTAGTTCAGCCTATACCACTAAGTTACCTAGGACATAACATGTGGAAGTGCTTAATTAATTGAAAGAGCAATAGTCCTTTAAAAAGGATCTAAACAATCTGCTAAATCCAAAATAGAAGCCCAATGAGGCCTAAGTATCAAGTTTTTGTTATACAAACGTTGAATAGTACAAATGCAGCTTAATCTTACTTTCTTGGCGAAGCAGCTATCTGTATTTTCGAGAGCCATCCCCTTCCATATTATCTGTATCATAACTTTTCAATTGGTCAATGGCAAACTTTCGCAGAACCATTGGCTTCTCCTGCAGTCATGAGTTTTCTCACATTCAGTAGTTTTTGTCTATCACATAATTTACTTTTTGGAAAAGACAATTGTGCATTGCAAGTCTAATTGAGTGTTCATCCACCTGGAGTCAATTCCACAGTCTCAGCTTGGCAGCTAAATGGCAAAAAGTCATCTTTTGCTTTGCTTGCTACCTGGACAGGAGTGGCAATATGTTAGTTTCAGAATAATATATCAGTCTGTAGCATCGCCTTGCATCAGCTAGCTGTGTTTGCAGTGGTTTGATGTGCACAAAAATGTCTTTGTTTTGAATCACTGATGAACAAATTCAAGAGGAAGCTCAACATTCTATGAGCAATACTAAAATATGTCAAGTCTACAGAGAACTTGGACCTTTTTGCAAATCCAATACACAGCCCATTAAGGACAGAAATGCTCTATACCATCTCCTCTTTCATATCGGTTCTTGTCCATTTCTTGCTGTGGCTTCTCCAAACATTCATTGCATGATTTCTAAATACTATTAGGATGTGGCAGAAACGTGGCTTTTGAAACCCTCAAATTGAATGTTGTGTCAGCAGCAAACAAGTTTAAGAACAGCTTGTACGGTACCACTAAAAGTAACTCTTGCCTGTCAAAGTAAATCACATCCATTATCCAAAGGTATAATACAATTCAAAAAATGTTATGCCAGTAGCATAAAGTTTAAAAATAGCTTGTATAATACTACTAACTAAAAGTTACTGTTTCATGTGAAAGTAAATCATATCCATTCTCCAAGTGTATAATACTACTCAAAGTTTCAAGCTGACACTCACAAGTTCTACTTTGTTGTGTACTTGGGAAGCAATGCACTAATTTATCTCAGAAACCTCATTAACTGACCACAATCCAATCTATAGCTAATACTCCCTTAATTGCTGGTTGGTAACATTTCCTCCGATGTAAAGGGAATGCTGCCACAACCATGCAGGCAGTGCAGATTTACTTTTCTTTAGAAGCTTACTATTGCTCAAAGCAGCAGTTATTGCAGATACACGCCTCTCTCGCGTGGGAATATCTAATTAGCATGATTTAATAGTGTACAGAAGTAACAAAATGTTTGTTAATATGCTAATGCTTTGTGACTTCTAAATCAAATATTTATCTTAAAAGATAAATAGCTAAACAGTACATGTATCCTATGGCAGGTTAGAAAATGTGAGCAACCGTAGTTGATTACATCTACTTATGCTGGACTTTGGATGATATTTGTCAAAGAAAAAGCTACTGATTTAGCAACTACCCCTTTACTTATCTCTGAGACTCAAACTAAATAGCAACTAATAGTTAAATGCAAAATTATTTACATGAAATTTTGATTTTTACCTAGCTACATTTCAGTTTCACGAATTTATTTTGGTTTAGGTGTTTTCTGATAATCTCATATTAGGGTAGACGTATCTACACTCAAAATACAAATTCTAAAGAAGCTCAACTCCTAAAATTTGCATCTAAGCACAAAATAACGGAATATATGCAAAATAGCTTTACAAAAAAAAAAAAAAGAAAGAAAGCTAATAGGATAAGAAAAGAATGCTAGAAAAAATAATCACCATGTATGGAGGAGAAACTGACGGCAGAACTAAAGCACAGGTATAATTCCCAAACCAAAATGATGCTGCAAATGTTATTAGCATTTAAGATATGAGTTCAAAGTTTTAAAAAAGCTAATAAAATTTGGAAGTAGTTTAAAAAAATGTTGATGTTGGTACTCTTGAGAACATGTAGTGTGACTTCAAACCTCAATGTAAGTTGTTAATTTTATAGAATCAATACCACTTTATTCCACTTCAAGATTATTTCCCCACAAACAGCATTTTTTCCTATACTCTGATAATCAAACAAGAAATTTAAGTATCATAACTGACCAATAATATTATACTTTGTTTTTTTCTTCATTTTTTTCATAGAAATCACCCCACAAAAAAAGAAGAAAAAAACTGTTGATAGAATACTACTTGTGATTGCATGGATAGGAAGACATATTGTTCAAGAAATAGTAAGAAGAACAGCTACAACTTACAAGTGGGCAGAGTGTAGCCACAACTCCGTAGGTAACAAGAACAGGTAAAAAATGTAGCTAGAATACAAGGACATCCTGGAAGATGATTATAAAAAATTCAAATAAATAATCAATAATGCATCTCATGAAAACAACAAACAACTCAAATAAATGTATTCCAATTCTTTTGCATTTCAAGGCATCCCTCATAAATTTAAAAACTTTTCTTCTGCCAAAAGGCTTCAGTTCCATATATTCATGAAACAAAATCTTCCTTGTTTGCTATGAGAGACTGCATAGCGACTTCAATGACCAAGAGCATTAGTACTTTTGCATATTTTGTCACTAAAAACTTATCATTTAATAGAAACTAATCGCATAAAAATTTGACAACCTAAACCATTCAACTGCATGCAAACCAAACTACCAACTTAGGTGAAGGATATAGAAAATAAAAAACAATGATCATCCATATGACACGAGTAGAAATTTACTTAATCACCAACAAATCTGACTGTAAAATCCAAATTACTGTGCGAGCATTAGAAAAGGGGACAGCATACACCAAGAACTACTACTTACACACAAAGAAAAAGAATCAATACCTAAAGCTCCTCTACCTCGAAGTAATATTTGTCTAGGAATATCATCTGTAATTTGACTTCCAATAGCGTATCACAAAATGCTCACAACACATGAATACACCTCCATAAATGAGGTGCATAGGGGAATTTTTTATCGAGAAGTGGGGTGGGGAAAGGAAAAAGAGAGACAAGCTGGGGCAACAGGAGAGGCAGATGATTTGCACCAACTAACAAATTACAAGATTATACCAGATTGAAAATCAGAATCCACTTTTCTCAGAAGTACAAGATTATACCAACTAACAAATTATCCAGTCTTTAAGAGTATATCACAATCGCAACAAACAACCTGTACATCAAAAAATTGAGGCAATTTTATGTTGAAAATACACAGCTGAGGCAGTTTTAATTTGAAAATACATAGTTCAACGGCATTCTAGTAATTGTAGACATGCTATAGTATCATCAGATAAAATGTTTGTAGTGTTTTGGAGTGGAAATTCTATAGGAAAATTTGTTGTGTATTCAAGCTAAGAATACAGCACTCCAATTACATTTTAGCAACATGTATTGAACAAAAAATATATAAAAAGAAAAATTTACTAGAGCTAGCAAAAAAAAGGCCAGCTTGATTAAAAAATGCTTAGCCTCTAATCCAAACTCAAATCCAAAGGATAGCATTTGTATCTAAGAAATATAAAATTAGGAACATGATCTTTTATCGGACATAACAAAAAGATATTAAAATTCCACCACTTACCCAAAACAACAGTAAGCATACATCCATGAAAGAACCAAAAAATTTATTACCTTTCCAATACAGGGAATAAATCCAGTAACATAAACCTGTACGGAGTCTAGAAAGAAAGAGTTAATTATCATTAAATCACAAGAATTGAGAGCTTTATCTTCTTGCAATATTAAAATCTCTTTCACCTAGAAGAAGAAACTTAATAGGAGTACTAATAGATAAAATCTTCACCATTTGCAATGGCAAAACCAGAAAAATACATTATTAACAAAAATAAATTCGTAAAAAAATAGACAAGACTCATATATTAAATCCATAGACAAACACCGGCCAATAGAATTATTTCTTGAACGGTTTAAATAACAAACTATGTTATAAATTAAGTACTTTTATACTATTATGGTCTATTTTTCTCCACAAATTCAAGTTCTATGGACCTTACCAGTGAATACACCAATTTCACAAGCATATCTTTGTTCAAAATTCTTTAGTCCTAAGAAGAAGAGACATTATCATTTGCAGATCAGCATGAGCTGTATTATTATTATATGTCTTCTTCTTCCCTTTATAGCTTATAATAATTGACAAAGTCTATAACTTTTAGCCATCCACTTGAAAAGCATTATGTATAAGAAAGACAGATGAACGTGCTTTCAAAAAACACGAAACATATTAACAAAATTAAAGAAAAATAGATAGCTAGCAGCTGAGATCTAATTGAATCAGATAAAGGAGAGGAAGAGATTAAAAGACCTCAAGCATCGCAATATGCACATAACAAAAAACAATACAGTACAATCTTCTAGACTTGTGGCAAAGTATCACAACCCCTCTCCAAAAAAAAAATTCAGATTTCAGCATTTTTTGTGCTCTATAAAAAAACACCTTTTTAACAAATGAAGAAACTGGAAAGATTAACAATCAATTAAAAGCCAAAATGAACTAACTGTAATTTCTCATGACCCTCTATCTCTCTCTCTCTTTATACATCATAATCACAACACAACTAGAAAAACAAAATAATCATCAAGTAATATTTGGAGAATACAACTATAACAAAAAAGAAAACCTTAGAAGTCACTTGATTATTGTGCAAAAGTTTGATTTAGTCAAAGTCAATGTGTCAGTAGAAGTTCCACTCTGGAAAAAAAATAGAGAAAGCAAAATCAACTAATAAAATTTGTTGATGTCCTCTTGACAACTTCAGTTCATAGAGAGGGTATTCAAAAAAAAGGGAAAAAGAAATTTCAGAAAAAAAGAATAGATTTGGAGTTGACTAAAAAAATTTTTTAAAAAAAGGAGCAAATGGTGGGTGTTCGTGCATTGTTTATCTGCTCTAAAATGATTCTTTAGAGAGGAAAAAAATAGGGAGATTATGAAAATGAAATAGGAAAAATTAATTACATAGTAAGAGACAAAACACAAAAGTTGAAGAAAATGACATACCTTAAATCGTTCATTCTCCATTTTTATGTTTTAAGATCTAACAAAATTACTTCTACTGAAACAAATCTCTGGAATAAGGCTGGATCCTTTTTCTCATTTCTTCCTTTGTCCAACAGATACCTTAAATGAGTAAATACTGGCCAAGTAAGATTTATTAGGAATATATTAAAAAAAACCCTGAGAAGAAAAGACTTCAAAGTTAACTCATTTTTGAACCCAAAAAAGGAAGGAAAAAGAGAGAGAGATAGACCTTAAAAGTGTTCACATTTAGGCAAAAAATCTCCACATTTCTTCGTGCTTTAATTGATAGTCTGATCTCTCAACCTATGGCAAAAAATATGGAACTTATTAGAGAGTGAAAAAGAATTTAATCAAGGGGAAAAAGGTATATAGAATAAAAAAGAAGAAAGAGGTGGATTTGAAAGGAGAATGAAGAGACAAGAGAAGACCATGAGAGAGAGAAGCTTCAGGTACATCAAGATGAGGTAAAATGCTACGATTCTTTCTGCAAAAATCCCAACCGACATTTCTCTATTGAAGGTAAAATAGAAATTTTAAGACTAGAATATGCTTCAACTATAAATAAATCAGTGCAGATTGGTTGGGATTTAAACATTACAAAATTTTTCAACTTCCTATTCCCAGAAGAACCTTTTTTATCGAGGCTAAAATGCATATTATAGTGAAAGAGGGTGTTTCATTAACTAGTGCTCACATTTACACCTAAGACCAACTGATAAAAGTAAAAGCAAGGCAATAAAAAGTATTTTCCTCTACAGCAAGGACTTTCCAGGACATGGCTTGTTCATATGAAACATGGTGGCCTATTGATAACATGCATATTCCACCAGGCAACTAAGAGAAACCCCGAGAATAAAAAAAAAATGTTAAGAAGTACAAGATTAACAAGTATGCAAAATAGCTTGAACAAAACACCACTACTATTATTATATTGCTTGAGACACCAACATGCAACAAAATGAGTTTCATTACATTCACGAATTTGTACATGGAAAGGAATTTACTATTTCAATTGAAGTTTGGATAATCCATTGCAAATATAAACGCTATAAAACTTGGTAAACTATCTGGCAACATTGTATGCTCCAAACTTGAAAATGATTTTACAGGCCAGACTTTGTTTAATTTTTAGCTGGCAAAATTGCATTCTTTTTGAAAATAAATGTCAGATTATTAACAAATAAGCTTCTAGGAACTTCTAGGATATCTATTGCATGATACTTGCAATCAACAAAAAATATAGCAAAAACATAAATGCAATGTGGGCTTACAATGGGATCAATTCACAAAAACAGAGGTAATCTACATTATGTGCATCACAAAGAACAAGAATATAAGACAACTGTCTAATATATGCTTCCTTACCAGCCGGCATGGGAAATGGAAAAAGAAATCCACCATGTCTGGCTGCTGGTTTTGGACCTACAATATAACAAAAATAAATAGATTACACAGACCAAAAAATTCTTTTAAAGGAAAAAGATCAGAATTTAAAGGAAAAAAAATACAAAAAAGAACTTTCTCAAATTTATTTATGCATTTTGGCACTTTCTAGTTCCGAGAAAAAATCAAGATTCCAACATAGCCAAAATCCCCCAACCCCAAAAAAATCAGGCATAACTCAGGAAGGAAACACAAAAACTAAACCTTTCTTTAAAAAAAATACCCAAATAGACGACACGTTATAAAAGGAGAAAAATTTACAGAACCTTATTCTCATCAGGATGCTGGAAAAAATTTCCAATTTCTTGCACCTACAACATACATATACAGATTAATATACAAAAATTAGACTACTAAACCCTCACAAAAAATTCAAAAGTCTAGAGAAGTACTGAGAAAGAAGAAGAGATTACAAAGCACAAAAATCCATGTGCCGCCTACAGCATCCATTCACAACCATTTTATATGACCCGATCAGGCTGAAGAAGTATACTTTTCCTTTAATCTGCTTATTCCCCTTCTTATCTTCTACTTCTAATCAGGGGAAAAAAAAATCACATAACCAACTTAAATTTCAGCAAAAAGAAAAGTAAAGATTCTTACTATGCAAAAAAATCACATATTCTAATGAAGATGCTCAAGATCCATTTTTCCCTTGCCTGCTTCTTGTTTCCATGGGCTTTCTTATTTTTTTTGTCTCATTTCTTTCCACCAATGGCAGGATGCCACGTCAATGAACGACCACTCAGTTGAGACATTGCATTCCCGCTTTATATGTATATGTTAATGAATATCCCAGCCGTAACTCTCAAAAATAAATTAAGTGATGCACTCAGGCATGGTCAATTGCCCCTCGATTTTTGGAAAGTAGTTAGTTTTTCTTTTAATTAACCCACTCTATTTCTCAAATTTGGCTAATATCTTTATCCATTGATATTGCCTCTTATATTTTGAAAAAGGACTAATTCCACTTTGCATCTCTAAACTTGTTCCACTTTTTTATTTTACACGTTGAATTTCAATTTCGGATATTTTTTATTCTAAACTCTCAAGTTTGTCCCATATAAATTTTGTCAATGACAACATCAGTAAAATTAGTATCAAAGAGGACCTAACAAATCAATGGAAATGTGTTGAAAGTGATCAAAATGGATCACAGTATTGTAGCAAAAATAAAATGATACATTATCATTAATTTGTACTATTCTTCATTTTATTAATTTTGTTGATAACATTAGTGACCAAAACTATAAAAATTAATGACAATATGTTGAAGTGGCTGAAAGATGTCAAAGGATTACACTTAAAGCAAAATGACACATTGTCATTAATTTTTACCATCCTTTATCTCGTTAATTTTTGCGAACATTATCATTCATTGGAGCTAAATGAGACAAGATTGAGAATTTATGAATTATGATATAAAGTGTCAAAAATTAAGAGTTTAATGTGTAAAGTGTTTAAATTTGAAACTTGGAATGCAAAATGAAAAAGTTATAAAAGTTCAAGGGTATAAAGTAAGGTTAGAGAGAGACCTTTGAAAAATCCCCATCGCTATTCACATTGCTCCATCTAAGTGATCAATTTCTTTTGTATGTCTCTTGACACTTAAATATTGATGAAGCTATTAAATAATATAGCTGAAGACTGATAGGTTGCATTTTAGTTGATAAATTGTGTTAGTAATTCCTAATTATCTAGGCTAAAATTGCACTATTGGGTGGATTTTACTGAATTTGGGTATTTGGTGGTTGGATGCAGGAAATTGTGAAAAAGGAGC
Organism: Gardenia jasminoides; assembly: GCA_013103745.1. Taxonomy (NCBI): domain Eukaryota; kingdom Viridiplantae; phylum Streptophyta; class Magnoliopsida; order Gentianales; family Rubiaceae; genus Gardenia; species Gardenia jasminoides. Next base: position 7,355,254 of record CM023099.1, on the reverse strand, counting down.
TAAACAGTTGAAATTCTAGAAGTGGTCCCCACAGTTAAGTGCGGGCATGCTTAATTCAGATGCGCATGGCTGAGGTGTCAAGACCCCAGATCTACATGGCGGTTTCCAAGAATTAAGAGTTCCAAAAGTTGAAGGCATGCTGGAGTTGATTATCTTGTTTTCCTATTTAGTAGTTTATTTGTATTAAAAAATTACTTTATTATTTGCATTAGGAAAGTAAGAGTTTGATTTCTTTTTAGGAGTTTCCCAATTTTCTACTTAATACCTACTGTGGCTATTTGAGGAAGAGGAGAGGTTTTCCCTAATTGACTTGGATTGGGATTCTTTCCTTGACCAAGTAAGCAACCCACGGAATATATAAGTAGGGATTAGTAGTAGTTGATAGGGGAATTTTTCTTCCGTGAATTAGTCTTCTCCAATTGAGCACTTCGGACGGAAAACAATTAGGAGCTTTCATCTTCCTTTTCTTATTTTTCCTTTCACTATTCTTAATTAAAAAGAAGGAGTTCACGGATGGCCTTGACAATTATTATCGCAACTTCTTGTGGAATGTCTCACGTCATGTGTGGCTAAGTTCCCCATCTAGTCAAAGATCAACTCGACGACGCAGTCCAATATATCTATGAGATCTAATTGATTTGTCATTTGTTCGTTTAAATCTTTAGTACTTATACGTTCTCTATTTTGTGTTAATATGATTGTTTAGTTGGTTGAATGTCAAAGGCACCTGATGTTCATATTGACTTGATAATCTACCACCAATTTAATTTGCTAAATCCATAATTGTTTAGTAAATTAATATTAGTGGCAACTGACGTGTAAGCACGTTAGGGGAACATATGGTCTAATCTAAATGAACCCTGGTAGTGTGTTTGTTGGTTAAGGTTTGGGCTTTTCTAATTCTTAATGCAATTGAGAAATTAAATCCTACGGGCGTACCTAGGGTTGTTTCTTAATTAGGGGTATTTAACGGGCATACCTTACTTACCTAAAATCTAAGGAAGAGTTGGTCGTTTGAGAGATTTCCGGCGACTATAACCAGCCTATTAATGGTTTAAATGAACTACTATTGCATCGATGATCAGGTACATGGACTGTGTCTGAGTAGTTGGATCTTTGACTAGAACTCATCTCTTATATATTTCATTCTCTCTCATTTTAGTCCTTTGGCTTTGTTGTTTGATTTTTAATTAATTCCTTTTCATCTCAAAAATCCCCCATTTTTCTTGTGCTTAGAAAAGAAATGAATTTTCCCCAGTCCCTGTGGAGACGACCCTATTTGCTACTATCTACAAGTTAGTTCAATTCTAGTATATCGAATTAAGTAAACTCCTTGGAATTAGGGTGAAGTTAGTAACCTATTACTCATCCGGAGTCCCTACTCTAGTACCTGGAATTGGATTTTGTTTACTTTACTGGCAAGTTAGGTTTTTAATTATTATTGCACAGGCTCAACAACCTGTCAGTTTTTGGCGTCGTTTCCGGGGACTGGTGCCTGAATTATTTGTTTCTTTTTGAGTGCATTTATCGTCTTTTATTTTATTTCTTCGTATTTTTATTTCTGTTTGGTTTTGTTTTGGCTCTATTTTCTAGTTTATGCCTCGTTCTTCTGGGACAGGTGAACTAATCTATATTCCTGAGATAGAGAAGAACGCACGTAAATTGAAAAAAGAAACTAGAGAACAAAATGAGCAATTACTGGCTACATCTCCAGAAGATTCTTTGAGTAATTCTTCAAGTGATTTTGAGGAAGAGAAGATTGTTATGACTCAAACTAGGACATTGAGGGAGTTGGTTGTTCTTGATTTAATTCAGCAGCCACTATACATTACTTTTCCCAATCTGAATGAGAACACCCCCTTTGAGCTCAAATCTGAACTAATTCATCTTTTACCTTCTTTCCATGGCCTTCCAGGTGAAGAGCCCCATAAGCACCTACAAGAGTTTGATGTAGTGTGCTCAAGTATGAAGCCTCCTGGGGTAATAGAGAAGCAAATTAAGTTACGAGCTTTCCCATTTTCTCTCAAGGACTCAGCAAAAGACTGGTTATACTACTTGCCAACTGGTAATATCACTACATGGGTACAGTTGAAGAAGAAATTCGTGGAGAAGTACTTCCCTGCCTCTCGAGCTGTTAGTTTGAGGAAAGAAATTTGTGGCATCAAACAGCAGACAGGAGAGAATTTATATGAATATTGGAAAAGATTCAACAAGCTCTGCACCAAGTGCCCACAACATCAGATAAGCGAGCAACTGCTAATTCAATATTTTTATGAGGGTCACTGCTTCTCTAATAGAAACTTAATTGATGTTGCAAGTGGTGGGGCACTGGTGAACAAGACCCCTGTGCAGGCCTGGGAGCTCATTGAGAAAATGGCCGACAATTCACAGCAATTTGGCTTTAGAGACAATCCTCCAATTTGTCAAGTGAATGAGGTGGAGACATTATCCGTGCAACAACAATTATCAGAACTCACCTCAGTTGTTAGACAATTGGCAGTTGGAAGCATGCAACAAGTCAAAATATGTGCAATCTGCACCATGGCTAGACACACTACTGACACATGCCCAATATTGCAAGAAGAAAATTCTGAACAAGTCAACGTGGCTGGTAGCGTGCCCGCGCCTAGAAGGCCATATGATCCATTCTCCAACACGTACAATTTAGGTTGGAGAGATCATCCAAACCTTAGTTATGGAGGGAACCGACAGCAAACTTTTGGGCAGAATAGACAGTCAGGGTTCCAACCCCCATACTAGCAAAAACCTCAACCCTCACCCGCTACTAGATGAAGTTCATTAGAGGATCCTGTTAAGAGTTTGGCTACAAGTACAGCCCAATTTTAGCAGGAAACAAGAGCGGGTATGCACAATTTAGAGACTCAGATAAGCCAACTGTCAATCGCTTGGAGTCTCAGGCAAATGGGAAATTGCCTTCTCAACCGGAAGTCAACCCAAAAAATATCAGTGCTATGACTCTGAGGAGTGGTAGAGAGGTTGAAGGACCTCCATTGGTGATTCCCAAGGATAGAAGTGAAGACCATATTGAGAAAGAGCTCGAGAAGGAAGGAAAAGGAGAAAATTTGGGTTGTAAGGTAATACCTAAACCTCTTGTTCAAAGTAAGCCTAACATTGCGCCTTTTCGTAGCAGATTGGAGAAGTCCAAGAAGCCTGACAAAGAAAAGGAGATTTTGGAGATGTTTCAAAAAGTGGAGATCAACATCCCCCTGTTGGACGCCATAAAACAAGTGCCAAGATACGCTAAATTTCTAAAGGATTTGTGCGTCAATAGAAGAAAACTAAGGGGAGATGAGTGAGTCGTGGTGGGAGAAAATGTATCTGCAGTCCTACAAAGGAAACTTCCACCAAAATGTGGAGATCCAGGTATGTTCACTATCTCTTGTAAGATTGGAAACACCAACATTAGAAATGCCATGCTAGACTTAGGGGCATCCATTACTGTAATGCCAAAATCCATATATGCTTCTCTAAGTCTAAGTCCATTAAAAGACACTGGCATTATAATTCAATTAGTTAACCGCACTAATGCTTATCCTGATAGGCTAATTGAAGATGTGTTAGTGCAAGCTAATGAACTGGTGTTCCTTGCTGATTTTTATATTTTGGACATGGGTGATGAACATTCCCCAAATCCCTCACCTATTTTGTTAGGTAGACCCTTCTTGAGCACTGCAAGTACAAAGATTGATGTTAATAAGGGTTCACTAACTATGGAGTTTGATGGGTCAGTTGTTCATTTTAATATATTTGATGCTATGAAACACCCACATGAGCCTAATGCTGTTTTTTCTGTGAGTGTGATTGATCCTTTAGTGCAGAAAATGTTTGAATTGAATGACAAGGATGAGTTTGAAGTGGCCCTAACTAAACACCTTGAGTTGGGAACAACTCTAGACGTTGAGTTACATGAGGGCTTGATGTACATGATTGGGGCATTACAGTCATTGCCACCTATTTCGGTAAGGAGTGGGCCTACACCTATTTCTATGCCTGACACTCATCAAAAGCTACTACTTTCTATTTTGCAAGCACTTGAAGTGTAGTTAAAGCCTTTGCCAGCCCATTTGAAGTACGCATATTTGGGTGATAAAGAGACCCTACCTGTGATAATATTAGCTAAATTATCACCTAATCAAGAAGCCAAATTGCTTGTAGTACTTCGGGATCACAAAGAAGCCATTAGATGAACCATAGCAGATATAAAGGGAATTAGTCCATCTATATGTATGCATCGGATCAGGCTAGAGAAAGATGCCAAACCTGTCAGGCAGCCACAAAGGCAATTAAATCCAATGATGATGGAGGTGGTCAAAAAGGAGATCTTGAAACTGCTAGACGTGGGTATAATTTTCACTATTTCTGACAGCCCATGGGTGAGTCCAGTCCAAGTAGTTCCCAAGAAAGCTGGCGTGATTGTAGAGGAAAATCATGAAGAAGAACTAGTTCCAGTCCGTAAGCCTACGAGTTGGCGCCAGTGTAGTGATTACCGCAAGCTTAATGCGGTAACCAAGAAGGATCACTTCCCTCTTCCCTTCATAGATCAAATGGTGGAAAGATTGGCTTGCTGTGCTTACTACTGCTTCTTAGATGGCTTTTCAGGATACTTCCAAAAGCAATTGCACCAGAAGATCAAGAAAAGACAACTTTTACATGCCCTTTCAGTACTTTTGCCTATCGAAGACTGCTATTTACGTTATGTAATACTCCTGCCACTTTCCAAAGATGCATGGTAAGTATTTTCTCCGACTATGTAGAGAAAATTATAGAGGTATTCATGGATGACTTTAGTGTGTATGGAGATAGTTTTGATGAATGCCTAGACAATTTGGCTTTGATTCTGAAACGGTGCATTGAAACCAATCTTGTGCTCAATTGGGAAAAATATCATTTTATGGTAGAGCATGGGATAGCTTTAGGGCATGTCGTGTCATCTAAAGATATAGAGGTTGATAAAGCCAAAATAGATCTTGTGTCTTCTTTGCCTTACCCCGCAAGTATGCGGGAGGTGCGCTCTTTCTTAGGACATGCAGGTTTTTATCGCAGGTTTATCAAAGATTTCCCCAAGATTGGGGCACCCCTATTCAGACTCCTACAAGAGAAGGCGGCATTTGAGTTTGATGATGGGTGCAAGCAAGCATTCAATAGGCTCAAGGAAGTGTTGATATCCCCACCCATCATCCAACCTCCAAACTGGGACTTACCATTCGAAATCATGTGTGACGCCAGTGATTATGCAGTGGGAGCCGTGTTGGGGCAAAGAGTAGGAAAAGCAGTCCATGCCATCTACTATGCATCAAGAGCTTTAAATGGAGCCCAACTCAATTATTCCACCACAAAAAAATAACTATTAGTTGTGGTTTTTGCTTTAGAGAAGTTTAGACCTTATTTGTTGAGAGCTAAAGTTATTGTGTTTTCTGACCATGCAGCCCTGCGATACCTCTTGACCAAGAAAGACGCTAAATCAAGGCTCATTCAATGAATCTTATTGCTCCAAGAATTTGACTTGGAAATCAAAGACAAGAGAGGAGTAGAAAATTTGGTAATTGACCACTTGAGCCGCATACCAGTCCTAGAGGACGAACTCCCATTAAGGGAATCCTTTCCTGAAGAACACCTCTTTGCAATTACTCCCTCTCTCCCTTGGTATGCTGATATTGTCAACTATTTGGTAACTGACCAATTTCCTGTAGGTTCGCCCAAGACAAAACGGGATAAATTGAGAAGTGATGCAAAATACTACATTTGGGATGACCCGTACCTCTGGAAGCAAGGAGCCAACCAAGTACTGAGGAGGTGTGTAAGTGATAATGAATTCCAATCAATTTTAACATATTACCATTCCTTTGCATGTAGAGGTCATTTTGGACCAAAAAGGACGGCCCGCAAGGTGCTGGATAGTGGATTCTATTAGCCAACACTCTTCAAGCATGCCTACATATTTTGTAAGTCTTGTGATAAGTGCCAACGAGTAGGTAATCTTTCTCACAAGGATCAAATGTCACAAACCCCCATGATTTTTATTGAAATTTTTGATGTTTGGGGGATTGATTTCATGGGTCCTTTTCCCTCTTCCTTTGGATTTTTGTATATCTTACTTGCAGTTGATTATGTGTCTAAATGGGTGGAAGCAAAAGCCACCAAAACTAACGATTCCAAAGTGGTTGCAGATTTCGTTAAATCTAATATATTTGTCTGCTTTGGAATGCCTAGAGCAATTGTAAGTCATAGAGGGCAACATTTCTGCAATAAGGCACTTGCTACATTATTCAAGAGGTATGGAGCTCTTCATAAGGTCTTTACATCTTACCATCCTCAAACAAATGGTCAAGCGGAAGTCTCCAATCGAGAAGTCAAGTCGATTCTAGAGAAAATGGTAAAGCCGGAAAGAAAGGATTGGAGTGCCCGTTTAGAGGATGCACTGTGGGCCTATCGAACTACCTACAAAATGTAACAGCCCCACCTCACCTTAGGGCGTACCCTACGGTATCAGTGGGCCGCCTGTCTAACTTTCGCAAGGACTTACTCACACAAATGATTACTAATTCCTCAAAGGAACAATTTCAACATCAATCCCAAACTTTACAACCAACTCATGACTAAACTTCTTCAATCTTACAAACCCAAAAATTAGATAATGATTTAAACTAAACAATAATCCACAATTTATTCATCAAACCTTAAAATCCGAAAATACATAGAGTACTTAAAATACACATTCGAAGTTCCACCTTACAACATTCCAAATTATAATTCACATCTCTCAAGACAAATACAAAAGTAAACCTTGAGACTAACGGTGAGCACCTTCACTTGAGTTCTCAGTCCCTACTAAGGAAAACAAATTTGAAAGGATGAGATAAAAGTCCAGTTAGTTCAAAAAGGCATGCAAAGCACATAGCACATATGATTTTTTACCTCAAAATTCATATTTATAAGTAAACAAATAAAGAAAGCGATTAACAATACATAGGTATAGGGTAGCTCTAAGCTAGGATCCTAAGAGTCGGAGCACGCTTATGACTGGTGCTTTCACGTAGTTGACACTCAACTTTAATACCAAGTAGACAAGTCACTTACTCCTTCCTCCATTAAAACCCCGGTTCGACCCTACCACCTCACATAAACTTATGTATTTGTGTATTGCTCTCCATCAGGGACAAGGCCAATTGCCAAGTCCGAGCACACGCTTATCTCAGAAAGTAGTTAAATCTCGACCTGGTCCTCCCAACGGCTCGAAGTGATAACATACCAAGGGAATTAAGTATTCTTAGAAAAGTAATCACATAACACATCACATCACATCATATAAAAGTCAAAAGGTTCAAAACATACTTGAAATGCCACTTTTACAGAGTTTTCCATCCAAATAGGAGTAAGTACGATGAAGTACACACAACTCCATTTGAAGGATCAAAAATCAGATTTTTACATCAAATCACTTAATCAAATAACATGCATGGAAACTCACCAAACTAGCGAGATTCGGATTCCAAAATTTGCTTGGTTTCAAAGCCTTCCACACTTCCTAAAATCAAGTAAATAGAAGAAATAGGTTTTGCTCACAAATAGCTAAACTGAACTCAAAATTTATTCATTTGATTCATCAAATTCTTCACAAGAAATCCTCTAACTTTGCTCTAATGAAAAGTAGTCACTGAAATGTAAAATCTCCTTAAAAGATTCCATTTTCAAATTGAGACATCAAATAACCAATCCATGCTATCGACGTACTCCATTCAAGCAACTTCTAAATTTCTTAGTAATTTAAGACATAAGGTGAGGTATTTCACCTCAAAATCACCCATGCAAGTTTAACTCAACTCTCAACTTTGATTGAGTTTATAACACATATTTAGAACAGTTTTAACCAAATCTCAATGCACAAAAGTTATGAAAAATTAGATAAAACATTTCAAACCCTCAAATTTGCCCAAAAAGTACATTTACTCAAAAGTTAGCAAAACTAAACTCTTCTCCATTAAAATTCAAGATTTTCACTCCATTCAAACATATACTTACAGATGAACATAACACATATTTATTTAGGCGAATCTAGCCAAGGAACACCATAAAATATTGAAATCACAAGTCAAAATTTCCAGAAAGCGGTTCGGCCAGCTCTCACTCTTTTCCTTTAAAATTTTCCAATCATCAAATCCATATTCTAACCATAAAATAATCTCATTTCATAAATAATAAACACAACCACATTCAGGTCCTCAAGTCCGCTACCTAAAAGTCACCTCAAGTCAGTTACCTAAGTTGGGAATTCAAGAGCCCAACTCAAATGCTTCATACATAAGCATTCTTAGCAAAATAACCCATAGATCTAACGAATCTACTGCTAATGAGGTTAAAGCTAAGAGATTTAAGGATTATACCTCAAGATCTATTCAGATCTGACAAGGTCAAGGTAGATCCGATGGACTTTTCCCAAAGATGACTTCTCGAGTTTAGCCACTCCAAAAACCTACCATCTTAGCCAAGGATCCGCTTGATTTGATGATGATTTCCGTCTCCTGGCTCAAGAACAAGAAGTTGGCAAACCCAAGAGAAGCTTTCTTCCTCTTTCTTGCTTCCTCTCTCTCACGGCTCTCTCTCTCTCCCTTCCTCTCTCTCACGATAGCTCCAAGAGGAGGAAGAAACTCGAATCAAGCTTTCGATGGAGTCTTCAAGCTTCAAAGTTGGAAGATGTAGAAGATAGACAAGAAACCCTCAAAATCTCTTCTAATCTTTCTCTCTTCCTTTCAGCCCCCTCACTCTCTTTCTCTCTCTCTTATGGCAGCTCTAAGAAGCAAGCAGAAACAAGAGAAACACCTTCAAGAATGTCTTGAAGTTTCAAGAAATGGAAGGAAGAAGAATGGAAGCAAAAATCTCAAGTTTTCTCTCTCTCTCTCTCTCTTGCTCTGTCTCTCTCGGCCTCTCTCTCTGTCTAAGCCCTCAATTTTGTGGCTGAAAAATGAAGTTCCAAAAGCAAGAAGAAAGACTTTAAGGGGGCAAAAAGGGAGGAATCCCCCAAATCATGGAAAAGTAACTTTATGAGCACTTTATGTCGCGTCGTGCGCGACATTCTAACTTTAACTGTATAATCTCATTCCGACACTGTCCAACTTTAAATATATCTCTATAATATCTCTACATATGCTTGGTTTCATCTTAGATTCACTATTCACGCTTCGGAACAGAAACTAACGCTTAAACTGTCTGAAATCACACACCGGCAAATAATTCTCAGAAAATTCTCTAAATTAGAAAATAATCACTCAAAACATATTTTCACTAATATTTTAGTGAATAATCATAATATAAATATTATTATATATTTTAAAATAAAGTTCAGATTTTTGAGGCCCTCACATCCTTCCTTCCTTAAAAGAATTTCGTCCTCGAAATTTGCATCTCGCTTACAAATCATTCTGGATGATCCTTTCAGATCTCTCCTTCAACTTTTCAGGTTACTTCCTTAATACTTTGATTTCTCCATAAAACCTCAGTTAGAGAAATTTGCTTATCTCTCAAGTTCTTTACATTCCTACTATGAATCTGCACATGATGTCTTTTATAAGATAGCATTTTCTCTACTTCGATATCTTCCAATTTCCATGATAGTGCTTATTGCATTGACAATGATATGCATTCAAGTTTTAGAAGGTGGTCATCTCTAAAACTCCCCAGATGCATATATTTATACATATCCCAAAGGCCACCTCAATCCAATTATGTTTCCACCAAAATTTATCTTCCATGGGTTTTACCCTTAGATGTCTCTCCAGTAATCAATGTAGTCATTAACTTCAAACAAAATCAACATTTGATACCACCAATTGAAATATCAAACACCAAGTTCAATGGTCTTACAACAAACACACATTATTACATTAAGTGTTCCTTATACATATAGCTTCCAAAAATTACAATCATAAACCAAAAGATATAAGTAACCCCCAGTACATCACCACAAGTCACAAACTTTAATTATTACAGCAAATTTAGCATAACCTAGGCGTTTAGTTTAGCCCGTCTTTCTATCAGGCTCCACTTCTCTCTTGAGCCTTGGGCATGTAGCCACCCGATACTTACTACATCCACATTTGAGACATTTCCCTGCCTTCCTCCAACACCTATCTTCCATATGATTTAGCTTCCCACAAAAATTGCAACGCACACCAGGGGTTAATACTTGGCTTTCTTGCGGAACGCTCCCTCATGGTCCATTTTCACTTGGTGACCTGCTAGAGAGTACCCCTCTCATCATAGTTTCTCTTAACACTCCAGGGGTGTTTGCTCCACTTATTTCTCTACTAAGCGTGGGAGGTGGAGCACCTATGTCCACTGGTTCATAACTACTACTGGGAGCATTCCTTTTTCTAGCATTAATAGCCTTCACTTGGGCCTTCGCACTTTCAATTCTTTGAGTCTTCTCAAGCTCATTATGCAAAGTTTCTAATACCCCTTCATATTTCGTTTTCACCTCCACATACTTGTTTAGCAGTTCATTTTTCTCTGCATATTCTTGTTTCCATCGTCCTTCCCAATATTCGGCTAACTTTCTCTGAAATTCCAGCTCTTGTTTAAAGATCTCCAGCTCTTTATATTGCGCTTCCCAATTTGCCATATTATCACCTCACTTGATCTCAACGAATACTCCAAACAGTATTGCTAGCGTCCTACACATTTTAGGTAAGGATCTAATCTTAAATCAAATCACCAATAATCAAAATCCTAACTAGGAAGGGATTACTAACTTCGTCCAAATATTTTATGGAGGTCTCAAATTAAAATAAATAGGTACAAGAATATAAGGTAAGATAACCCATTAGTAAACCAAACTTTAAAGAGAACCAGGGTATACACAATTCATAATAAGAGAAGTGCCGGAAGTACATCAGATGAGCATGCTTTTAACAAAAGATACACAAAGATCGCATCACGTTCAAAAGTACATTTAAACAAAAGTACAATACTTGAAAAGTTAGTAAACATGCAATTACAGGGATTGAGAACCACTCGATTGATTTTCTCACAAAAGAGTTACACCAAATTCTATCTTCACACTCGGCTAGCCTATCCATTCTCAAAAGTGGAAGTCTCAGAAATGGCAGTTTTCAAAGGATCAGTCTCCAAATATTGGGGATCTGCCTCAACCACAACGGCATTTCCTCCCATATCCTTATAATTTGCCACTGTATTCTCCTCAATCCTCTTAGAACTTTATCAGACTTTAAGCACCATTAACACTTAAGCATAAATATTAGCTATTTCTTACATTTCTTTCTTTCCTACTAAACTTTCAAATACTTGATAACTCTAATTCTCAGTTGATCAACAAGTGATTAAAATCACCTTATACTTAGTACACAATCTAATCCCACAGTCTGGCATCCTAAGAAATGAATCCAAGGTTTTTCCCCACTAAGGATTTCACAAGACTATCTATCAATCTTTCCTTCTATAATCCCTCAGTCATAGATTGACTTCAATGTTCCAAGAGGTTTCAACTCTAAAAGTCAACCTTGATTTCGCAAAATATTCATGCTTAGATACGAGTTCCAACTTACGGGTTCGCACTCTCATTCTCAAACCAAGACCCTTGTCGAGCCAAAACATACGTAAAGCAACAACGTATATAAAGGTTTTATGGAAATTAGTGTAGTTACAAGTGGTGAAAACTTTCAAGGTTAAAAACCTTCAATTTCGTTCAAACTCGTTAAGTTTTCTTCGAGTAAATCGAGTAATATGCCTCGTGCATACTCAAATTGTTTTATTACAAGAATAAGGCGTGAGATGTTTTGTGATTTCGTCAAATGCTGAGTTTAAAAGTTAGTAAATCTCTCTTCACACCTCAGGTGTAAAGTTGCCAAAAGTTTCAAAATTAAAACACTTCTTGTCTTCCAAAACCATCCCAGTTTCTTGTCCAAATCATGAGAACTCAACATGCATGATGAGGTTAAATGAAAGAATGTTTTAAATAGACCGGAGATATAGAATTTAAAACTTCATGGAAAACAAACAAGGACACCTCGATCAGAACACTTCCTTGCTAACTCTCATTAGATCTCAAATCGCACATCACATGATAGCAAATAGAGCTTAGGAGGGCATCTCTTAATCATCCATCAATTGGTTCACTAGAAATTTAATATCTCCCCGGTATAAGATTCCTTAAATACTAGCCACAATAGAGAGCTCTCGATTAAACACCAACCACAATCAGGAAGAGGTTATAGTTATTCACACTCTTAAGAAGATCTCTTACTAGCACACATCCAGAATTAAATTCTTAATCCCTCCATGTCAATTCCTATCAGCTTTTCCATTTCTCTCATCTAGTCATTGAGTACCAAACTCATCTTTTTCAATCAAGAAACACTCTAGCATCACAGGCTGGCATCCTAAACTTTTAACCTAGGATACACTACAGAGATCTGAAGCCTAAACTCTGATACCACCTGTGACAGCCCCATCTCTCCCTAGGGTGTACCCTAAGGTATCAGTGGGCCGCCTGCCTAGTTCTCGCCAGAACTCACTCACACAAATGATTACTAATTCCTCAAAGGAACAATTTCAACTTCAATCCCAAACTTTACAACCAACTCATGACTAAACTTCTTCAATCTCACAAACCCAAAATTTAGATAATGATTTAAACTAAACGATAATCCACAATTCATTCATCAAACCTTAAAATTCCAAAATACATAGAGTACTTAATATACACATTCGAAGTTCCACCTTACAACATTCCAAATTATAATTCACATCTCTCAAGACAAATACAAAAGTAAACCTTGAGACTAACGGTGAGCACCTTCGCTTGAGTTATCAATCCCTCCTAAGGAAAATAAATTTGAAAGGATGAGCTAAAAGCCCAGAGAGTTCCAAAAGGCATGCAAAGTACATAACACATATGATTTTTTACCTCAAAATTCATATTTATAAGTAAACAAATAAAGAAAGCGATTAACAACACATAGGTAGGATACGGGTAGCCCTCGGGGGCTAGGATCCTAAGAGCTGGAGCACGTTTGCGGACTGGTGCACAGTTTACGTAGTTGACACTCCGTCAACTTTAATACCAAGTAGACAGTCACTTACTCCTTCCTCCACCAAAACCCCCGGTTCGGACCCGCCCACCTCACATAAACTTATGTATTTGTGTATTGCTCTCCATCAGGGACAAGGCCAATTGCCAAGTCCAGAGCACACAGTTTATCTCGTAGCCCAAAGTAGTTAAATCTCCTCGACCTGGTCCTCCCAACGGCTCGAGTCGATAACATACCAAGGGAATTAAGTATTCTTAGGAAAAGTAATCACATAACACATCACATCACATCATATAAAAGTCAAAAGGTTCAAAACATACTTGAAATGCCACTTTTACAGAGTTTTCCATCCAAATAGGAGTAAGTACGATGAAGTACACACAACTCCATTTGAAGGATCAAAAATCAGATTTTTACATCAAATCACTTAATCAAATAACATGCATGGAAACTCACCAAACTAGCGAGATTCGGATTCCAAAATTTGCTTGGTTTCAAAGCCTTCCACACTTCCTAAAATCAAGTAAATAGAAGAAATAGGTTTTGCCTCACAAATAGCGAAACTGAACTCAAAATTTATTCATTTGATTCATCGAAATTCTTCACAAGAAATCCTCTAACTTTTGCTCGAATGAAAAGTAGTCACTCGAGTCGAAAATCTCCTTAAAAGATTCCATTTTCAAATTGAGACATCAAATAACCAATCCATGCTATCGACGTACTCCATTCAAGCAACTTCTAAATTTCTTAGTACGAAGACATAAGGTGAGGTATTTCACCTCAAAAATCACCCATGCAAGTTTAACTCAACTCTCAACTTTGATTGAGTTTATAACACATATTTAGAACAGTTTTAACCAAATCTCAATGCACAAAAGTTATGAAAAATTAGATAAAACATTTCAAACCCTCAAATTTGCCCAAAAAGTACATTTACTCAAAAGTTAGCAAAACTAAACTCTTCTCCATTAAAATTCAAGATTTTCACTCCATTCAAACATATACTTACAGATGAACATAACACATATTTATTTAGGCGAATCTAGCCAAGGAACACCATAAAATATTGAAATCACAAGTCAAAATTTCCAGATTATTCGGCCAGCTCTCACTCTTTTCCTTTAAAATTTTCCAATCATCAAATCCATATTCTAACCATAAAATAATCTCATTTCATAAATAATAAACACAACCACATTCAGGTCCTCAAGTCCGCTACCTAAAAGTCACCTCAAGTCAGTTACCTAAGTTGGGAATTCAAGAGCCCAACTCAAATGCTTCATACATAAGCATTCTTAGCAAAATAACCCATAGATCTAACGAATCTCCTGCTAATGAGGTTAAAGCTAAGAGATTTAAGGATTATACCTCAAGATCTATTCTTATCCGACAAGGTCAAGGTAGATCCGATGGACTTTCCCAAAGATGACCCCTCAGCTTAGCCACCCAAAACCTACCATCTTAGCCAGGATCCACTAGATTTGATGATGATTTCCGCCTCCAAGCTCAAGAACAGAAGTTGGCAAACCCAAAGAAGCTTTCTTTCTTTCTTGCTTCACTCTCTCTCTCTCCTTCTCTCAATGATAGCTCCAGAGAGGAAGAAACCAATCAAGCCTTCGATGGGTCTTCAAGCTTCAAAGTTGGAAGATGTGAAGATAGACAAGAAACCCCTCAAAATCTCTTCTAATCTCTCTCTTTTGACCCACTCTCTTTCTCTCTCTCTTATGGCAGCTCTAAGAAGCAGAAGAAGAAAAGAAACACCTTCAAGAATGTCTTGAAGCTCAAGAAATGGAAGGAAGAAGAATGGAAGCAAAAAATCTCAAGTTTCTCTCTCTCTAAGCCCCAATTTTGTGGTTGAAAAATGAAGTTTCAAAAGCAAGAAGAAAGACTTTAAGGGGGCAAAAAGGAAGGAATCCCCCAAATCATGGAAAAGTAACTTTATGAGTACTTTATGTCACTTCGTGCGCGACATTCTAACTTTTACTGTATAATCTCATTCCGATACTGTCTAATCTTAAATATATCTCTGTAATATCTCTACATATGCTCGGTTTCATCTTAGATTCACTATTCAAACTTTGTAATGCAAACTAACGCTTAAACCAAACCACACAGCAAATAATTCTCAGAAAATTTCTAAATTAGAAAATAATCACTCAAAACATATTTTTTACTAATATTTTAGTGAATAATCATAATATAAATATTATTATGCATTTTAAAATAAAGTTCAGATTTTGAAGCCCCACCAAAACTCATTGAATGTCACCATCGATGGTGTTTGGGAAGCCATGCCATCTACCGCCGAAGTTCGAGCACAACTGGCATCAAACAATACAACATGGATCTTGAAGAGGGTGGTGCCATCAGAAGCTACAATTGCAAGAGTTAGAAGAAATCCGAAATGAGGCATATGAGAATGCCCTAATCTACAAGGAGAAGAGTAAAATCTTCCATGAGCAACATGTTTCCAGGAAAACATTCCTTGTAGGCCAAAAGGTCCTCTTGTACCAATCCAGGCTTAAACTCTTCCCAGATAAACTACGTTCAAGACGGATTGGTCCGTTTGTGGTCACTAATGTTTTTCACTATGGTGCAATGGAAATTCAAAATTTGACAACGGAGAGAAAATTCATGGTGAATGGCCATCGTTTGAAGCCATATTATGAAGGCTTTGAAGTGGAAACAGTTGATTTCATGCGTCTAGAGGATCCTATTTACATAGCTAGAAGAATTTTGGGTTACGTCTAGCCAAAGACATTAAAGAGAGGCGCTACTTGGGAGGCAACCCAAGGATTTATGATTTGCTTATTTTCATATTTTTAGTCTTTTTCGTGTCTTATTGAGTAGGTTCATTTTGAAATGATAATTTTTCCTGTTGTTATCATTAGGCCCATGAACTAGCACGTCTAAGGAAAGAAATTCTCATATGCGGTCAAAGCGCCGACCGGTTAGCGGCCCACTAATTGGGTAACGCCTATGATTGCAATTTCGTCAGGGTCAAGTATAAGTTAGCGTGCACGCCATGTGGTCATGCTTAAGGACCTCAATTGTCGAAAGCTTGATAAGAAGCGATGGGGCTAGTTAGGCGTGCCCATGCCTAACTTGGTGGATCAAAAAAAAATCTTTTCTTTTTCGATTCTCAATAGGGGCTTTATTTCAAAAAAAAAAAAAAAATCAACCCAAGTCGGAAATTTGTCTTTCCTTTTCTTCCGTCTTTTTATTTTTCTTTCTTCTTCTTCTTCTTCTTTTCTCTTTCCAGTCCAGATAGTAATCCACTAATCCAGCCCATCTTCACGCCCGCTCATTGTTCCAGACATGCTACTCCACCTTGCTTAACGGCCATTGCTGCTAAGTCCAGATCTCACCATAGCTGAATTATCCAACCGCTGATCAGTTGCCATCCACGCCAGACTGCCGCCATCAATGCTGCTCCAGCCACTCAAACTCAGAAAATTTAGCTTGCACCGCTTCTTCGCTCCCTAACTGCGCTTAATTTGTATCTTCGTTTCCTTCCACCATCGCCGCTTCCACCTTACACGTGCTGCCCAGAATCTGCGGGTTTGTTCCGCTTAAACTGTTTTCATCATCCGCTCACGTGGACGATCTCCCTACTTTACCCATTCCACTCAGTTTTCACGAGACATCTTGCCTGGGTGCGGAGCCCCTCCAATCCATTCTCTTAATTTGTCTAGTTTTCTTTGCTATACTTACCCGATTGTCATCTGAGGTTTTATTTGATTGAAGTGTGTTTCTGATTCTGTGAGTGGGTTGGCTACCTATGTTCACTACATTGAGTTTTGTCTGAAATTTTAGTAGCCTATTTTTGGTTCGAGTTGGATAATTGTTGACTAGAGTTTTTCTTTTAGATGTCGGCTGGTGATTCAATTTTGTGAATTCGCCTACTTTCTTGGCTCTATTGGCTGTTGGCATTTGTTGTTGTGGGTTTGAATTTCTGTTCACGTGCTTAGTTTGATTGACTGAATTAGTTTAAATTGCACATGTTGCTGTGATTTTGTGTCAGGGATTCGGGGGACAATTGTGCATTCTGTTGAGTCAATTTTTGTGGATTGCCTTGTTGTTGGTTGCATTTTCACCCATATATTTTGCCACATGGTCCGGCCTTTTGGATTCTTACTTTGGGAATTTGCCATCTGTCTTTGACTATTGTGTTGGGATTAGTTGGGTCTGCCTTTACTAGACTTCATGGCTAAAACTAAAGATAAGAAACGGAGAAACCCATCTACTTCCACCCCTCAGCCTACCGTTCCTGTGAGTGGGCCTTCCCGAGCTTCAGTTTCGGGTGGTCCCCGGTCCTGCCTTGGGAAGCACAAGGAGGTGCACATCTCTTCTCCCGCTCACTTTGGCGGTCATTTAACTTTCACCAAGGTAGCTGACAAGGAACGGTATGTAGCCATTTGCACAAGGAAGATTATTCCTTGTAAATATGTCCACAGCCCCACACTTGATACTTTGAATATTAGGGCTGAGGTTGCTAAAAGAGTTGATGCTATTGGCTGGAATACATATGCTTCTATTGCTTTGCTTGCTTTTACCGAATTAACTTGGAAATTCTATGCCACCTTTGAATTCACTATTCCTGATCAGTTTTCTGTTACAACCCCTGGTTTGATCAGATTTCGTTTAATGGGTACGGAGTTTAAAATGTCTATCACTGAGTTTAATTTAGCTTTTGAGTTTATTGATGTGCCCTATTCCTAAACTAAGGAGTATATGCATGACCCATGTGAGTATATTGAACCATTTTACTCCCACAACACTGGCTATTGGCAGGATCTATCGGTTGATACCTACCCTTATGATCCTAGCAAATCTAAGGCCTCTTTTCTGAAAAATCCTGTTTTTTGGTATTTGCATAGGTTCATGGCTTACAGTTTTTCTGGTAGGAGAGACAGTTCTGTTATTTTGTCTAAGCCTGAGTTTTTCTTCCTTTGGTGCATGATTGCTGAAATTCAAATTAACTTGGGCTGCTGGTTAGCATCTCAGTTCAATTCTGTGCTAAGTAAGAAGAATAAGCCACTGATTTTGGGCTCTTATATCACACACTTGGCTGTGAACCTTGGGGTTTTGGATTTGTCTAATCATAATTTGCATAAGGCTTGTGATATGGAACCTCTTGACCTTGCTTGTTTGGAGAAAATGGGCTTAATTCAACAGGTCAATGGCGCTTCCAGCTTCACCCCCCCCTCCGGTGGCCCATCCAGCTTCCTCCCAAGAGAGCAACTTCCAAGGCTGCTTCTTCTCAGCCTGGTGGTCTCTCCACAGATGTTCATGGCACTTCCAGCTCTAGGCCACCACCATCAACCTCTGGGGAGCACCAACCTCCTGACTCCACGCCAGCCATGGATACTCAGGACGATGAGCGGATTAAGCGCCAAGTGTCCCGGATAGCCCAAAATTTGGCCCAATACTTTCACCATGTGGGCTTCCGTCCACCATTTCCCCCCGTGCCTTAGATTGGCTGTTCTTCCCCTCACGAATTTAGGGAAGTTCCATTTGCCTTTTTGCGCCTTTTTCTATCTTTTTATGTGATACATTGAAGGCAATGTATGCTTTAGGTGTGGGGGAGGGTTCCTATGCTTAGTCTTGTGTTTTGCATTTTACTTTCTGCTCTTTGATAGTTTCTATTGAAAAAAAAAAACGATGAATGCAATCATGATGATATGAGCTTAAATGGTAAAGTTCATGCCAATGGGGTCTTCTACTTTCCTTGATGATGTAGTTAGCTGAGGAATATATTGGAGTTGACAGTGATTATTTACCACCCGTGTAAGTTTTTGGGCTTAACTGTGAGCACTTTTCTAAATTTGCTCTATGTTTATTTGTTGAGTGGGATTCCACATGGGTTGAACATTCTAAAACTTATTCGGTTATGCATGTTGAGGCTGCATTTAAATGAATTGATGCATTGAAATGAAAAGGGTCCCTAGGATTAACCTCTTTTGACTCTAGAAAAAAATTCTTCCCTTATTTTATCTACCCCTAGTAAACCAATTTGAGCCTTTAACCTGTTTCTTTGTTTAAAACCACATTTGTTAGCCTAAGACTTGTTTTCAGACTTTCTTTTTAACCCATATGTTAAAGTAATGCTTGAATTTCATTGCACAAGAATTTATGAATGATTTATTCACAAGGCAAAAAGTGAAAAAAAAAAAAAAGAAGCAAGTGCAGCAAGCTAAGGTGCTCTATGTGTTGTTTGCTTCCTTTGTATTGAAAGAAGAAAGAAAGAAGGAAGAAAACAAAAAACAAAAAAAAAAGAGAAAAAGAGAAATTGAAAAAAAGAAGAGAGAAGAGCAATGAAGAAAAATGATGAAAAAATAGTGAAAAGTGAAAAGAAAAAAATGTCTGACGGTTTGTGTATTGTTTCTCAATTGAGATTTATGGCCAATAATTATTTTCACTTGTTTAGATTGATGAAGCAATCGCTATGCTCTTTGAAGTGAAAAAATGTAGGAAATTCATGCATTGGAAGTTTAGCATTTTCTTTAGCATATTTACACCCAAAAATTGACCTTTTATCCTACCTTTACCCAAGCTCCATTACAACCTTGTGAAAGTCCCTTTGATTTTTGCGTTAATTCATGAGTAAGTGGTGGAGATGTGATATATGAGCAAGCCTATGGTAATGTCGTCCCATTGTGTTGATTTGAATGTTGTTTTATACCTTATACACCTTGGAGTGCTCGAGTGTCAAATTCTATGTAAGGTTGTCAATTTGATATATTCTGATTTTAATGAAATTGTTGAGAAGTGTGGGATACCCTGGTTGGTATGACTTGCTATGGTTGCTCTATATCTTGGTTGTTTTTCTTAGTTGAGATACGCTTGAGGACAAGCATCATTTAGGTGTTGGGGAGATTGATAGGTTGCATTTTAGTTGATAAATTGTGTTAGTATTTCCTAATTATCTAGGCCAAAATTGCACTATTGGGTGGATTTTACTGAATTTGAGTATTTGGTAGTTGGATGCAGGAAATTGTGAAAAATGTGCTAAACAATTGAAATTCCGAATGGTCTAGACAAGCAAGTGCGGGTATGTTTAATCTGATGCGTATATGGTCTGAGGTGTGTGTCAAGATCCTGGTCTACATGCATTTCCAAGAATTAAGAGTTCCAAAAGTTGAAGGCATGCTGGAGTTGATTATCTTGTTTTCCTATTTAGTAGTTTATTTGTATTAGGAAATTACTTTACTATTTGCATTAGGAAAGTAAGAGTTTGATTTCTTTTTAGGAGTTTCCCAATTTTCTACTTAATACCTACCGTGGCTATTTAAGGAAGAGGAGAGGTTTTCCCTAATTGACTTGGATTGGGATTCTTTCCTTGACCAAGTAAGCAGCCCATGGAAAGTATAAGTAGGGATTAGTAGTAGTTGATAGGGGAATTTTTCTTCCGTGAGTTAGTCTTCTCCAATTGAGCACTTCGGACGGAAAACAATTAGGAGCATTCATCTTCCTTTTCTTATTTTTCTTTTCGCTATTCTCAATTAAAAAAAAGGAGTTCACGGATGGCCTTGACAATTATTATTGCAATTTCTTGTGGAATGTCTCACGTCATGCATGGCTAAGTTCCCCGTCTAGTCAAAGATCAACTCGACCACGCAGTCCAATATATTTGTGAGATCTAATCGATTTGTCGTTTGTTCATTTAAATCTTTAGTACTTATACGTTCTCTGTTTTGTGTTGATATGATTGTTTAGTTGGTTGAATGTCAAAGGCGCTTGATGTTCATATTGACTTGATAATCTACCACCAATTTAATTTTCTAAATCCGTAATTGTTTAGTAAATTAATATTAATGGCAACTAGCGTGTAAGCACGTTAAGGGAACGTATGGTCTAATCTAAATGAACCCTGGTAGTGTGTTTGTTGGTTAGGGTTTGAGCTTTTCTAATTCTTAATGCAATTGAGAAATTAAATCCTATGAGCGTACCTAGGGTTGTTTCTTAATTAGGGGTATTTAACGGGCGTACCTTACTTATCTAAAATCTAAGGAAGAGTTGGTCGTTTGAGAGGTTTCCGGCGACTATAACCAGCCTATTAATGGTTTAAATGAACTAATATTGCATCGATGATCAGGTACATGGACTGTGTCTAAGTAGTTAGATCTTTGACTAGAACTCATCTCTTATATATTTCATTCTCTCTCATTTTAGTCCTTTGGCTTTGTTGTTTGATTTTTAATTAATTCCTTTTGATCTCAAAAATCCCCTATTTTTCTTGTGCTTGGAAAAGAAACGAATTTTCTCCAGTCCCTGTGGAGATGACCCTATTTGCTACTATCTACAAGTTAGTTCAATTCTGGTATATCGGATTAAGTAAACTCCTTGGAATCAGGGTGAAACTAGTAACCCATTGCACATCCCGAGTCCCTGCTCCAGTACTTGGAATTGGATTTTGTTTACTTTACTGGCAAGTTAGGTGTTTAATTATTATTGCACGGGTTCGACAACCTATTAAAGATAGTTGCTTTCTTTGTACTGGTCCCGCGTCCAGTTCAATGCATCACTAGAACCTAGAGCTTTTAATCGAGACGAGTCAAGTGAGTTTTGGATTTTTGAACTCTACTCGAGCCTCTATCGAAACAAGCTCAAACTCGTTCATTTAAATTAATGAGCCTTAAAATTTGGTCAAACTTGACTGGATAAAGGGGATAAATGGCTTGAACTCGAGCTCGAACTCTACTAGTTAATCATAAACAAGTCGAGTTTGCATAACCTCGAGTTTGAGTTTGAAAATTTATATCTTGTGAAATGACTAAAATTAATACATCTAATGTGAAATGATAAATATGCCATCACTAACGAGCCTAATTGAGTTGCTGGACTAAGTTATGAGTCGAGATTAACTCGACTCGTTTATTTATCGAGTATTTTCCAAGTTCGAACTCAACTTATTTATTGAAATAAACGAGTTATTTATACCAAGCATTCTTCTTACTGCTAGATCCAATCTCTCGGTCCCTACTGAAGGGAAAAAGAATTTCACGCTCTTCTTTCAAGAAGGGAGGATTAGGGAAATCCTATTGATTGCAGCTTTCTCTAGACCCCTCGGAAAGACATTAAAAAAAAAAACAGCTCGAATGATACAATCCCTCTATCACCCTAGAATGTAAGAGGTGATCTCGTAGTTCTTGATCTGTGAAGATGCGTTGTTAGGTGCTCCATTTTTTCCCATTGAAGCCGAACCTATGTGCTCGAGAGGATGTATGGATTCTTGAGAAGAAAGGAGCCATGTTGGTCCCCCTCCCCAAACACCTGGATCCCACGAGTGAATCGAAAGTTGGATCTACATTGGATCTCACCCGAATTGCCCCATCTATCCTTCCGAGGAGAGGTTTGGTTTCAAACCCCGATTCGAACAGGAGGAGTATGCCATGCTAATATGCCTTGGATGATCCACATCTCAGGGTCAAGCGCCGGTGAGCACATTGAACTATCCATGTGGTTGAAAGCCCTCACAGCCCAGGCACAACGACGCAATTATCATGGGTGCGCTCTACCACTGAGCTAATAGCCCGTCGTGTGAGCCTCCCACGGGGGCCCACTAAACAAACAAGTCAAACTCGAGTCTTGTTGAGTTGAGATCATTCGAGCTTTCGACCAACTCATTTCGATTAACAACTCTACTGGGACCAGCCTCGAATCCTTGACAGTTATACTCATCGAGTTGGGGATCTCTGCGATTGCAAAGGTCACTGTAGAAAACAGTTAACGGTCGAAATTGGTCAAGGAGAGCTCGAGCTAAATTTAAATGAATGGCTGAGATCAGTCCGAACTCTCCTCAGCCAATCTTGGATGTTAATGATATGGTGCTATTGCACTGACAAACAGTGGCATAGTCAGGACCTTTGTTTAAGGAGTGCAATAATTTTAGTTTTCAGTATACAAAGCTTGGTTTGTGGGTTTTTGTGACAGCTTAGTATTTGTTACAATTTTAATAGGCATGCACCAATCCATTCAATATTATGAAAATTGTAAAAATAACAAATTGATACAGCTTGTGATTTATGACATGTAGTGGTTATCATGTCATGTAATAGAATAAAATCACAAAGCATTCAAAAGTATGCAAAAGGTTACAAGATATACATACCAATACATATATATATAAAATATGCATAGTGAGTATATGGTCAAATTTTCATAGGAATATTTGGTTCACTTGCAATTGTGGTTGCACATATAAAAACTTTTAATATTAAGAAAACAAAATTTAGTAAAGGTAGTATAGCTAGCTCCGTAAAAAAATGTTGTATTCACGATTCGATAATAGAAATGGAGGAAACTATAATTAGTTTTAATACTCTTAGGGGGCAATTAAGGGTAGACATGATAGATTTTCAAAATTTAGGGAGGGCAAAAGTGAGGTAATACTGAAAATCTAAAATTCTTCTGTGGACCATCTTAAAGTTGTCAAAAATTGAGGGGATGCAATTAAAATAGAGACTGTTCCACTCTGGCAGAGAAACTGCACCAACCCCTGACCCTAAGGGGAGAGGGGCATGAACAGTTGCAGGAAGCAACCATTCCTGAAGGTTCATGGTTAAGATTTGGCCAAACAAAAAGTAAGGCTCAGATTTCATCTTATACATCATTTTTCACACTATGTGTGGGGCTCACAAAATTTTGTTCTATAGTTACACATTGTTGAAAGCGAGTTACACGGTGTGCATACAGAGTTACACTTTTTGCATTTTGCACAAAATCAGTCCAAATGGTTTTACTGACAACCATTTGGCCTTGAGTCCGACCCCAAGACTCGTCTGGCACTTGCCCATGTCAGAAAGTTTAATTTCTTAGCCAAGAGGTGCCTTTGCACTAAGGTGACGTCTGGTCGTAAAGTGCCTATATAGTGGAACATTTTTTATGTATAAAATAAAATTGTGAATTCTTTGTGAGAAATCATAAGTTTTCTGTCTATTTTCTCTATTTCTTGTTATATGTTGGGATAGTCTGCCTTAACGTAGAAGCAAATTGCTTTGTAGTGAAATAAAATCCTAAGAATAATGATCACTTCTGCGTCTTAAGATCATCGTTGTCCCCCAGTTTTCTATCTATGGCTAAAATTATTAGTCTACGGGGTGTTTTGCAAAAGTATTGAACTGATTCACAAATAAACATTGATGGATCACATTTTCACAAATTGAAGTATATGGATAAAAAGTGGTTCAAGTATAAAAGTTGGAAGACTATTTGGGGTGTTTGCCCCAGGATAAATATTGTTGGCCAGAAAGCTTAAAATGAAAAAGAAAAAAAAAAAAAAAAAGGTTACAATGGAGTACCTAGTGCTAGGGGTGCTCCCCCACCTGTAAATCAAAATACTGGCCTGACCTATTAAAATCGGATTAGTAATTTTATGACTCGTATTTGGATCCGTTTTGCATTATGTAGATCAGATCAATCAAATATTCGATCTGTATTTGATTTTTAAAACTTCTTTTAAAAAATTAAAAATCTCAAATATAAAATAAAATTTAAATATATTAGAGTTTCAAAATTGTCATATAAATGATATGTTGTAGTTACATATGAGCTTTTAATCATTATTTAAAAAAATTAAAAATCTCAAATATGAAATAAATTTTAAATGTATTAGAGTTTCAAAAATATCATATAAGTAACAAGTTGTACTTACATATGAGCTTTTAATTGTTAGAAAAAGAATTTTTGGTAAAAGTATTTTCTATATTTTTTTTCTTATTTTGACTCAAACAAATAATATTAAATATTTCATCTACAATTTTTTATTCACAAATTATATGACAATACGTTTAAATACTTAAACCGTATACAAAGAAAACTTGTTTTGGAAGGGGACATGAAAAAAAAAGATAAAACTATTATAAATTTCATGTATTTAATGTATAAAAAATTTCTAAAAAAAATAAGAAATACCATTCAGATTGAATTAAATATCTGTATACCACAAAAAAATGATATCCGAGTCTGATCCACATAACTTCTTTGCTTGAGTGTGACCCGATCTACATATGATCCGCTCAATCCGAAATCCGCTAATTTGGGTTGGATCTAAATTTTATATTTGGGCTTCCCAGATTAAGTCAAGATGCACACCCTTGCTTAGTGCGCCTTTAAGCATGCCATACCGGGTCCTCAATAGACATACTCGACATGACATGATGAGTGTGACTGAAAGCAGCAAGTGACCAATTTCCATACGCCGATACAATAAGTCTAATGAAAGTTTTCTTCAACCAAGTGGCAATTGTCCACCGACCTGGTTGACGTGAGTTGATTTTATGAGCTGGTTTCAGTTTTCTATAGAATTCAATTGAATTAGTGCGAGGCTGCTAATAGTGATCAAAAGTTGAAAATGCCGTTTACAATTCCACCAACTTCAATGTGAATAAACTATTTCTGCACTAAAACAATGCGACAAGAAAAATTATTGGCCTATTTTTGAATGCTAGATATATAGTAAGACTAGAGGGAGTTGATTCATATTTGCAAATATACACTGTTAGAAACACAAGCCGCCAAGATGGAAATAACCTTAGGAACGTGGATAGCTGTGGTGGTTGGAATTGTACCGGTGGTGGGGTGGGCGATGTGGTGGTGGCGTTATTTCTGGTTTGTTCTACCGGTTAAATTCCGGTGCTCGGGTAGTGACACCAAGCTTCCTGCTGGCAGCATGGGGCTTCCACTCGTTGGAGAAATGCTTCACTTTCTCTGGTATTTTAAGGTTGTTAATCGACCTGATGACTTCATTAACAATAAAAGAAACAAGTAAGTTTCTTTCTCCACGCTTGAGTGTTAATTAGTTATTGTTCCATTTCATTTAGTGATTTTGTTTACAAAAGTGGTGAACCTGCTATAGGATGCATCGACCAACGTTTACGTGTTTGCCTGTAACAGTTTCTGCCCGCAGCTTGACATTTGATATCCTTTGGCAACATTCTTTTAGATCTATTTTGAATTGATGGATTTGGGTGGATTGGGATTTGAAATCCTCCACTCAAATTCACTTGGGTTTTTGGATTATATTTAGGAGATTTCGATTTTGAAATTCACCGTTTAATTTTACGAATTTTTAGAGTTAAAAGCAAAGAATTTTTAGAGTTAAAACCAAAGAATTCACGGATTACAAGTAAAACATTATATCACAAGACTTGAGCTATTAGGCTACAAAAATGGAGTGAGGCAGATTGAGGCACATGTTTCCGTTCAAATATGATTCGCCCAAGATCACCAAGTAGCTGGCCACACACCATTTCAGGAGGTAACGTCCACTCTTTAAGAATCTCTTGATTTCTACTCTGCCAGACAGCATACACAGTGGTATTAAAGGTTGTTCTTCCGACCCAACAAGAAAAAGAGGATCTAGAACAGTTTTGCAGCATCCAGTTTAATTTCATATCCCAATCACCAGCAACTCTGAATACTAGAAATTTCTGCTGGCTAGTCTCCCAAATACATGCAGCATGAGGACACGAGGAAAAAAGGTGGCTGATTGTTTCATCAACAGAAGAGCATGGACTGCATATAGGTTTTACAGCCATACTCCCAGCCGTAGTCTGTCATTTGTTTATAGCCTTTTCCTACACACCATCCATAGAACAAAAGCATATCACGAGACATGTTTCTTTCCCCAAACAATATGGTACGAAGGAACTGTAATGCCATCAGAAGTAGTAAGAGTCCATGATGTAGAATCAGGTAAGGGGAATAAATGTTGGGGTGTAGCCCTTACGAGGTCCAGGGCTTCCCCACGCAAGCTTCTTCCTACTGGCCGCAACCATCTCCCTTTCCTGATTAATAGAAGATAATTTAGCTCGCTCAAAACTAGCAAAAGTTTTATGATTTGGGATGAGTATGTTTGCAGCAATGGTCCTCTGGTACGCCACCAGTCAAACCAGAGGAAAGTACTCTTCCCATCACCAATAATCATCTCAATACAGTCTCTTGGAACAGGTCTCAGCTTCAACAACTTACACCAATTCTATGAGCAGTGTGCAAGGGTTTTCACAGATTTTTAGACACTTTCGTGAATATTTAAAGTTTTCCAAACAATACAAGAACGGATTGATGTAGTTTTATGTAGGTATTTAGCTTTCAAAATTTAGTGTCTTTCATGTTACTAGAATTCTTTCTTAATTAGCATACAGCTATGTTTGGTTCTTGATTTTCAAAGGTAAAACATAGAGATTCCAATCTACTTTTGATTTGAGTTGATTTAAGGATTACAGTAGCATGACAGATACTGAGACACAACTTAATCAATCCTTAATTTTGTCTCTCTAGGGATGTTAGAAATACGAAGAAGTATCTAAAAATTCAGGGATAAAAGTGTCTAAAGCATAAGGGCAAGGAATAAATAATGAAAGACATAGAAAAAGTATTGTCTAAGAGTTGCTTGCATGTTATAAAATCCAAATTTCCTAATTTGAACTAACTTGCTAAAGTATAACAAATCATCTACTCAGATATGATGATGGAGAAGGACTGTACATAACCCATCTATTCGGTTCACCCTCTATAATTGCATGCTCTCCATCAGCTAACAAATCTATCCTTCAGTCGGATCAAAACTTTGCAATGGGTTGGCCAGGCACTGAAATTACAGGCAACAAATTCCTCCTCGCACTTGAAGGATCATCACATGCAAGGATCAGAGGCTTAGTTGTAAAGGCCCTCAATCAACCTGATGCTCTACGTAAGATAGCCATCATGGTCCAACCAGGAATAGTTGCAGCCCTGCAACAATGGTCAAAAGAAGGAAGAGTAGTTGCATTCAATAAAGCTAAGAAGGTAAAGTAACTTATCCAGAATCTTGATCTATTGTTTTCTAATTCTCTTGATGTCTACTTTTTAGTACTAAATGATATCAAATTTCAAGGAACCTCAGTAGGTCATTTCCTTTATTTCACTTTCTATACTTTAAGGTTACTTTTGAGAACATTGGGAAGTACTTTTGCGGGTTGGAGCCAGGACCGCATCTGGATACACTCGATCGCCTATTTGCGGGTATCATGCAGGGCATCACAAGTGCACAAATTAATATTCCAGGAACTGGTTATCATTATGGCCTCCAGGTTAGCATTCATGACTCATATATTTGCTAGTTGGGACCGGTTCAAATTGGATTCCTAAAAAACCATTATAATATTAAGAAAGAAAAAAGGGAAAAGATTGTACCTAATCATGTCAATGGGTCGGTTTTTACCCAAATCCAATCTAGATCCAATATACTTGAGTAGAATTTGGATTTAATTTCTTAAATCCAGATCCTACCCAGACTCAAACCCCGTCAGAGAATCATGGGTTTGGGTAGAGTCTGGTTTTTTTATTATTCATACCCAAATTCAAATCCATTCAACATCCTACCCAAACCCATATATACATACATACATACATACATACATATATACATACATATATACATACATACATATATATATATATATAATATTAATTAATCCTAATTTTCATTATAATTGATACAATTTTTTTCAAAAGAAGGAGAACAAGTAAAAGCAAACAAATGAAAGATTGGGCGTCACATGGTGCAATTGAAGTTTTTAAAATAAATAAAAGTAGCCGATAATAGTTTTTTTCTTTGAATTCATAACGTTACATTTGAACTTCGTGAATGTTAATTTTATTATTTTGAAAATAAAAATTGAATAGTATGTATATTATTTTTGAACTCTATATATTTTCAAGATATTCAAAAAAATATTATCCATTGGATACCCAAATTCATGAGGGTCTAGATATGACTCATTTTTTCAGATCCATAAGGGTCTGAATCTGAATTTGGATCTAACTAAATTTGATGGCTCTGGATCTGGATCAAAAATATTCAATCCAAACCTTACCCATTGACATGTCTAATTGTACCATATAATAACAAGAGAACTTGTCTTTTATACGGTCAAATGTTAAGTGCAACAACTAATTAATTTCCATTGTTTAGCGCACTAGTTTGATTACAATTTTCATTTCCATATTCATTTTTTTGTGTGGACATGCATGCCACGACTTCCTTACTATCGGCTATAGTTTCTTCCATACGCATTTCATTTTTCTCTTCGTTTACCATACTTTTAATTTATCACGCATTCAAGTTTTTATTGTAATTCAAAGATTGGTTCACCATTATGCATTTGAATAATTTAATTACTTGATTATATGTACTTCAAATTCAAAGTTCTATATTCTTAGTTCGTAGGTATATATTTTCAAACCAAAGAGATTTTTTTTAAGTAGGACGTTTTAAACCAAAGATCTCTTATTTACAATTTCTCCTACTTTATCACTCAATTCAACCTTCCTCCAAAGATAAATCAGAAGAGATTGATCATTGAAGGAACACGAAACTCAGAGAGAAAAAAATTAAATTTTTGAGTTTTTTATGACGAATCATAGTGAGTGAAATCAGTATTATGAGATTAATAGTATCAGTTATTCCATAGGAAAAAAGTTGCTAGTTATAGTTTGCAACTTCGATAGATTAAGCAATTTAGAGAATCAGATGATGAAACAATTATTAAAAATGAAAACTAACAAACCATCTTTGATATAAGAAAAAATAAAAATAAATGAATGATTTGAAATAGTATGAGAAAGGGAAAGTTGAAATATGAAATAATTGAGAATAAAAAACACAAGAAAATTGTTGATTAGTCCATCCACTGAATTTTAAGCTGCACTTGGATTAAGGATTTGATAAATGATTTGAATTCTCTCAATTCTATCTAATTTTTAGATTATTTTGTAGGTATTTAACTTTGTAAAAATCTCCAATTTTTGTAGTATTCACAAGCTTTCTTCAAATCCCATTTCATGATCATACCCTTGCGAGACAATTCTAAGCCCATACTCTAGTATTAACTGAGCAATAGCCTACGAGCTTCCAGGTCATGTCGCTCCTAATCTCTTTGTGATTAGATCTATTAAAATGTATGTAGATAATTGATCAAATCCAAATATCTCTTAAACAATTCAAACAATTAGAACAATTTGGACAAATTTTAATTATATTGTCAAATTTGTCAATCCAAATGAAATAACATATTCTCAAATGGAAAATCTAACTAATTGAAGTTGACCATTAGTCTTGGAATCAAAGTCATGACAAAATAATCTCTAGGATTACCCTAACTTGAAGGGAGTGTTGTGCAATTAACCCTTAGCGATTGAGTAATTTCACTCTTGGGAAGTCACTTTGCTTTTCATATTTCCTTGTGTGAGCTGGACTTAGATACGCAATTCTACATAGAAAAAACCGTTAATCGATCGATCCCCTCATTCAACAGTGTCGGAAGAAAGCCAACACATTTTTCACAGAGGTAATAAATAAGAGAAAGTACGAAGGGGATGCTACAAGAGCTGAGTATGATTTGTTGGATCAACTGTTGCATCTAAAAGATGACGACGGTAAGCAACTGCAAGACACGGAGGTGCTTGACAACATTGTAGGCCTCATAATTGCTGGCTATGAATCTACTGCACTTTCAATTATGTGGGCTGTGTATTATCTCGCAAAGTACCCAAATGTACTTAGAAGGCTACAGGTGTGGCTTCTCAACACGTCAATTCATGGCATTGAAAGACAGATTTCTTCAATTATTCTGGATTGAGGTTGTTTGCTTCATAACTGTAAAACAAATTAACTGCAGGAGGAGCACAAGAATCTTGGTAAGAACGGTGATTTCATCACACGTGATGACATTGTAAACTTGCAGTACACAAATAAGGTACGTAAATTCATAGATTACATGACAAAAGGATTAAATACGAAAAACCAGTGCTATACATTAAACTAACAAACTAGCTGTGTATTTTCGTGCCTAGCTGATCAATGTTGTTGGATATATTGACTGTGCTGATGCATCTTGCCTTATCGGAAAACATTTTAGTGGATCCGGTTCAGCTATTTATCATATAGTCGAAGTTTTCATTACCTAAGCTTGCATTTTACCTTTATTTGAGAGATCAGTCTTTTCTACACAAGTGACTTTGAATGGATTTCTACAAAATTTGATTGCGAACTCTAAATACTGCATATGTGACGTATATTTATACTTGCTAGCATATATATTATCAATGTAGGAAAATTTTATCCTTACTTGTAACCACATAACAGATGAAATGGCAATATGTTGATGACATAATATGCAGATATTTACTGCATTTCTACCTAATTATTTTCCTAGTTTATTATTGCCTCGATAGTCTTAATTTACTCATATTTCGATGAGTGACTTACAAGCAGGTTGTGGAAGAAACAATGAGACTAGCCAATATATCACCGTTTCTTTTCCGAACAGCTAAAAAGGATTTTGAGTACAAAGGTAAAAGTAAATTTCTTTGCTTTGTTTTGTTTTGTTTTGTTTTTTTTTTATAAATTCGTTTAGTTCATCGAAGAAAAGAAATAAGTGATGCAATAAATTTCTTTCAGAGTATAAAATACTTTACATTCTTCGGAGCCTACAGCTTATTTCCTTCTACTAATTTAAAACTGATGAAACTCTTATAGGTTACAAAATACCTAAAGGATGGAAAGTGATCTGCTGGCTACGATACATTCATGCTGATCCAACAAATTTTGAAGATCCATTGTGTTTTAATCCAGATAGATGGAATGTAAGCAGAAGTATCATTTGCACCATCCTGGAAAGTATCAATTTTTATTTACACATTTAATTATTTATCTTAGATATATACTTTTTTCAGGGACAACCAAAGCCTTGGACAAACTTGATCTTTGGAGGGGGACCAAGGATATGTCCAGGAAATATGCTTGGTCGAATGCAAATTGCCATTTTCATCCACCATTTGGTTGTAGGGTACAGGTATAAGATGCACGACTCTACGTCCTATCTACAAATTATTGGTTTATTTTTCCTATTTACAAAGAAAATGCTACATTGAAAATTGACAGGTTTTGGTATAATCAGCAATCAAAGTTATCACACAAGTGTAACTCTAATCCAGATGACAAAAAAATGAGACATGTTATATTTTTGAAACTTTTCAGGTGGGAAATAGTCAATGCTAATGCAGGGATGAGTTATCTGCCGCTTCCAAGACCAATTGATGGGGTTGAGATCAACATATCCCCAATCTAATTAAGAAAGAGGACCCCTTTTTCTCTTTTGTGCCTGGTCCTCGAGTTTTGAAGCTTTCAAGCTTCAAATTCATCACTTTTTTTTTTTTGAGCAACATTTTATTTTGATTTTTCTCAATCTTCGTTGCCAGAGCATATAAGTGCCTAATTACTCGCCACCAGCTGAACCCTTGCTTCTCCTTATGCAATATTTAATATATATAAAATTAAAAATCTCTTAAATTAAACATACATCGAAGAGAGTATAAGTAGATGAAAGCAAGTTGGATTTGTTAATCTAAACAACAAAATCGAATACTTTATCAAGTAAGTACACACACACATACAGACGTACATACACACACACACATACAGACGTACATACGCACACTAGTGAGTCTGGATAGAGTTTCAGTCTCGACTTGGGTCTTGATTTGGACCCTGTGTAGATCTGAAAAAAATACCTAGACTACCAAATTTGACTGGTCGTGGGTTTGGGTGAAAACTACCCATTGATGTACATAGATACATCAATTTGAAACGTATCACAATTCAGATATATTAATATCTCTAAGACTCCCTAATTTTTCTTTGAAATTTACTAAAGTGATTTAACTGATATTGGGTCTACTAGGAAAAGAGATTACAGGCCTTTCTATGCAGTTGGTGATGTTAGCTGTTGAGATTAAAGCACCAAACAACAAGGGCTACAAGATAGACACGTAATATAGGACGATAATTAAACTTTCGGAAGTTAGTTTTCAATTTCTTGAATCTGATATTTTGGTTTCATTTCACTTTAACCCATAAAGTCACTCAAAGAATGCCGCTTCTAAGAAGGATTCTTGTATTATATGTTCTGTGAGTTGCAGAATAAAACGTGGGTCGGATATTTCGATAGAAGTTTAAATTTCTTTGGCTGAAGCCTTTTCAGTTTATGGGAAGATGAAAATATTTACAATTTATTGCAAACTTCTCTCTCTTGAGAGCAACTTCTCTCTAGTTTAGAGAGAGAATTCCCCCCAATGGGTGTTTATGTCCTTTTTTCAAAATTCAAAACTTCATTCAGCTCTAAAAAGTTCCCTTTTTCAAATCTACCAAAATTTCATCCATCAATTCAGCTGTAAGAAAAACATATCCAAAGATCATTCCAGTTTAATGGCTTGAAGCTTTTCAATAGTTCTGCGTAGTTTAGGAAGTGTAGGTTTTTCTCTCTTTTGTTCAATTGGTTTCCTGATCCGTTTTCTCTGAGTGAGCAGTTTCTTGTTGCATAGATTTCGTGAGGCTGACCAGAAATTCATCTTGGGGTTTTAACAGAAGGACGCAGGTTCTTTTAGCTGGCTTATCCAGCTCCAGAACCATCGCTTCAGTTGTTGGCTACCGGCTTAAGTTCTTAGCTTCTGGTTAATTTTCTGAGGGATACCATTCACAGGAGGGAAAATTTGGAAGAGATTATGAGGAAATTTACTCTATCAAGCAAGGAGCACAATGGGATAAGTTTGGATGAAGAAGAAATATCCAAAGGGGTGGAGGAATGCAACTTGAGCCTTATCGGGAAGATCTGGGGTGAGAAAACAGCAAATGTAGCGGGAATCAGAAGCTTTGCTCAGAATATGTGCACCATCCAAAGAACCTGAAGATTACTGAGATCAAAACTAACATGTTCCAGTTTACTTTCAACAAAGAAGCAGAGATAGAAAAAGTACTGAGTGGGAGACCTTGGGTTTATGATGGGCAACCAATGGTAGTGGTGAGATGGAAAGAAGGAGTAGAAGATGATGAAGAAGTTTTCAGCAAAACTCTAATCTGGGCTCAGATCTGGAACCTTCCATTGCATTGGATTACAAAAGAAGTGGGGGATTACAAAAGAAGTGGGGAGGAAAATTGGCAGTGTATTCCTTGGAGTCAAAGAAGTTATTGTTCCGATGGGAGGAATTAAATAAGGTAAACACTTAAAAATTTTAGTTGCAGTTGATCTGAACTTGGCTTTACTAAGGGGAACTACTGTTAAATCTAAAGGTGGGATTAGATAGGTTGATTTTAAATATGAAAAATGCCTGGACTTTTGCTTTTGCAGTGGAAAAATTGGTCATAATAAGAAAAACTGCAATGTTAAAGGATCCAATATGTATAATGTTACTCAATTTGGTAACTGGATCAGAGCCAGCTTTCCCAGAAGTCCAACTAAAAGAAACAGCAATGGACAAGAACAGAATCCTACTGAAAATAGGAGAAATGAGAAGACAAAAGGAAAAAATGACATGGGGACTAGTAAAGAATTGTTGCTTACTTTCACAGAGGATTTTCATCAACAGCATAAGGGTGAGGGGAGTGGGAAAGAAGCTGGAATCATAAATGGGGAAAACTCAAGGTCTACAGAAACTAAAAATGGTCCAGACACTGAAAAAACCATGCTTAATGGGGTTGAAAATGAAGTCTTAATGCTGAATTGTAATTTTAATAGGAATGATGGAGAGGTGATAGGACCTCTCGAGCTGGTAAAAGGAATTCAAGAAAATGAAGATAGCCGCTCTGGGAGTTTAAATGAGTTAAAAGGAAATGAACAAGATTTCATGTGGGTAAATGGTAATTTAGAAGGATTAAAAGAGGTAGAAATACAGACTGATAATATGAAGACTGCTCTGTTCCTTGAAAGAAACCAGGAAAAAAGGGATTCGGGGAAAGGAAATGGGGAAAACCAGCAAAACTCAATAATCAAGAAAAGAGAATCAAAAAACAGTAAATGGAAAGATTAGTAAGGGAAGTGGGAAAAAGGAAGCCTCGCCAGGAGGTTACTAATCTAGATGAAAAGCAGGTGAATAGGGATAGGAGGTTCAGATTAAGAGATGATGACTTTGAGGAGACAGGAAGTAATGTAGGATCATACAAAAAACAGAAAAAGGAAAATGCAGATGTTATGCTTATGGAGATGTCTAAGGGGATGGAGTCCTCCCAAAAAGGGACTCCCACATCTCAATGAGAGTGCTGGTGTGGAACTGTCGAGGTGCTGGGAGCCCTTGACAGTTCCCCAGCTAAAGGATGCTATTAAGCTCCACTCCCCGGCTTTAATTTTCCTTTCAGAAACAAAAAATCAAAAAAGTTTTATGAATAAAGTAAAACAAAAAATCAGATTTGATAATCTTTTTGTGGGGGATCCTGTTGGTCTTTCAGGAGGTTTGATAGTGTTTTGGCAAAATGAACTTAATGTTAAAAAAATTCTGTTTACTAGTTTCACAATTGAATTGCTTATTAAAACCGTGATACTAATTTAGATTGGTGGTGTATCTGTGTGTATGCCAGTGTGAATTATCAGATGAGAAAGGCCCAATGGAATGTTCTGAATAGAAGGAAAGAGATATGGGGTGATTGTTGGGCTATTATGGGTAACTTTAATGACATAACTTCAAGTCAGGAAAAATGGGGTGGAATCAGAAGAAGTGAGAAAAGTTTTAATGATTTTAAAAACTTTATTATAGAAAATGACCTGGTTGATATAGGCTTTGAGGGAGTGCCTTGGACTTGGAGTAACAATTGGTCAACAGAAGGGGAAATTAAGGAGAGACTGGATCGCATTCTGGGGTCTAGGATCTGGGTGAACCATTTTAATAAGATCAGTTGCAAACACTTAACTAATGAAGCCTCTGACCACTGTATGTTGCTGCTCAATACAAAAGCTGATATGAAAAAAGGAAAAAGAAGATTTAACTTTGACAGAAAATGGTTGTTGCATGACCAAGTTGAAGGAGTAATCAAAAAAGCCTTGAAAAGTGGTCAAAAGGGATCCAGATTCTTTACAATCCACTCAAAAATTAAAAGATGCAGGATGGCTCTCCTAAGCTAGAATAAGACTATTAATAATAATGCTGCTAAGTTAATCACTCATCTTAAAAAAGAGATTGGCAAGGTGCTAAAAGATGAAACTCCGGGGAAAAGAATCAAATTAGAGGGTTTGAAGAGAAGACTTGTGAAGGGTTATAAACTAGAGGAAAGATTCTGGAGTCAAAAGGCAAGACTGAAATAGTTGGATGAAGGGGATAAAAATACTAAGTTTTTTCATGCTACTGTGACTGGGAGGAGAAGAAAGAGCAAAATTAATGCATTGATGAACAAAGAAGGGAATTGGTGTAAAAATGAGGAGGAAATCAATGAAACTATTATTGAGTATTTTCAGCAGATTTTCAAATCAGAGAATTCGGAGGAGTTTGACAACATTCTGAATGGTATCCCTCAAAAAATTACAAAGGAAATGAACAAGAAACTGGTGGGACCAGTGACTGAGGCAGAGGTGAAGGAAGCTTTATTTGCTATGCATCCCAACAAAGCACCTAGTTCGGATGGTATGTCCCCTGTCTTCTTCCAAAAATTCTGGCATATTATTAAGGATGACCTGATTAAAGCTATTCTTAGTTTCTTTCATTCTGGACATCTTTTGAGGTCGGCTAATGAAACTCTTATTACTCTTATCCCAAAAGTTGAGTCCCCTACTTTGATCACTCAACTAAGACCTATTAGTTTGTGCAATGTCACCTATAAGATTATCTCAAAGATCTTAACCTCTAGACTTAAAAAAATTCTCAACTGCTACATCAGCCCTTCTCAATTTGCTTTTATTCCTGGTAGGCAAATCATAGATAACATGCTTATTGCACACGAACACATTCACTACTTAAACAACAAAAGAATTGGGAACGAAGGTTTCATTGCCATTAAACTGGATATGTCTAAGGCTTATGATAGGGTTGAGTGGATTTTTTTAAGAAAGATTATGGGCAAAATGGGATTCTGTGATCAATGGATTGTTGGGTGATGGAATGTCTAGCCAGTGTTTCTTATTCTGTCAATATAAATGGTGAAAAACAAGGGTTCATTAAACCAACAAGGGGGCTAAGGCAAGGAGATCCTCTTTCTCCTTACCTTTTTCTGTTCTGTGCTGAAGGTTTTTCTACTTTGCTTAATCAGGCTCTAAACTAGAAACTTATGTCTGGACTAACAATTGCTAAGAGAGGCCCAAAGATCTCTCACATCTTTTTGCAGATGATGCTCTGGTTTTTTGCAAGGCCAAAGAAGAAGAGATTGAGGAATTTCTTAGGATTCTGGATGTGTATGGGAAAGCTTCAGGCCAACTTATCAACCATGAGAAATCCTCAGTTTACTTTAGTAAGAATGTAGCTTCAGAGCAAAAGGAAAAATTACTGACAATGTTGGGAGGGATGAAGGGAGTCAGGCAGAGTAAGTATTTGGGTTTGCCTCTAGTCATAGGCAGGTCTAAAATGCAGGTGTTCGAGTTCATAAAGGAAAAAGTGGTCCACAGGCTAAAAGGTTGGAAGGAAAAAATGCTAAGTAATGCTGGAAAGGAAGTACTCTTGAAGGCAGTGGTGCTAGCCTTACCTGCTTATGCTGTGTCATGCTGCAAACTAGCAAAGGCTACTTGCAAGTCACTAGGTAAGGAAATGGCAAACTTTTGGTGGAGGCATTAAAGAATGATGAGAAGAAGATCCATTGGATGAAATGGGAAAAGCTATCAAATGTAAAAGGCATAGGTGGTTTAGGCTTCAAAGATCTAATGGAGCTCAATACAGCATTACTAGCAAAGCAGCTTTGAAGGGTATTAACAAAACCAAATTTACTGGTTAGCAAGGTGCTCAGAGCAAAGTACTTTAGGGGGGAGTCTATCTGGAATACAAAGGTGAGGAATATGGACTCTTGGTGCTCGAAAAGCTTGATGAGTGCAAGAGGATTGTCAAAGGAAGGAATCTGGAAAAGAGTGGGAGATGGAGAGTCTATTAATATATGGTCTGACAGGTGGATTATAGGGAAGAAGTCTGGAAAGGTTAGTGGAAATCAACCTACTGATTGTGAGATAACAAAAGTGAAAGAGCTGATCAAGGAAGGTCAATGGGATGACAGTATACTTCAAAGACTATTTAATGCTGATGATAGGAAAAGAATACATAATATTCCACTGAGCTGTAAGGGGATGAAAGATCAATTATTCTAGGAAGGTACAGTCATAGAGGAGTATAGTGTCAAATCAGGTTACCACCTTGCAAAGGAAAGAGGAGCAAATCATGATCAGAAAAGAGAGGATCAGAGTTCTAATAGCTCAAATCAGAAGGGGGCAAGATGTTGGAAATTTATTTGGAATCTGAACATGAAACATAAGCTTAAGCATTTTATTTGGAAATGTCTGCATAATATTCTGCCAGTGAATCAGATTATTAAAGATAGATGCGAAAAAACTGGTCATATATGTAGATGCTGTGGAGAGCAGGCAGAGACTTTAGAGCACTTTTTTTTCTTCTGTAAACATGCAAAAAGAATCTGGGAATTGGCTCTAATTAGCTGGGAGGGTTTAGATGCATTCAAAGGAAATTTTTGGCTTTGGTGGGATGAGCTAATGGAAGCAACAGCTAGACAAGAGGGAGAGGACCACATAATTCTAACAGTGAATCTATTATGGCAAATCTGGAAATCAAGAAATGATATCAGTTTTAATGAAAGGAGGAAAACGCCATTTGCAACAATCAATAAAGCCTGTGATGAATGGAAAGAATTTCAGGAAGTACAGGTAGTTAAGAAAGGAGAGGGAAGTCCAGATAGTCAAAAGCGAAATCCGTACAGCAAGTGGAAACCTCCAAAGGAAGGAAGCTTCAAAATCAATACGGATGCTGCACTAAGGAAAAGCTCAAACAAAGCTGGTTGGGGCATGGTGGCAAGGAATGAAGAAGGGAAACTAGTTGCCACTTGGGCTTATCCACGAAATTGCTGTTCAGATGCTAAAGTGGAGGAAGCCTTGGCTCTTAGAGAGGCTATGATCATTGCAAGAGATGAGGGTTGGAGAAGAGTGGTTTTTGATTCAGATTGTCAAAACCTGATTGACAGAATTAATACAGGAATAGAGGATGCATCTATCTCAACAATTCTGACAGATATATGCCTACTTAAACAAGAATTTAACTGTTGTTGTTTCTCTTTTACGAGAAGAGAGAACAACGTTGTTAGTCATAGATTAGCAAATTTTGCTTTAAATTTGAAATATTGTACAGAGTGGAAAGATTGTTTTCCAGTCTGGATGCTTGAGTCTGTTCAAGCAGATCTTGAGGGAGCAGTTGCTCCCAGCTTGTAGTTTCTTTGCTTTTCAGTGTATGAAAGTCTGATGCCGTTTGAAAAAAAAAATATTTACAATCTATATTGAGTTGCCTCTTTATTTTGTATGTTTTATCTTGTACCCTCAGAGTACGAAATATAAAAAACCTAATTATAAAGGTTCTCAGTTCAAGTTTTTTTGTAAGTTAGATTTGTCTAATTATATACTAATCACCATTCTTTTAGCCAATTTGCAGTTTATAAATGTAATCTAGTTCCACCACTTGGATCAACTATAAGTTCTAATCTATACTTTTCATCCTTATTGTTTGGGGATTAGATTAATTTGGTCTTCATTCTGTTAGCAGAAATATATTTCATCCTTTAAGCTTAAATTTTTTACCAATTAGGGACAATTAATGTTTAGTTGCTCAATTTGGCAGATATTGATATATGACCACTTAATTTGGATGATATAAAAAGCATGAGGGGCATACATCACTAGTAAAAGTTGAAACATCAACTCTCATGCATTTTATTCCATCTAAATTAAGTGATCAAAAACATAAAGTTCTGTTAAATTGAGTGATTAAACATCAATTATCCTCAATTGGTCAAAAATCAAAATTTAAGAGATGAAATATACTTTTGCCTAAACAATGGGAAGCAAATTGGTCTAACCACTAAACAATAGGGATAAAAGTACAATTTTTGAAAGGCAATTGCGTACGGCAATATATTTGTTACCTGTCCAAGTAGGGTGAAAGTTTAGAGGTGTAGGGCATAAGCCCCACATATTTTGATATTTTAAATATTCAATAAGATATAAATATGTAAAAAAATATTATATGAAATACAAAAAAATATGACAAATTAAGAAAAATTAAGAAGTTCCAAGGAATCAAAAAAGCAATTGAAAAATTAGATAACAAAAATGGTACAGACCATAGTATTTTAAGAAAATGGTAAAATTTTATCTTATAATAGTTGTAGACATGAGGGTTAATTCCATTTTGCACTATTGAACTATACCTAAATTTTTACTTTGGTCTCTAAAATTTGAAATGGAACATTTTAGTCTCAAGAGGATGAAATCTATCACACCTTAGTCCTTAAAGTATAAAAATATGTCCTACTTTAGTCCTTAAATTACCACTTTAGCCCATAAGTATATCCACTTAAATATAAAATCTCTCCCACTTTCTCAACAATAAAACTTAAGTAGGACAAATTTGATAGTTTAGAAACTAAAGTGTCTCTTTTTTATGTTTAGGGATCAAAATGAAAATTTTAGT
This sequence comes from Gardenia jasminoides, assembly GCA_013103745.1. NCBI lineage: Eukaryota > Viridiplantae > Streptophyta > Magnoliopsida > Gentianales > Rubiaceae > Gardenia > Gardenia jasminoides. The sequence goes on along the minus strand of CM023099.1, from coordinate 7,314,716 downwards.
AAAGTTATAAGTCTCAAAGTGGAATTAACTCTATGATTAAATTGTATAAAGAACAATGGCATTACCAAGAAATTTAGACATTTAAATTCTTATTTAATGTATTATTATATAAAAATGGCAAAACTAAAAGGAAAGTAAATTTTGGGGGTTAAATAAGAACTTGAGATAACATGTGGGTTAAAACTGCAACCGGAGTCATATGACGGAGCGCATAAAGTGCGCCTCTATGACCGAGGCATGCAACCGGGAGTGGCACGACGGAGCCTTCGCCTCACCCGTACTGTCCGGGGCTTTTCGATGACACCTTTGTCCAAATACACTTGTCAAAATAGAGTTGTCCCCCTTACACAAAAATCTAGACGGCGATCATAAAAATGTTCGCACCTAGAATTGTAGAAATGATGATCTCCGTGCAATAAGCCATGAACCATTACTTACGACAAAAATTAGTTTCTTGTTTAAGAAGATGTCAAGTATAATCATCAAAGAGAATCCAAAATAATATAAGAATGAATAATCTAAAAAGTCTAAATAGCACACCATATCGTCAACCACTGGAAAAAGGGAAATCTTTCACGATTTCCGATGTGAAATATGAGATACTAAGATATTGTTTGGATTGACATTTTCTGAATTTTCTATAGAAAAATATAGTGTAACGATACGATGTATATAAGATAAAAAGGTATTTGAAAAATGTGGTCACAGAAAATGTAAAAATTTTTTGATGAAAAACTCAAATTCAAACAAGGCCATAATATGAGATAGTAAGTCAATAAATGTACATCTTGTCGTGTATTTGACACCTACATATAACAAGCATGTTTCACTTTCTCTACAAAAGTTCAATGGATCTAAGCTAGAAACAACGAACACAAATCAAGTCCAAGCATTATTCAAACTTGTAAGCAAGAAGAAAACTTGCCAACTATGTCTTTCTTTACAGCTACAACTGAAAAAGTATAAGCACTTAATTTTGCATGTCTCTATGGTATTGGTTAAATTGCCTCCTAGACGTCTTTTGCTTTATAATATTGTTCCTCTTTTGGATAATCCTCTTTAATGAACTCAAGTGTATTTATTAAACTTTGCTAAATAAAAAAGCTCTACTGAAAAGAAATAGAACTAATAATTTCAAGTTTCACCTATTTTTGTATACCATCATTTGTACCACAAGAACTAAAAAAACTCCTTTTTGGAAGATTATATTAAAAATTAATTATATGTAACATCCCTATTAATTGGAGATTTGAGATCGCAACGCTAGAGTCTTTATCTTTTCATCCTAAAAGCATACCCAAAGAAAATGCACTTATTAAATCAAGATTCTATTTTTCCATCATTCACGAGCTTGTATATATGTTGGACGTCCAAAACAACACAATGTAGAATAATCAGCAAGGTTACGTTACCAAACTTCTTGCTTGCCAGAGCACTTGAAAGACTAGAAAGATAAATAAGAAAATTAAATTGAGGAATTGAAACAGACATTCAGGTGTGATGCATTTGATAAAATTGAAATCTAAAATCTAAAATCTGAAGTTTCGATCCGTTAAATTACTGAATTGTTAAGTATTAAATCTGATCCATTTGAGTGTATATCATATTAAGTGATAATTCAGTAACTTATCAATTATTTTTAAAATAAGTTTTACCTGAAAAATTCAGTATCACTTAATTAATTCAGAAACTCTTTTTTTCGTTATCAAATACCCCTCAATATTTTAAGATCTAAATCCACATTAAATTTAAGTTGAATTGGGTTATCAAATAGGGTCCTAGACCAAATTCCTAGACTTATAAATTACAAGTTCTAAATCTAGAAGTCATTAACCTTTCAACAAAGTCAAACAAAAGTGTATTAGACTACTTATTGAGATATGCCAACTTTTTCTATAGATTTTTCAAGATTTTTCTAATTTGTGTTTGATATTGGAATAAGTTAGTTAGTAGAAAAGTAAATTCTATTGTCAGCATATTTGTTAACCAAATACCATCTTGATTTGGTAACAAATATTTTAGACAAGATTTGATCATGTTATCAAGTAGTTTTGTTGAGATTTTTTAAAGAATTGTTAGTTAGTTTGTTCCATGTAAACATTATAAATGATAAATGAAGACCTTAATATATTTTGTGAGCTATATTTTTGCAACCCCATGTGTTGTTTTTTAGTTTATAACCTAAAAAACCAACACTACTAGTGCACACCATTTGGAACTTTTAAGTAAATATACATATTAATCATTAAACAGCCATTGAATTTGTTTTCTCCCATCTTTTGGTGATGGATAGAAGGGATAAGGGATTTTCATGACCTGCGAATGAAAATCTCAATACCATTAAGCATCAGCTAGGAACAGAAGAAAAAAGCATGTCTGCTCATACAATATACTAGAGTTCTTCTGCAAATTTCAGCAAATTGGCATCACGGTAATCACCTACTCGAGCTCTGTTACAAATAGAATTCTAGACATAGATCATATGATATCTTTTGCAACATAATTTATGTGTAGTCATACTCCAGTAACATGTTACTTTCATGCTAAAAGTGGAAGTGGCCTATCTATTTTAGTCATTATTTACTTCTAATTTATTTTACAGTTGGAAAGCGAATTCAGTATAAATCTCTGCAGCATTAATTTTTTTTCTTTTATTCTTGAAAATAACACTTTTTCCTATTTATTCGTTTAGCATGTGGCTAGAAGACTTTGTGACATACATCATGCTGGAACAAACTTGCATCTTGGCATCTACTTTTATTAGGAGTATGTTTTTTTATCACTTAGACACATAAAGTCTTGGCGGGCTATTTCAAAAACTTATACACATCTCTATGATAGATTTGTCTTATTGCACCACTTCAATGTACTTGTGGGTCAGAAATATTGGAAGAAAAAGAAGCAAGAAAGATACAAAGAATATCTACTGCTGCAGATTAAGATGACGTGAATAGCAATTCCAATTTTCATAGTCTTGATCAGGCCAATGACTTTTTAACTAATCTTGATGCTTAGTGTTTCCTAGTCTTTATATGATGTCGCCAAATGGACTATAGTGAGTGCTCGGTCGACGGTATGTGTTGCAGGTACTATTTGGTTGTGAATTGCCAAGAAAAGTTAGTGTAAGTGAAAGAGAAAAAGAAGGACACGTAGTAAGTCAAAAACACGTGGTTGGAATTGAGGTGTTTAAGTGCCGTTACTTGTTTTCATGTTTGGATAGAGACTCTCTTAGATTACTCATAATGGATTAAGTTTTCATCTACTATCAGTGTAGTAGATTTTTTATATTAATAGTTGCATATGCATGCCACCTATATACAAAGTGGATTTCAAAATTTGAAATTAGATTACGTGACATGCATCTGTACCCGTTCACGTATACATTGATAGAGTGTAAAAAAATTACTCATATAATCAGTATGATATAGTGTAAGGCCCAGTTTGATAACCCAATTCAGGTCTTAATCTTAATGGTTTCAGACCTTAATGGTGTTAAGACTGTTTGATAACAAAAAATACTACATCTTAATGATTAAGTGGGTCTGAATTGTCCGGGCAAAATGGAGCCCAAAAAATAAATGATAAGTTTATCACTTATCACCACTTAATAAAAAATACGCTCAGATGTTAGGGTTTAAGTACAATTTTTAGGACATAAATAACCCTAGTATTTATAACATTTGATAGACTAGCATTTATATTTTATCAAATAAATTTGTTATATTATAATTTTATTTTCATTTTTAGCTCATTCTTTTTCTTTTTTTATAATAGTTCATTCTTTTTCTAATAAATAATTCTTATTTTTTTTATAATAGTTCATTCATTTTTAATTCATTCTTTCTCTAATAAATAATTCTTATTTTAAATAAAATTAAATCATATGTACTACTAGTAAAATATACTAATATAGATCATTTATAAACAAGTCAATATAAGGACAAAATTGTAAAATTTAAGAAATTCAGCATTCAGTCGTCTATAATTATCAAACGGGCATAATATGTTTAGTGTTTAGATTCAGACAAAAGTTGTATTAGATTCACCACTTAACAATTCAGTGACTTAATGAATTCAGACTTCAGATTTCAGATTTCAGTTTTATCAAACGGGGCATAAGTTAATATTCCCTTTTTGTGTGATTGAATTTCACACATATGCACTGAGTCAATGTATGAGTATAATAATACACGTAAGTGAAGACCAAATTTTAAGAATAATACAACTACCATATCAATCGCACCAAAAACTAGTGCCTTGCCCCAATCCCAATTTTACTCAAACGTTCCCGAAAAAAAAAAGAAGAAAAAAAGTTGAAAAAGAGGATATCTTTGCAAATTATTGTTAATACTTTTAACTATTCACTCCTTTTTTTTAACTTTTTTTTATTTCTTCTGTCTGCTGTACTCATGCTAATAATCTTGCATTGCAACTTTTGCACAAAAGTTTCAAAAAGTGAAAAGTGGATATGCTCTATTACAATGCAATATCCATGATCTAGTGTGTCACAAGTAGGGTGCAAACGAGCCGAGTCGAGCCGAGTTTTGGCCTTATCGAGTTCGACTCGACTCGTTTTTCATCGAACTCGAACTTGAGTAGCTCAAAAAATGAAGCTCGAGCTCGAGCTCGAGTTTAAATTCGAGCTTAATCGAGCTCGAGCTCGAAAAAATAATAAATAATTATTTTATTTTTAAAAAAATAAATAAAATAATTATTTTCTTAATAAATAATAAAAATATTAGGGATATATATGTAATTTCACTATTAGAATAAAATAAAAATATATATATATATATATATATATATATTCGAGTCGGCTCGTGAGTTATCGACGCTGAGAGAGTCGAGTTCGAACTCGACTCGAGCTCGGAAACAAGCCACTCGAGCTCGATAATTGAACTCAAATTCGAGCCGCTCACGAGTGGTTCGATTCGTTTGCAACCCTAGTCATAAGCAAGCATTGCACTTTTGTATGTCTCGACTAAGGATTTTTGGATGTTTCATGTTCTTCGTCATTTTTAAGTCAATATGTGATGAGACACAATGGGAGTAATTTATTTCGGGTTGTAATTATTAAGATTTTTGTTGGATAGTTTGAAAGTTGTCACATGGTCTATACTTTTTTTTTTTTTTTGTCAATCAGCAACTATGGGGGAGTCTAAAGAGGCTAGTCAGACAAGTGCACTACTGCACTCTCTAGATTTTTTAAGAATAAGAAGCATTTTACTTCTTGTTGATGCACTAGGCGGGGTAGGTGGGGTTTGAACCCCCGACCTAGTGCACGGGAGAGCCTTAAGAAGGCTTTCCCTAGCCATTGGACCACTGACCCAATGGTTGTTTTCTGGTCTATACGTGAGAGATTGTGTGTGTATGAAAGATGGCGAAAGAAATTTTCAGAGATTTAGAATGCACACGTGTAATAAAGTGTATACGTGTAATTAGATTAAGGCCTAAGGATGACGTAAAGATCCTGAGTTCAAATTCTCATTTCTGTTCTTCACTTCTTAAATCATCGCACCTCTCTATTGTTAGGAAAAAAATTAAAATAAGTGTGTACGTGAGAGAGTGTGTGTGTGTGTGCGCGCGCGCATGTGCGGGGCTCCTGTGTGACAAAATGTCTAGTTGTGTGCATGTGTATGTACAATAAAAATGTGTTCCTGTAAGTGTGTGAAATAAAAAGTGTATGAAAAAGAAAATGTTCACGGTTAATAGAAAAAGAAATGTAAAGAGACGGCAATAAAAAGTTACAAATTAAGACTGTGTAATCAATTCAGTAATTCAGTAAAAGAATATTTACTTAAAATTTAAATACAGATTAATCAGTGCTTAGAACATTAACTAGTAAAGCAATATACGTCAAAAAGTTCTTCATGGAGTAATTTTCAATATCAAGTAAAACTATCAAACAGCCTTCACACATAAAAAGGCACGGCACAAGCAACACAAGAATGCTTATATCAACTCCTAAGTCGTCCAACCCATAAAAAACAGAAGGCGAAAAAACAGGGAGGAGTCAAAGCAGCCTGAAGCCGCCGCCATCACTACTGAGCATCACCGAAGTTGCATCGTAAAACTTTCTTCCAATTGTTAGCTTTAATTTCAACATAAAAGTTTCAAGCCGCCACCATCACTACAAATGGCACGACAATTTGTATGCTTTATGAAGTTTCTAAGTCAATACCTAAGACACTTTCGATTGTCTAAAACGATTGGGACTATGCTTCGTTAGGATTGGTTTTAGAAAATTGACCAACGACAACAATAAAACTCTTGGCAATCCAACAAAGATAATAACAAAACAAATAAATCAAAATCAAACAAAGAGATACACCAATATTTAGGCTAAATAGCCTAAATAGCATGAAAGGTTTAATGGCCCAAAGACCCACTAATTTGTTATTTTGATTTGATACCTAACTAAAATCTCTCTTAATATTGGGGTATGGGCCCCTTAAAATTCTCTTGACTAGTGTCTATGGCACGTGGGGCGGTACCCTTGGTACGTTTCAAATTTATTTAAATCCACTTTGTTTATAACCACCACGAGGAGAGATTTCTTTGTAAAATATCCGATATGGGATATAAAGTCATACTTAACAAATCTCCACTTTTGCGTGTATCCACCTTAGCGTGTATCCACCTTAATGTGTATCCAACATCGATGAACTGAAAACACGTTCCATCTTCTCCACAAAAGTCTCGATAGCTCTCAATGACCTACAAAAGTCCAAATAGACCCCAATGAATCAAAAGTGAATTGAGATGCAAACAAATCAACAAATTCCAATAGTCAGAAGCCACAAAAGGCTCAACGGATCCGAACGGGATAAACTCAAGAATATAGTAATATTGCTTCAATGGCCAAATAATTCTTTGTCACAAAACCCAACTAAGGCCCAATAGGCCTTTTTCTTCACTCTCTATAGCGCCTTTGCTATCGCAAAACCCAGAACTTGAAACCTGATGCTCTAATACCAATACCAGTTTGTTAGGTCTGGTTCTATGAAATTGACCAATGAGAACAATGTGGCTCTTAGCAATCCAACAAAGAGAATAATAAAACAAATAAATCAAACAGAGAGACATCAATATTTACGTGGTTCAATCAAATTGATTTGCATCCACAGGCGAAGGGTAGCAGATTTAATATAACAAAAAGAGTATAAAAGAGAGTATAAAATTCTAGAAAATAATTCCTATACCCAAAAGCACTTAAAACTAAAAACAAAAGAGCAAATAGCATGAAAGGTTTAAGACCCCAAAGGTCCACTAATTTGCTCTTTTGGTTAATTTGATGCCTAACCAAAATCTCTCTTAACATTAGGGAGTGGGACCCCTAAAATTCTCTTGTCTGGTACCTATGACACATGGGCCGGTACATTTGATACGTCTCAAATTCACTTAAACCCACTTTATTTATAACCACTAAGAGGTTTGATTTTTTTGTAAAATATTCGATGTGGGATACAAAGTCACACTTAACATGCGTGAATATGTTTATGGATGAATTTGACTGTGATTGAAAGATCTAGCATTAAACATAATTAAAGATAAAAGGAGAAAGTTTCTTGTTATTCTTGCCTCCCAAGTTTTTTCAACTGAAAAATGAAAAAAGAGGAAAGGAAACTTAATGTTACTGTGTGTTTATTTGTTTTGTCTCTGAGTTTTTGATATCCAACCAGCTTGACTGAAGGAAGAAGATTACTATTTTCTAAAAATCGCAACTTTAGTCCTTGGAAAAAAAGACAACGATTTTTTTTCACTTAATGTCACCTGTGAAAAAAAAAAAGGAAATGACCAATCTAACCTTTATTACTCTTATTAAATATAACAAAACTTTAAGTTTCACTTTAATTGAAACCATAAGATGGTAAATTGTAAGTTTTCAAACAATAGAGAGTTTATATGAACATTCGCATAATCACATGGATATTTTTAAATGGATATTTTTATTATTTAACTTTCTGAAACAATGCCCAGAGTAAGTGAGTCTAAGATTCATAGATGTCAGCGGCTTAGAGCATGAACTCCACTTGTATGCATGGGTGGATTTGAAAGCCAAAGTTTCATGTCATCCGCACACCCAGAATGGATTTGGGTTGGGACTTCAAATACAAATCCTCCCAAATCAAGTGATCCAATGCTTTCTAATAAATTGCTGACTCGCATTCAGCGTCTTTAGGCCAGCTAATAAATGCTATCAATCATGTCAAATCATCTGTCCCACTTCTGGTACATTAAAATGACCTAGAAATTCTAGTTAGAGAGTCCTTTTGATTCTAGCTTAGAATGAAAAGGACTCTCTAACCATTTGGACATTCCATTTTATGTTTAGTATGGACCATTTAAGTTAGAAATTGAGGTCTTTCTTAGCGATGGTAATAAGTAAGATAAAACTTAATACTCGTGAATGCCCAACCTGATAGTTAACCTAATTAAAGAACCGATGGGTAATTCATTAAAGTATGGTATTAATGAAGGGTTAGCAACCAGCAATCGGATAGAATTTGATAAGAGGAACATAGAAACCCGTCTTAAATATATATGGATGAATGTATTTATAAGTTTCAAATGGAGACAATTGTGATTAAAAATTAGAAGAATGCTAATTTAACCCTTCATAAAATGTTAGATGTTTCTCACATAGGTTCAATTGGTTTGCCCAAATTATAAGACTAACTGTAGCGTGTTGACTAACCTACTATATATATTGATTTTAGTTTGATAAAAATTAATTCCCTTTTATTGAACTATTCATATTAGTAGGTAGAGGACACCCATTTAAAATTCGAGCCTGCGAGTGAGAGGGTCTAGTAATAGGAATTAAAATCCATAGAGTTATCTAATAGGATTTGATGAAAGAATTAGATAAGCCAGCTATGTTTTGGTAAAAGAGATTTTTGAGAGTACTCAACCCACTACCATCCCTAGACTTTACCCTTAAAATACTCATTTTAATATTTTCTTGAAATTCCTATTCCTCAAAAAAAAAAACCCCCAAAAATGGCAACATCATCTTGGAATGGCCAAAATAGTAAGATGCCAAAAGTAACCTTTTCATCGAGTAAGAAATCATCTTATACCATTTGAGGCAGAATCTCAGTATACTTATCCACTATAATTTCACGTAATCTATACAACTATCAAGAAATTTCAAAAATACAATGACTAAAGCCCCACTGTACCACTGTTTCCTAATTAGTTCTTCGATATCCTCAGCCACAGCATGCACTAAACCATGCATTCGATGCCCTGTTTGCTTTGTTATACTCAGCCTACCGTACTTTTGTGTTAATTGTGTACCACATACATCAACAGCCTCCCTACTGGAGGCGTCATTGTAGTTACAGAGATCGTATTGCTTCTAGCTTGAAGTTTCTTTCCAGAAAGCAAAGAAGAGAAACCAACGAGCTCGGAAGCTGTGCGGGATGGTACATTGGTCAAACCATTCTCCCGACTTAAACAAAAACCATAAGTTGCGATCATAAGAAAGATGGCACATAGAATTGTAGAAATGATGATTTCCCCTGCAATCATGAACCTAGAATTGTTAAAACAAGTTTTGTTAGGATTTTTATTTAGGAAATTTATGCATCCAATTAATAGTGTGATTTTATAAATCTCATCCTCGTAAAATTTTGTTAATTATTGATCTATATAAAGACCATATTACTAGTTTGTTGGTGTCGGAAAGAAAACATTCAAATTAATAATAGAAAAGCCTCCCAAGTTTATTCTCTGTTTTAGTCTTTTTTATCGTTCTGGCCTCGTGATCTTATTCGTCCTTTTCTACTTATTCGGTCGTTGGTCTGTATTCCCTCTTACTAAAGGGCCTACAGTTGCTGATGAAGTTCTGACCCAAAAAGGATAAATTACATATAAACCACCTATAGTTTCATTTATTATCACACTACCTCACTAAAGTTTAAAATATTCATTTCATCCCTTATAATTTTATATAAGATAGAAAGTTGATGGAAAATAGTTTATGTGACGTCGTTAGTTGAAATAATTATAATTCCCTTACTTAAATGCTAAATCAAACGATGGTTTAACTACCTTATATAAAAAGTATAGGAGAATTATATGGACAATTATAAAAATCATAAAAGATTAAAGTGGATATTTATACAAACCATAAGAAAGTTGCGTGGATATGAAAATTTTATCACATGCGCTTTTAGAGCGCATTTGATATAAATACTGTAACTAATTCTACATTCTGACCATTTTTCACTTTACAAAATATCCTAAGGGATTAGGTGATTATTTTGAAATTTTAGAGTGGTCAACTGATATTATATAAGCCTACAAGGGGATTATAAGTAATTTGCCCCAGAAAAAATCTTGGAGATTCTTTGGTCCAAAAGTTTTCGATTTCAAATTAGGACATTGGTTTCCTGGACGGCAAGGAAAGCATCTCTGGTGGCCCTTAGTCAGTAAAATGCGGTTGCTGAGTTAGGTGAACGGTCGATTCTTGAATGTTTCCACACACCAACATGAAAATACACATATATAATGCTATCACAATCATTGTTATACTTGTTCATTTTAGTTGGAGCTCTGGCACACGTTTCTACTTAGAATAACATATTTGAACCAAGCGCTGGAGACTAAAAGCGATAACGGCATTAATAAATAAACATTATTGAAAACCCAAGTCATTTCTAAAGATGCCAATACGTGAAAAAATGAAATGAGCTGAGATGAAGACTAATTATCAGGTCTGCGAAATTATTGAAAAAAAAATTGAATTTTACCATATCATCATCTATAAATTCAGCACTTCACACTTCACTAAGCAAACCAATTCAGATTGCACCTTTCTCTCTTTAATACTCAATGGCTTTCATTCTACTTCTCACTGCTTTCCTTATTTTCTATTTCATGGCAGTCAAAATCCTCAAAAGACCCTCTGAAAAAACCTCAAGGTTGATGCTACCCCCTGGGCCTAATCCACTGCCTATCGTAGGAAACATGCTTCAGTTTCTTGGCTCCCCAAACCCGGTCTATATAATGGGAGACTTAGCCAAAAAATATGGCCCGTTGATGCACCTTAAGCTTGGTGAACTCCCAGCCATCATCGTCAGTTCACCGGAAATGGCCAAAGAGGTTTTCAAAACACATGATATCACATTTGCTTCAAGACCTTCTCATCATCCCGCATTCAAGCTTACAACCTATAATTTCACTGATATTATGTCTTCTCCCCATAATGATTATTGGAGGGAATTGCGAAAAATATGTAACATGGAACTTCTTAGCCAAAAACGCGTGCAATCTTTCAAAACTATTAGAGAAGATGAGGTCTTCTGTCTCATTAAATCTATCTCTTCACAAAATGGATCAATTCTCAATATTAGCAGAAGCATTTTTTCTCTCATTTATGGCATCACGAGCCACGCAGCATTTGGAAAAAGAAACGAACGTACAGAAAGGTTTCTAGAAATTCTAGATGAAAACAATGATCTGTTAGCAGGGTTCAACTTAGCTGATATGTATCCTTCTATTAAGTTGCTTCAAGTGATGAGTCCATTGAAATTTAAGTTGGACAAAGCACACAAGCAGTCTGATGAAATACTTGAAGATATTCTCAATGAGCATAAATGGAAGATCAAAGAGGCAAAAGATGAAGGTGGAGAAGGCGAGGATCTTGTTGATGTACTTCTCAATGTTCAGAAGTCTGGGGACTTTGAACCTCAGTTAACTGATGCAAACATCAAAGCCATTATCCAGGTAAGTGAAAGTTTTTAAGCTTTGCACTGCCATTTTTATATTAAGAAACAATATTTCTGGTTGTCATGGTCCAATCGTTAATCCCAAAATTTTATAATAGACAACAAGTGTGGTAAGTGGTTAGTATAGTTCCCTATCCACGATTCTGCTAGTTACTAGAATAAATTGAAATACAAAAAATCAATAACTCATGTTGGACTAGCCCAAACTCGGCCTGAAACCTGATAAATTAAGCGATCTAAGTAACAGCCTAAAGTATGTGAAATTTAACGAGCTGAGTTTTGAGCTTAAACATTAAAAAGTTTAAACGGGCTAAGGTGCGGCTTATCAAAGCCCTGCTCACAAAATCCAATTGACACCTCAATTTATAATAGGTGACTTCCACCCGCATATGTTCCTTTTTATGTTTCAGAACATTTTCGCTGCTGGTAGTGAGGCATCAGCAACAGCCATGGAATGGGCAATGTCAGAAATGATTAGAAATCCACATATAATGAAAAGGGCACAAGATGAGGTGAGAAGTTTCTTTGACGACAAAGGAAATGTTGATGAATCACGCCTTCATGAGCTCAAGTACCTGCATGCAATCATTAAGGAGATTCTGCGGCTACATCCCAGCGCTCCACTCTTAGTGCCAAGAGAATGTGCTGAACAATGTGAAATCAATGGTTATCAAATACCAGCCAAAGCAAGACTTTGATTAACGCATGGGCAATTGGCAGAGATCCCAAATACTGGAGTGAAGCTGAGGCATTTAATCCTTCACGATTTCTTGATTCCAGACTTGATTTCCAAGGGGATGATTTTGAATACATCCCATTTGGTGCTGGAAGAAGGATTTGTCCAGGCATAGCATTTTCTCAACCAGTTATTCAGCTAGCTCTTGCACAACTATTGTTCCATTTTGATTGGAAGCTTCCTGGTGATATGAAACCAAAAGAATTAGACATGACGGCAAAATTTGGCATTATAATGAGGCGGAAAAATGATCTGCTCTTGATTCCAATTCCTTATAGTCGTTCCTGCTTGACAATGGATGCTAGTACTCCATAGGAATGCCTAAATGAAGCCCTTTGCTTTTATGATGATACCCATATATAGTGTGTTGAACCAATTTCAATTCTGAAACTTTGTCTAAGAGGAAGTAGTAATAGGGTGGTTTATGAGCGATTATGAAGTTTGGTGGTGTGATCCGCCATGTAGTGTATTTTGGACCATCTTGGCCGAAAGCTTGAGTTAAATAAAAAAACACTATTTTCTTTTAAAAGAAAAGTAGCAAAAAACATTATATTCAACCTGTATTTGCCCTACCAGATGTCTTTGGTAAATTATTAGCAATATCTTTAGTCTTGATTTATTTTATGTGACATTAGAAAAGAATCAAAACCAGATCCCATTTGGTTCATTATATTCCACAAAGAGATACATACAACAGGGTTTACCATATATGGAGGCTGAGAAACACGTGTGATATTTCGGAAGGGACATCTTTCCACTCCTAGATTACTGGAGGAAAATATTGAAGCTGTGAGATATGTAATTAATTCATGGGTAGGATTCCTAGAACTCAAGAAAACTGGACATTGGTATTAGAATGGGGGCTAGATTGGAAATGTCTTGTATATTGACATAGGTGATACATATGAATGTATATCCCTGTGCACGAACTCATTCTCTGATCAATAGAAATTTATACTGTGCTCAAAACAAAAAACATACAAAAGGGTCAATTGTCATAATATCCACTATGCTTGTTTAGTGAAGAAACTGTAATATCCTCTAAAATATCACTCATTATTTTCTCTTTGTCGAAAAGTCGTATTTTCCCTTTCAACCAATCATTATTTTTTTTGTTGTTGAAGTTCTTTTTTAAAGTTTTGTGCCCTTCCCCCCTCCCCCATCTGATGAAATGCATGAAACATTTTGATTGGGGAAAAAAAGAAACTCAAAAAGGTAAAACAAGGGGTAAGTAGACATAGCAATAGATAGAGTTTCGGTTCGATCCACTAAATCCATATCTAAACCCCCTAAATTTTTTAGGACCACGCCTACACCCTAATATAGGACTAGAAATTCAATGGATATCCATGAGAACTTTTTATGTTGTACAATAAATTATCACAGATTAAATTACATGATAATAAGTTAAAAGTAATTCACTAGGTGATAAAGTCGTGGAAATGCTTTTTTCTTGCATATTTTATTTTGCACCTTAACTCCATGGAACACTTATCTTCCTACTAAAAGATCAAAGAATTTAAATTGTGGATAAAATCAAAAGATATGGGTGCTATCAGCTACCTAAACAAGAATTCTTGAGCGTCACATACACAATTTAGATATTCACAACTAAGAACCATTTGATTCTCTTCTTTTCAGTAGGCCCTACATAGAGAAGGAAGGTTGGATGTTGTAAAAGCTGATTTAATAAAATTTATATTTGAAAATTAGATTTTTGAGAATAAGTTATGCAGTCTTGCTTACTGTTAAGAAAGCTATTTAACAAACACATGAGGATTCCCAAAAAAAAAAAAAGTGAAAAAGCTTATTTTGAAAAGACCAAATTGACCTTATTCTGGTGCATAAATGGTCTTTTGTGCTAATCAATAATTTTAATGTAATTATTTTATTTATTTACAGAGACTAAGTGCTGGAGAAGAAAAAAAAAATAGGGGAACAGATACACATCTAAAGGTAGGAAAAAATAGAGGAAGATGGCATGAGACATGCAGCAATAAAAGTTATCTTCCCTTTAAGTAGTAATTATGTTTAAAATTTGAAGAGTATTTTTGTTTGCATAAAAAAGTAAACTAGAATCAAAATCTAAAAGTAGCTTAAGACATCCTTCTAATTTTTAGCTTTTCTGTGGACCTAAAAAATCTAAAATTGGGTTGTTAAATTCAGTCAAGAACATAATAAAATAGCTTTCTAAAAATCAAAAGTTAACATCAGATTTTCAAAAAACAATTGAGAACAAGCACAAATATAATCCAATCACCATTTAGAAATAACAAAATCAACATTGAAGAGAGTTGTGTATAAGAATTAAGAACTAAAATCATAAAACTACATCAACTAATTTTGTTTTCTTCAAATATTTCATCTGTGTCCAATGTCTAATTTGCATGTGTTAGAAGCTTATTCACCTATTCTCAATTTACAGTCCAACTATAAATTATTATGTAATTCAAATCTTGGTTAATCATTAAATGTTGTTTAGGAAAAGTGTTATAAGAAAAAGTCTAGTTTCAAGCTACTTTAGAAAAAAAAATGTTTAAGACATAATAAAACCCATTTACGCTTGATCCATTAATTAATACTTAAGTGTATGTTACGACTTAGATCTGGATTTGAGCTTGGATTTTCCATTTATTTGCATCTGAAGAGAGTTTAGCTTTTAAAATTTGGATCCAAACTCATAAAAGCATGATGCATTTGATTTGCATCTAAGAGAAGCAAATGATCAATACAAACATCAAACTGTACGCAAATTTAGAGGACTTATTCTTGAATTGCACATGAGTAAGGAAATTAATAGGAAAAATGAGGATCCTTTAGTTCAATCTAAGAGCTGATGAAATTAGTCCCAAATGCAAAACTAAAGCACATAAAATTCTTTACACATCATAAAAAATTAATAAAAATCACAAAAATTTTAATTACCCGATAATTAAGTTGACTTTTCATTAATGAAAGAGAGAATCACAATTTGAACTATAGAAATCCAATTTAATACTAGAATAAAGCACGTGTATGCATGTGCTCTATTTTATTTACTTTTTGTGAACTTTTTTTAATAAAAACATTCTAAGAATTAAGTTTTCTATTCATACGTGTGTGTACTAATTTATAAATTAGCACATTTACTAATTGTCTTCATTTGGTCAAAAATGAATACCTTACGGCTATTTTTATATTTCATAGAATTTTTCAATTTTTTGTGATTTTACTATAATTTTGCTATGCCGTTGATTTTTACTACACAGCTACCATTCTCGAATCCAATAATTGGTTTTACCAAAGAAGCCAACGATAACATTTTTGTGTTCTTTTATGTTATATTAAGCGATTGTCTTTAATTTCATAAAACTTTATGCACCAATTTGGTCAATTAATTTATTTTAGCATTTAGATTTATTTAAAATCAAAACATTAGGAACAAAATTAATCAAATTTGATTCGCACCTATAATTCTTTTTAACTGAAATTTTAAGAATCAACTTGGTCCAACTTCTGAATTTTGTCGACTAAAAGTGCATTTTGGCTGGATACTAACGTGGTTAGAACTCAAAAGTTACGAAGCTGGGAACTGGGCCCAATACTAGTCATACTCTGCTATGCCCAAATAAGATCAATGGATCAATGATCAATGGATCATCATATGATGACCTTGATTCAAATTAACTGCGACCCTGGTCTTCTACAGTATAAGGCCCATCTTTTTGGTGGGCTGACCTTAGTATAAGACCTTTCCGATATTTATGCCGACACAAGTCGTAAGCATAAATCATTTCCTCACAAATGTATGCTATGTATGGTGTGATGAGCCTGTAAAGTCCCTATAATCAATCTATGATTACAATTCCTAATTAATCAATCTATGATCTCAAGGACATGGCCTTGTCCTGTGGCAGTGATTAAAGCGAATCTATCCAAATATTTTTTTACTCAAAGGAGAAAAAAAAAGAGAGAAAATTTTCAAATATTCATACTTTTTTTAGAAGCTACAAAATGCACTTGTTTTGCTCTCGTGCATACAAAAATCACGAAGAGCACAACAGTACTTTAGAAATTACAGTTTTTAAGAATTGTTGATAAATATACGTAAAGTGAATGGGTAGTTGTACGCCAAGAAAGTGTTAACTCGATCGCATATGCAGCGGGTAATATTTATACAAGCAATAGTATAGCTATGAAGATGAGTAGTGGCAATCTTCTCTCCCAAAATTAATAAAAACTAAATAAAATTTCTTAATCAAGCTAAGCTACTCAAGTTAATCAAAATTTGTTTCATAGTAAAACAACGCAACGCAACCCAAGTAAGCTCTTTTCAATTTGAATTTATTTTGACAAAGTCAAGGGATTTCTTTCCATTGTGAGCATTTCCATAAAAGTTGCTCATGTATTCTTGAAATATTATTTCTTTGTAGAGAGCTCCCATCAAGCTCTACCAGATGAGGCAACGGACCTCTCTTCGCAGTTGGCCCCGGAATGGCGAAAACTGGTACAGAAACTCTTGATTGTTTGCCTGTGGTACGCACTCTATATATGCCCAGCACTTTGCTCAGATCTAGGAAGTAGGGAAAAAAACTACTAGGTTGTTAGGAATACTAGAACGTTATATTTGTTTTAATCCTAGAAAGAAATTGTTGTTATAAAGCTTCCAAACAATCCAAGAAATCTCAAAAGTGAGAAAGTCAACCACTGAAAAGTGTCATTCAATTGGGAAAGTTTGTGCACTGGATCAAGTTTTAGGTAAAGCAACTTGCAAACCAAATCAGAATCCTTACGTGCATGGCAATTGTTTAGTGCTTATCTGTAATTATTGTGAACGGAATGATGAATTATAAGAATTTAAGTTAGCAGAAAAGAGATATGAATATGTTGTTTAGCTCTAGCTAGCCATTTCATCAGCTTTTGCTGATATATATACATACATATATATATATATATATATATATATTTTGGGGGGGGTAGTTTTGAGATTATTTATGTCAATTCAAGAAAAGTTTATCACATTATTTGCCTCATATTTTTTCTTCTTTTGCCTTTTTTTTTTTTGTTTTGTTTTCCTTTTCTTTAACCTTTATTACAATCGGTTCCCCAAATTTTCTCATCCTTCCCATTTATGTGTATGTAAATTTTATTTAATGAATTGACACAAATGCCCTTCGAACTAACCAAGTATAATAAGTCTAACAGCAAAATTTGACGAAATGACTATTAGTATACCACCTATGTGAATTGATTGGTTGATTTGAAACCAAGAAATTTAAAATAGTTTACTAAGTGGTTGCCCTTTAGTAAGATGCATGCCGGCTTCTCCCATGTACTTTGACATGCTCCAAAAATTAAAACTATAACGTCCACTTAAATAGAAGGGTGTTGTTAATGCCATGGTCCATTTTTTAGTTTCACAATCATTTTTACATAAAATGCCAAAATTATTTTTCTCACATCCAAATGCCATTTTGGACTTAGGAGGAGTAGTTTTGTCATTTCAATATAAACTTCTGTAGAGCACTAACCTGTTATGAATCTCAAACATTAATAACTAGAGCACCAGGAATTGGTGGAATCTGTATCCACTCTTCTTTTCTGCCATCAAGTATACTTTCTTCCAGCTTTACATATAAACCTCCAATACCATCTTGCAGAAGAACAGTTAAGATGCCCATATCAGTGTGGCGTCCCACACCATCAGTTCTGGATTTGGGCAAATGGGGTAGAAATTTATGTTCACCATCTTCGTGCCAATTAGAGATTCGAGTCCTGAGTCACCAACAGTCACTCCAAGATTAACACTTTCAACAGCTTTCTTACCATTTCAATTGATGATTTCAGGTAATCAAGAGCCTCTTCCATGAGAAAATAATACAAACATGAAAATATTGGTACCCCTTTTCAAGTTTAAGCATTCAAGGTGATGGGGAGTATCATTCTGTTAAGCTTCTTTATGAAACTAGGGACTAAAATCTAGCTACTCTGTGAATGAAGACTTAAATTTCACCGATATTACATCACAATGAAATTTGGTGTGTAGTGTAAAAAGTTTATGCTTAAACAAGATGTTTTTAAAGACTTTATGGCTAATCTATTGAGGTAATCAAGAAACTTACTTGCACTCTTTACCCCAATGTTGTTGTGCATCTCCATCATTGGTATAAACCATGCCAACAAAATCTTTCCATTCCAAAGCCTTTTCTTGTTCAGGTGCAAAGTTTGTACCATACTTCACAAAGGAACCAGGACTAACACCCTTTTGATAAACAGCTTCTGCACTGCTGGTAGCGCAAAAAACCGGTGTGCAGAATCTGCTAGAGACTCCAAGAAGTCTAAAGGCATGCCATGGTTGACTACCTGAAAGAAGCCTAGTGTCTCAGCAGCATTAACAATGGCCTCCACGACTTGATCATGGTCAGGACCATCAAGCTTTGATAAATCAATCGGGACAGCTGAGAAGCAGTTTTTTGAGCTTTCAACCACTTTCTCCATTCGCTCATATGGCGGTTGGATATATTTTTCTGGCACATTTGAAATTCTTGCATCCACCAGACCTTTGACGCCATTGCCATCTTTCACAACAAAATCAAGCAAAGTGTTGCCGTCATCAAAATTTAGTGCCATTCTCTGATGATGGGAGTTGTTAATGCCAGAGGAACTGTTGCAAAGAATCTGATCAGTGATACTGAAAGAGGTCACAGTGTGTTAGCACAAACATTTACACACAGCAGAAGCTATTCAACACATGCAACTATATGTAGGAAGAGGAGAAAAATAAACTCACCAACAAATACTTGGAAATACTTAAAACTCAACAACAAAACTCACAACTCTGTCATATTTGGAAATACTTACTATGCTAGAACTTCTTACCGGGGAAAACTAATGGAAGCAACCCAATCCGGACATAGAAAACCACCTAAGACATGTCTAACGTAAGGACAAGAAAGAAAGTAAACTAATTCGGCAACATGGACTGTCATCACATGTGTTACAAAGTTAATTCACTATAAAATCTCAACAATTAAGGCAAATAGATTTAGGCGAATTTTGGTTTAATATTTCAACACAGGTGAATTCTATATAATTAAGAAAGACCTCTATGATGCTGTATATTTTTTTATCTTATATTTACTGTCAATGATGCTTCAAGTGATCTCATCATACCTAAACGTCAAAAAAGCTATAAAGTAATTATTTTAATTATACATAAAATTTTCAAAAAAAAGGATTTTAAAGATGATTTTTTTATATTTTTTTATGAACCTAATAGTAATGAGATTTGTTGCTTTTCTTGATCTTTTTCTTCGTACCATACCAAGGGACCGGGGTGCATAAATGTGTACATATTGCAAACCTCTCTAGAACCCCAAAAAAAAAAAGAAAAGAAGGGCCAAATCTTTGAAGTAGAAAAGTGTTTTTGACAGTTGAAGGCTTGCATAAAAAAAATTTTTTTTTTGAGGGACAAGATGATCAGATAAGATCATGATCATGAAAATATGAATTATTGAATCAATATATTCTAACCAAACTTAATAAAAGTTCACAATAAGGTGCAAATTATGGAAATCAAAACCATGTGCAATCTGTAATTAAGTCAATGCTTTTGAGATTAAAACAGAGATTTAAGCTCCCATCAACCAATCACTGCACAGTTAAAAGTTAAAGCTTCGTTTGTCAAGATCATGGAGCAATTCAATGATATTTGATACCATAAAACATGCCGAGAGGACTCAAGGCTTAAGCTGAAGGTTTAGTACCAAATGATGTGTGTGAAGCCTTTTGCTTTTGGGATTGTCGGGCTTTAGCCTTTAGTTTGAGTACATGTGAATAGGTCTTGTCTCTTTAAATAATTGTGGCGGAAATGGGAGGTTTCTCTTTTGGAAACAGAGACTTAGGTAGTAAAGGCCTTCAATGGGAATTAGAAGTTGCAAGAATATGGCTGTTGCCATATTGGCTGAATTCAATTTTGGGAAGGAGCTTTTTCTAGGCATTTGTCAATTTACTTCAATGGGTCCAAGGTTATTTCTTAATTGGATCTGAACATTAACAAGAAATAGCTAAAAGTCCTCTTAACAAGATCACCAAGCAACGAGTGGTTCACTAGGGAACAAGGGAAAGGGATGGTTTAGGTCTGCCAACCAATTAAATTTTCGTTAATAAAAAGAACTGCACCTTTTTTAATTGTGGAAAATAAAATGTTTATTTGGATAGCTATTATTTTATCAAAAATTCACTTACATTATAAACACATTTCTACTTACCTTTTTATTGTTTTTGATTACTTTTATTTCATACACATTAAAATAACAAAAAGTTCTACGGTATTATTATAAAAAAATTTCTAATAATCCTTAATCCAAACAAATATTCTTCGTTGTTTAAAAAGTAGTGCAACTTGTGTTACAGGTATACACGAGAATGTTGACATATTAAGGATCCTTTTAATTGTATTGGCATTTGCCTATTGAATCAATCTAACCCAGAATTACCCAGTCTAAAATTCTGGACGTATATTCAATGACATATACACTTGGGTTCATTTTCTACTGATTACCAATCAAATCGACTATTTACTATTCATCGAAAATATAGTAAAATTATTGAAAGAGCCTTCTTAATAGGATTATACACATGTATTCTTGCACATGTACATGATTGTGGTTTAAAAGACATGTGAGGAAAGCGGGAATATTCAGCTGTTCAATCAGCTCGACATTGATATTTTAAGATCCTATTAGAGAGCCACTCTACTTCACTCCAAAATTTCCTTTACCCAGTCCGGATGTATGTTCAATGATATATGATTTGATTAACAGGTGTGTATGGATCACCAGATAAGAATGGATTCATGTATCAACTTTTTTTGAAATGTAATTAATTCATAAGAATATCACAATTTAAGGTGCAATAAAATGAGTGTGTATATCTAGATGTGATTTAGGTGTTTTATGGAGTATTAGAGCACTTGTTAGAAAAATTCATAATATATAGTTGAATTTCTATTTATTTTGAGTCAAATTTACTGTTCACCCTCTCATTGAATTTGTAAGCTAAAGTTGATAAAGTTGGAGTATAATGGGTACTGAATATCATGCCTATTTTCTTTCTTCATGTTTAGACAATTTTCTAAATTGACTACTCTTCTCCCCAAAAATCTATTTGCTCCATCCCCTTTTCCCCTTCTGCCTTGTAAAATCGGAGTCACCTCGTGGACACCAACCGAAAAAAAAAAAAATCTAATCGTGAAGGCCACTTTTAAGGAGTGTACTAGGGTGTAGGGACACTTCAGACAAATTGCTAAGCCAGAGGCATTAACTCCGACGGACATCAGTGACAACCGATACAGCTCAGTGTCAAGGATTTAAGTCCACCAAAGTCCGGCATTTTCTCTACTAAGTCTGCTACTGAGGTACTTCGGGGAACTAGAACTAAGGTTCAATCGCATAAACTAGTATGGTTCAAAGGTTTTGTGACTCGCTTCACTTTCATCTTCTGGCTGGTCTATTGTAGTAGATTATCGACCGCACATAGGTTCAAGAAAGCCGATAAGAATTCTCTGCTGTTGCTTTCAAGAAATGGGGGAAATATTCTATATAGTTGTAGGTGCAATTGCAGACAGCTTTCAGCAGCTGAAATTGGCCTAACCGATCACAAGTTTACCTCATTTGATTTTGGCCGTATGAATTTCAAATCAATGGCTAAAATTAACCCTAGGTCAGTTGGGCCAATCTTGGTCATTGAATTCTTCGAAAGTTGTTTGGGGTTGCAATTTGGATCCCAAGAGATGGGGAGTTCTCAGCGGGATTTTATCATGTTACATGTGTATTGTGTGCTCAAGCTGAAGAGTCTCATCACGAAACTGGACCCCTTTTTTTTCTATTCTATAGTTGATCTATGGATCTCATTCAGAGGACGATGGATGAGGCACGATTTTTTCATTTAGAGGACAAGTCAAATGTTCAACCTTCCATGCCAAGTAATCCTTTAGACATATAAAATGTTTGATCAGTCTTCATTGTTTTGTTTCTGAAAATGTTTATTTTTGTAATTACATCCTGATGTCTGTAAATCCAATTTGGATTCTATTGTTACTCGTGCTTTTGTATAGAGTTCAAGAAATAAAAGTATAAATTGGTTTTAAGTCGTATACTAGTTGATTAAAAGGTAATGCAACGGCAAATTAAGAAGAGCAACCTCTATGTAACACGCATAGACGATATGTTATAGTTTCGGAAAATGATGAGAAATTAGTTATGTTACACAAGTCTCTCTTACGCCCTTGTTACAATTTTTTGTTGGCGTAATTCTTGCAATGTTTGGTTTTTTTTTTTATTTTTTATTTTTTGAGTTGGTATGCACAATACCACATATTGCGAGACTTACACCAATAAAAACACAATTTCACCATTCGGTCAAAGTCTTGTGTATTATAATCCAATAAAAAGATATAACAAATGTTAGAAAACTTACACCAATCACAAAGCATAACAATGGTATAACAAGGACTTGTGTAACAAAAGATTTTTTGCCATTCTTTTGATGTTTACCTCTTTCCTTTTTTCACCTTTTCAAAAATCTAACTTTCTGGAGCTTTTTTTTTAGCACGATGAAAGGTAATAAGATGAAAAACTTGCATTTAACTGCTTCATCTCTCCTCCCCTACTGTATATATTTGATAGTCTTGAATGACCTTTCAAATTCATAGAGAGAGCACAATAAGGTCTGCAGTCATCTTTTTCTTTTTTTTTTTAGTTTTCTTTCTTTCATTTTAAGAAGGAAAATGGTTTTATTTTGAAGTTAACCACCAGCAAATCGAGTCACTTATAGGAAACTACCACACTAATTTGGAAAAAAAAAAGAATTTAGCTTTAATTTTATCTAAATTACATTTTAATGGATAACAGTTTCTTTTTCACTAGGGAAAAAAAAAAAGAGCACACATAATCAAATGCCAAACTTACATATCTCCAATCTCTTTCAAAATGAGGTTTATGTTTGACTATCGTTTTGCCGGACGCAGCCTTAGGATTGTGTTCCAAATTATCCGTTGCAACTTGTGGACTTCTTATTCATACTGTTTCATACACGTTTTACGCATTCTTGATTCCAGTACTTTAGGCAGAGTAATTCACGTCCGAATCCAATATAAACAATGGAGTTCACAGAGGAGCCTAAGTCTATCATTAAACACTCAGCACTTTATACTTCTTGTTTTTCCTCCAATGTGTATCCTTCAATAACCTTATGCATGAACTCTAGGATAGGATCCTTCAAAAGACAAATGCTAATTATCTTTCCTTCTTGTACTTCTTCCGTAATTACCACAAAAAAAAAAAAGGGCTTTTGCCATACTTTTTGTCTTTTTCTTGACACGGCTCCAAAATCGTGTACCTAAGTGGGAATTGCAGCCTTTCAAGGAGAATCTGTTGGTGAAAAAGTAGGATAAAGGCGAACAGCAACTGCGGGCCAAACATATGGAAATATGACTGACTTCAATCTCACTAGCCAATCTTCGGTGAGAACATTTTTTGTTCTTTGTTTTTCTTTTTTTTTTTTTTTTTGGAGGAAGTCAAAATTGGCTAGCTTGTGAGAGAATATTGAAGGAAGTCATATTTCCATATGTTTGGCTTGTAGTTGGCTGTTCGCCTTTGACTGCTATGTCATCAACAAATGCATGTGATAACTAAGCTCCAATCAACAACAATGAAAATATCCATGCCAGAGTGAGCTATTAAATTTTCATCACATATGTTTTGTCTACACGAACCGGGAAGTTATGCGTATGTCCAAATAATTAATATCTAGAACCAGTGGCTAAAATCAAGAGTATTTCTTGTTATTTAAACCATTAATTTTGCTAAGTTAACTAACCTTTTTTTATCTTTATTTCTTATACGTTTCATAAATGAATTGAAAGTAGTTAGTTGAGTGATGGTGACTGTATTTCAGATATGTTCCTAGGTTTCATGGATGACACCGGTAAATTCATCCCTAGCCCAAAAGTAAGTGCTAAAGTGTTGCTTGAGCCTTTGAAGCATCAAATCTAGGCTTCACACCATGAAGTAAGTGTTAAAGGGTTGCAAAGCTCTATTTCAATCTAGTTCAAGCTTCACACCAAGAAAATTTTAAGGAGGTGTTAAGGTGATGAATAATAACCAAGAAAACATGTGCAACCATAAATATGCAAGCATAGTGATTATTGAATTCTTTTTTAATTTTTTGTGAGCGTACTGGTGGATGATCATGGAAACAAGAAAAATTTAAGTTTTTTTAGAGATCGACTGCTTGAAAGTTTTCTTTATGCTGCGGGAACTGCTCCTGAGCCTAAACAAGCAAGTCTAAGAAAATGGCTGAGCAAAGTCATTAATCAGCTGATTCTAAAAGTAGATGATGTTTATGACATTTATGGTTCCCTCAATGAATTAGAATTCTTCACCAATGTGGTTGAGAGGTTCGTATACTTACAATCCTATTTGTCTACCCGCATAATATAATTAGTGGCTATAAGTAAAGTTGTACGTGGCAAATCATAGGACACGAAAATAAATGGCAGCTGACATTGAGCAAGAAAAAGATTGGACATCAGTTTTACTGTATCTGCAGAAAGCGGTTAGTGATCTGATCAACTATTTTTGTTTTTTTTAGGCAGATCTGATCAACTTTACTATAAATCAATGAACCTGTATCAAAAAAAAAAATTTTTATTGAGAATGACCATTAGTGGGCAGAAAATCCTTGCTGACGGATGAGCTAAAAGTGGTGTAAAATTATAATATATCGTGACAATGGGTGACTGTCTTCATTTGCCCTATAAATGCTAGTCTATCAAATGCTTGCAAGTTGCAATGCCGCAGATAGGATGAGACAGAATGTTGCAGAATATCTTAATGATTGCGAGGAGATCATCTACCGTTCCCATTAAGGCTGTCAACAGAGCCAGACTGGATTGAGCTCAACCCCTTCAGCCCCAAAGAAAACGAGTGAAGCCCACTATAATTCTAGATTGAGTAGAGTTTGAACCTAAATTTGAAACTCAATTCAATGATTATTTTTCTAGTTTGTATTACCTACATTCTATTTCTATCATGGAAGATTATTTTTCCATTAACCGTATAAATCAAATATATATATATATTATTTTTTTATTGAATATTATGAATGACAACTAGTGAAATTACATATATATCCCTAATATTTTTATTACCTTTATTAAGAAAAATAATTATTTTCATTTATTTTTTTAAAAAAAAAAAATGGAGAAGAGGTTGATAAACCGAGAACGATGATGGAAAAAAAAAAGAATGAGAAGAAAGACGGTAGAAGAAAGAGAAGAGGAAAAAATAAGGTGATTGTGTTTTATTTGGCAAGGGTTATTTATATCCTAAAATTGTATTTAATACATACATACATACATACTTATTATGTATGTATAGGTGATATGTATATAATTCATATTTTAATTTGATCATGTTTTATTATTACTTTTCATATATTTTAAAAGAATTAGACAAAATTATCATTGGAGAACTTTTGGTTTACGTACTTTTAATGAACTATTATTGATTTATGTGTAACTTTAATATTGTAGATTGCCAATTAACTTTGCTATTTAGTGGTTATAATAAATTATATTAAGGAAATTAAGGATAAATAAGTGAGTTTGCATTAAACTCGAATTAGACTTAAAACCTAAATATGTTGTGAGTCAAGTATGAGCTTTATACATATTAACTCGACACTTGAAACTTATATACCGAAGGCCAAACTTCTAAAACACTTAAAGCCCATGATTAAACCGCTGCTGGACCAACCAGAAAATATGATTGTCTTCGGGGAGGTGCAACATGGCGGACATGATGAATCCAACAGAATTTCTCCGGTTTTGAGCTTCGTACCTGTTGGCAATGTGTCATTGCTTACCCAGTACAATAAGATCTTAGCCTTGTTTGGCAGGTTAAGCCTCCAAGTAAAAGCCCATATGCTCTTCCACGGGGACGGGTCCCTGCCTTGTGTACCATTTGGATGATCCGATATGCACTTTACAGATCAACCATTTTATAACTCTTATCCGTTCCACATATTAGCAGGTATCCAGTGCTGAATACTCGTTAAATGAGGGTCGGGCCAATGGGTACCTCCCAGCCCTAGTAATCATTTAATTTTTTTTAAAAAATAATTTAAACTAATTTAATTTTGTATTTTATATATTCATCTAAGACTTGACATCGATTCTTTTTCTTAAGGGGAAAAAAAAAACTCCTGTTGAGAAACAAACATGCAAAGAAAATATAAGAAAAAGAAAAAATTTAAAAGAATTCATGGATTTTCATATCAACAAGTATTTTTGCCCGCTCTTGCTTCACAATATCACTACTTCTAGCTACCAAGTTTTTCCAACCACTGAATATTAAGGATCGATGGCGCTGGGTGGCATTAGCCAAAAAAGGTGATAAGAAATATAATTTTATAAAGTACAAAAAGGTATTATATGACATTCGAAGGGAAATTTGGCTTATCTCAACTGTCAAGGGCTATTTGTTACTTAAAACGTAAAAACATGTGAGGTGGGTGTAATTTCTGAGACCTCATGACAGCTTTCTGCAATTGTCAGATATCTCTAGGAAGTTTCTGAATTAATCCCATCTAAAACGTATAAAGAATTTTTTTCAAACT
The DNA here is from genome assembly GCA_013103745.1 of Gardenia jasminoides. NCBI lineage: Eukaryota > Viridiplantae > Streptophyta > Magnoliopsida > Gentianales > Rubiaceae > Gardenia > Gardenia jasminoides. The sequence continues at coordinate 7,287,581 of CM023099.1, read as the reverse complement.
AATCAAAATCCCAAAATTTTGATGCAGCAAAAGGTTTTATGAGGTAATTGACACATAAAAAGGATTCTCTCCAAAAGAACGAGAATCATTATGAGGCAAAAGAGTAAAGCAGAACTAGCAAATTTAGCTTCTCGTCATTTTGACAGGTAAAACGCATTGATCCATTCTAAGTTTTTATAACGATTCATGGAGTCAAGACTGCATTCTTCCTTGTGAAATTCCAGCAACCTCTTTCTTAGATTCTCGATCTTTTGGATGAGTGAATTTTTAGAAGCAATGATTTATGTTTTTTTTTCGTAATTAAAAAATTACCTATACTTGCTTCTAGTAACGTTGGCAATTCTTCCTTTCATCTCTAGCTTAATTTAGGATTTATATTTACGTCCTTTCTACGAGGAGCTTATAATATGTTAAAAATGTAAATTGAGGTCTAAGTGAGTATGTAATCAGATGATTAAAGGAACAAAAAACACAAAGACCATATAATTATAATCTAAAAAAAATTTATTTGGACTCTTACAAAAACGAAGTTTTGGATTCTTTTTTTTTTTTTTTGGGCGAAAGAATTCTGTTTTTATTGATATGTGTAATATAACTAAATTTACAAAGGGATATCCTCCTACATTAGAAAACTGTAGTGCAATATCTACACCGTACATAGCAGGCAGAAAGACCAGCAAGATTTAGAGCTTGATCCATCAAACCAGTCTTGACACATGCCCCACTCAAGAATCAGTTGCCAATTAGTCTTGGTCCTTGGAGCTTTGGGCCAAGAGAGCATAGACAGCCAAATCACAATGGTAATATTCTCTATGATTTTGAAGGTTCCTAAGTTGAATGCTGAAATACCTTTCTATTTCTTTCTTGCTATACATGCCAGACAGTGGTTGCTAAAACAAGTCACTTGATTTTAGACAGAAAGGAGCTTGAACTAGCATGTTGAGATCAGCACTTTGCTTCTTCATCCCATGGTAAAGAATTTTGGGCCTTTTTTTTTTTTGTGTAGCACATCATACTAATCTTGAAACATTATTGTTGAGATCGATGTTATTTTTTCACACTTCTAGTGAGTGAAGCAAACAAAATCATGTTAACAAACACTAGTAATTACACAAAATGCTATGTGAATCAAGCCATATTTAAAGTCAAAATATGTATGCTTTATCATCTTATGCCACTAATAAAGGCATGCTAATGGATAGGTTTGGGTTCGATCTACCACATCTAAATCTCATCTTAGTGAATTGTCTTAGATCCCGACCCAGACCAAGATTAAACTCCAGCTAGTTAGTATGGATGCCCAGTAGGTATTTATAGGTATTTCAATAATTTAATTACAGATTATAATGACAAAACGTAATTTGATAGCCACAATAAGTCATAAATAAGAAAGAATGGCTATGAAAAATCAAAAGTAATTTGAAATGTCATTATCAAATAACAAGAGAAAACGTCAAAAATTATTGCATATAAGAAATTAAGAACTAAAATCACAGAGTTACATCAACTAGCTTATCTGTGAACATTCAAACTTGAAGTCATATGAAACTCCTCCACCTTTTTCATTTTACATTGAAAGTAAGTATATGAGGGACGGGACCAAATTTTACTTAGAAGTGGCACTGAACACTAAATACATTATTATACAAGCCTACCCTATTTTGGGTCAAAGTTTAGTTAACTTTGTTGGGCAACACAAGCATTGCAAGAGAAGGATATTAGCCAATGATTGTAAGGTCTCTAGTTTGACTCTTAAATCCACCCTTTCTCTTCCCCTTGTAAAGTTTAGAGTCTTTGCTTGAATAAAAAAATTACAGTTGTCAAACTCTCAAGTTTCTTTATGTTTTTCTAAATTAGATGAAAAAATAATGATGCAACTTTATGTGTTTCAAACCGTCTTTTAATCAATTTTAAATTGATTTGCACAAAAAGGAATCTTTTCAACAAAGACCATCCAAGATTATAGCATAAAGGCAAAGTTTCGATCAATGGAAAATGGATCAAGGAAAAAAATAAAAAGACTTCAGGCCAAGAGTTAGATTCTAACTGACTGCAACATTGAAGTAAAGTATGTTCCTTCTCCATCTTACATCACATCTTAATTACTTCTTTTATTTAGCAGTGTGTGTGTGTGTGTGTATATATATATATTTGTATATGTGTGTGTGTGTGTGTACAAATATTACTCTTACATAGTTGATTTTGTAAGATGATTCGAAGATTCACCTTTTTTATCATCCATATTCTTAGTCCCATGATCTCTATTTCCTCTTTACCCAATTTACCTCGTAGAATAGTTAATTTAAGCCCAAAAAAAAAAAGGAAGAAGAAGAAGAAACTTGCAATTGTACAGCAAGGATAAAGATTAAGATGTTTTTGAAAGGACAAGAACTATAAAGGTTATGAATGTTTGGTTAAAACCAATGCTACAAAATAAGGATTTTAAAAAATTTTGGGGGCATATTCTGGACTATAATATATTTATTGATTGATAGTTAAACAACACATTTGTCTAGATTTGGGTGGGATCTGAATTTAGATATGAATTATATAAAACCAGCTCTATCCAAATCCATAATACTATTATAGGGTTTTTATAGAGTTGTGTCTGAATAAGGTCTGAATTTGAAAAGTTAGACTCAAGCCCATAGAAAACATAATGGATTTAAGTCCAATTTGGTGCTGAAGCAAAAAAGTACTTTTGAAAGCGCTTTATATGTGCTTAAGAATTCTTGGCTCTATATGGATAACAAGTCACTCAGAAATTCTTTCCTGATTAATTTCTAAAGACATGTTCCAATCTTTTTTAATTTTTAATTAATTTTCATTTCACATAGATCACATTACAAAATACTAAAGTAAATTATACAAACGATGTCTTCAAATAATCTATGGATTTTAATACTAAAAACTAAAAAGAGCCATTGGCATAGTTGCCAGTTGCCACTGTGGTCCTCCTCATGCATGGACTTTCGTGTTTCCAAATGACCTCTTTGTTGCTAAACTCATCAACTCCTCAATTACGTGGATTCTTGTCTCGCATATACACCGTTCGTGGTTAGATGGATCCTCTTCCCATCTTTATTAGTATAATAAATAAGCTGTTTTGCACTTTTTTGAAACGTCCACTTCTAACTTGTAAAAGTGGAAAAACCCACCAAGCTCCCAGGAGAAAAAGGACTAGACACAATTACAGGTGGATCATAGATATGGCCCTAAGCTAAGATAAACTTCTCTGGGTACGAGCACGGGGATAAGAAAAATGAATGAAACCAAAGACTTTAGACACTCTTCCGTTAAATTCAATGTCGTCAAGTTGATAGATAGGCTTCAATTATTCTTAACTCGATAGCAAAGGCATTGGAGTTATTGGTTCAAGTCAATACAAGTTGCGTCAATTTCTATATATGAAATCAATATTTCCACAACTTTGAATGCAGAGAATTGATAAGCTTAATACTTGAAGACAATATTTTACACTGACAAGTAGGAAGGATTGCAATTTCAGTGTCAATATATTCAATTTTATCCAGCTTTATTGGTTGTATATAAAGCCATGAAGGCATATCCCATCGTCAGCAGATATTGGTTTGGATATGATTATTTAAAATATTACTTTTTATTATTTTCCAAATGCATTTTCAATCACTTTTACACCATACATACATCACCCATGGTAGTTTTATAGTAATTAATATAAAAAAAGTTCCGAGTAATATTGAATCCAAATGGATCATCAAGTGTTAGATAAATCTTTTGGTGATAGGTATGTTTTAACTGTCCTTCTAGTTTCAAATCAACCCATTCTAGCACATGTATGCGTATAAATCAATAATATTATAGTCAAACAAGAAACATTTTTTTCCAATCGATATTTTTCCATATATGTAAAAGTGACCGTGGTCCCATTTTCTTTTGTTCCTTTTTCGGGGGGACCTTTTCCTTTGTTCTCCTCTCTTGATGTCTTAAAAGTTAAAAATCTCTTCGTTCTTTGATGCAGGTACAAATTGTTGATATCTCATATTTGATCTTAGCACTTGGATGCGATGAGCCTTCAATAAGCCATACCCAATCGAAAAAGGATGTTATACAAACGCATTTCAAGTAATTGTAGTAAAACTTGGCTACTTGAGTATGAATTTAGAGGGATAAAATTTGAAGAGAAAAGATCTTAATCTCTATTCTTGAAATGGAAAGTAACTTACATGAAAATAAGAACCAACACTTTACTTAATTCCATAGAATGCGTGGTAATGAACATTAGGAACTATTTGGAAGGAAAATGAAGGGAAGGGCAGGAAAGGAAATGAAAGGAGGATCTTGTGGGGTAAAAGCGAAAGTGAGAAAAACGGACTTCCTGTTTGGATAAGCGCAGAAGACATTATTTGAATTGTGGAAAAAGAAGAAAGATAAAAAGATCATGTGCTAGTTATATTTTTCTTTTTCATAAATTCAACTATCTTTGATTTATAAACATATTTTAACATCTTACTTTCAATTTTTTTTTATATTCATCCTTTTATTCTCATATAAATTCTATGAGATAAGTACAACAATGGAATTTACACTAAATGAAAACTTAGTTATAACTTAAAGTCACACCCAATTTCCAACAATGCCTTTTTGCTCGTGACAAAAAGATTAGATCATATAGTAAAGAACAAAACTCGCTATACTTAGGGAGTGGCTCTTTTGATTCATCCAAAAATAAGGAAAAGAAAAGGAGAAGCGGCAGTAGTAATCCTCTTCTCTAAAGATATCATGAAAGACTTAAGTGCCCATACAAAACCCATGAGAGCAAAATTTTTTGGTATCAAAGTACAGTATTTCAAATTGAGGGGGCCAAAAAGAAAAGTGGAGTGGGGACCCAGTTCCCCAAGGCCCGTCAGACTCAAATTCCATCAAATTTCTACAAAGCATCCTGATTGAACTAAACCACAAAATTCATTAGGCACCCCCAGCTTCTTCAATTTGTCAATTCTCACCCCATTAAATTTACCCAAGAAAAACTCCTGAGTAGCACCCGGGTTAGCTGAGCCACTCTTCAGTATTACTAACTCGTCCATTTTAATTCCAATTGCTCCTTCTCCAACTCCGGAGTTTGACTCGGGCCAACTCACCAGCTTGCCGTCATTTCCCACTTCAACACATGATCTTGGGCATTTTCCAGCTTTCCACACCCCCTCAACTCGGCTCCACTCACCTGTATCAAGCTGATAAAACTCGCAACTGCTTTCAAACGCGCCCTGAGTCTCCGTCTTGTACCCGCTCACCACCCAGAACTCATTACCGATTACAACTCCTTCGCATTCGTCTCGTTCTTGACTCATCTGAGTCAACTCAACCCACTCGTCTTCCGAAACGTCATAAGCCCATGCAGATTTCAATGCATTCTTGTTCTCATCATGCCCACCTGCTATATAAATTTTGCTCCCATTTGCACCAACTGCAAAAAATGATCTCTTTGATGGCATGTCTTTCCCTTGAGTCCACCCCTGGGTCGTGAAATCATACACAAAAACGTCTCGGACTGGGTCATAACTCGCCGGGTTCCATCCACCCATGACAATTAGCTTACCTTCGCAGCTGGCCAGCTGACAAAACAACGGCAGCCCATTTGGATACTTGGGAAACAGACCAAGTCGCTCCCACATCTGACTTACTGGGTCAAACACAGTGAGTCCGTAACTCGGTGAACTCGCTGGTTTTGTGTCAGGGCTGTTTTTTCCACCAGGAAATGACTGGACTAAGCAAGCCAACTTTTTGGTGTACCCAAATTTTTTTCTATGGTAGTAAAATTCTTGACTTCTCAGTAACTTGCGCCATTGGCAACACACTTGAGTGGCAACCCGGTGAGTCGTGTAGGGTAACCGAGTCAAACACTCTAGACCGAGTTCTTCAGGCAAGGCTGGAATTAGTTCCATGACTTAGTATTTTTGTGGAGAGAAAAACAAGTAAGGAGATTGATGAGAAGAATGCTTGGAAAGATTTGATGAGTTTGGAGGATATAATAGTGGCTATTTATAGTCTAGAGTTTTAAGTGTTTGATAATTGTGTATAAAGGTATTTATTGTCCACATTAGTTTAACTTTTGCAACTTGCTCTAGAGAAGGGCATTCCTTCAAGGAAAAGCAATTTATCCATGCAATATGCACTAATGTATTCCAGACCAAAAAAGGAAAAAAAGACGCAACTCATGAAGTCAAGTGGACAAGTAGCCAAATAGACAAGTAGACAAAACAATAATATGTCTAAGATTAACTATTAAGTGCATGTCATGCATGACAATTACAATTTCAATTTTTATCTGGCAATGGATTATTATATGACCTGAGTAACATCAGTGAATTTTGGAATTTAAACACACATAATAATTTCAAGTTATTACTCACTACCACATTGGATACTAAAAAATTGTGTGGCAGTTATAGGATAACGAGTGATGCGTCCTAAGTCCCTTAAAAAAGTGAAAAGAATACGATGAAGATTTCAGTAAGAGAAGCTTGTTGGATATTTAGGAAACTAAATACGTAATTTAGATATATTAGAGAATAATTAACCGGTAAGAAGTGTCTGTAACTCTCAAAATTACAATTCTTGTTGCTGTGCTACATATTACTATGATTATATTGGTTTTGATTTGTATTTTTATTGCGATATTTGAAGTGTTTTGCATGCTATATTAGTGATGTGCGAAGATTGTCAACATTTTTGGTTTAGATACTCTGCTTTTGCATTGCTATCAGATAAGTAAATAAACGAAGGAATAAAGGGATTTACTCTCAGCAGCTTATTATATCTTTTTTAAGCATAAATGTTAGGTATCTCCAAATCAATAATTTTCCGTAGTCTAAAAATTTATTTTGAAATCAAACTTTGAGGAAATGCTTTTACTTCATCAAACTATTTAAAACAAAAAAATAGTTATCAATTTTCTAATAAGTTTTAAATAATCAATTTTTTTATAATTATATTACAACAAGATACCCATTGTCAAATGGAAGAAACTCAGCAAAGTCAAATGCCACCAATGAGTGTCTTTCAGTTGACAATGAGTAGGCATTTCTTAAAGAAATTGGACAGGGACTAAACAGTTGTACGCTTGGAGCTATACTAAATAGTTGTACGCTTGGAGCTATATACAATGTATAGCATTATGATCTTCAACTAATAATGCCCATACCATCAAAGCAGTAGGAAGTATTTTTATGTGTATATATAGTTATTCAATTAACTGGCCTATGTTTAAATAAAATTGCGTGTGTAGTGTTAGTTTTTGGGCCCTAATCACCAGGATCCGTATTCCTTTGTAGTGGGCCGGCTTTGCCCCCTTGCTTACTCTTGATCGAATTCAATCCCCTTCTTGTAAGAACAGAAATATAAAGATAAACGTCTCTCCCCCCCCAAACAAAAAAAAAAACAAAAAAAAAAAGAGGATACAAACTCAGAGATGTATATTGACAAAATGTTAGTCTAGAAAGTAGAAACCTACATTCCTTTAACATACAAAGTTGAGTAAAGTCAAGCTAATGAAGTTAGGGGTGGTCATGGTTCCAGAACTGCCGGTTCGGATTTCAAAACCAATAGTTTCGGTTCTTCTAAAAGGTGAAATCTAAACCGACATAGGGACGGTTACGGTTACAGTTCCTGAACCTCCGGTTCCGATCTGGTTACGGCTTCAATTTCTCGTGGTTTCAATTCGGTTCTAGTTTTTCTAATTACGTTAAAATACGTGTTATTATAAATTGATTTTAAGTAAATATGCCAATAAATGTAGGAAAAAATATGAATTTTTTTATTATCATTTGGTAAGGGAAAAGAAAAAAATACATATATTTTTTATTTAACAAATTATTATCTTATGATTTAGCAATGACTATTTTCTTGATCCTTAAAAAAAATTACCTTTGTGAATTTGTCATAATGGCTAATCAAACTCAAAGAATCATCAAATGCTAATTTAATAGTTTGATTAATTTAACTTTAATACTTTGACTAGATTGGATTTGGACCTAAATCAATTATGCTACATTTAGTAATGAATTGAGCTAATAAGTTGGTGGACTAAAACAGATGCTATCGGTGTGCTGACTATTCAAATTGAACTTTAAATTAAGACAAATATATCAAACTACTCAGGATGTAAGTGTTTTTTAGACGGTTTGAACGGTTTTTGAACCTCCAGTTCCGATTTCAATTCAAAATTTTTGTGAACCTAAACCGTAACCTTTAGTTATGGTAAAGGTTACGGTTCTGGTTCCGATTCTGGTTTCTCAAATCTGGTTTCAGTTTTGATTCAATAAACCGCCGATCCAGTTCCTGTTCAAACCTAAACCGTGGCCATCCCTAAATAAAGGTCTTCAAAATAACTCTTTAGCAAGTAGCAATTTTAATATAGAAAGCAAATCCTAAGACCATAACTTAGGGGTGGCCACTGTTCCAGAACCACTGGTTCCGATTTAAAAACCGACAGTTCCGATTTTTTTGAAAGGTGGAATCTGAATCGGCCCTTATAGGGACGGTTACGATTACGATCATGAACCTCTAGTTCTGGTCCGGTTATGGTTTCAATTTCTTGCAGTTCTGATTCGGTTCTAGTTCTTCTAGTTACATTAAAATACGTGTTATTATAAAATTGATTTTAAATTTTAAGTAAATAAGACAATGAATATAGGAAAAAAAATATGAATTTTTTTAATTATCATTTGGCAAGGAAAAAGAAAAAATACATATATTTTTTGATTTAACAAATTGCTATTTTATGATTTTGCAATGACTATTTTCGTGATCCTTTAAAAAAAATAACCTTTGTAAATTTGTCATAATGGCTAATCAAACTCAAAGAATCATCAAATACTAACTTAACAGTTGGATTAATTTAACTTTAACACTTTGACTAGATTGAATTTGAACCTAAATTAGTTATGTTATATTTACTAATGAATTGGGATAATAAGTTGGTAGACTAAAACACATGCTATTGGTTTGCTGACTATTAAAATTGAACTTTAAATTGAGACAAATAGATCAAACTACTCAGGATATAAGTGCAATATTAGACGGTTTGAACGGTTCTTGAACCGCCGGTTTTGGTTTCGATTTTAGTTCAAACTTTTTGTGAACCTGAACCGAACCTTTAGTTACGGTTATAGTTCCGATTCGGTTTCTCAGATCCTATTCCGGTTTCGGTTCAACAAACTGCCGGTTTGGTTTTGGTTCAATTCCGATTCAAATATGAACCATGGCCATCCCTACCATAACTACCAAATGGAAGTTGTCATTAATTTATCTTTTTTTGTCACAAGCCTGTTCATAATTGGCATTAACACAACTATTTTCAGTATTCCAATGCGAGCCTAACTAATAACTTCTTTCGTTCAAAAAAAAAAAAAAAAAGCTTATGTAGCGAACTCTTTCTCTTCTTTTTCCCTTTTTTTTGAGTAGCAGCACAATGGACACTACTTAAAACGATATTAAGTATGTTTATATTTGAAAATGAAGTTCATTTAAAAAATCGTATGAATAAAAAGAGGACAATACATTTGAATGACCTATATCACTACAAATAATTACGTTGAGAACATTATTTTGATTGGCCTATGTCACTACATGCGCAAATTCAATAGCTTGTGATTATCTCATTTTGTAATCTATTTTTCTAGATCATTATGTACGGGGAAGAAAATTTGGTCACGTATGAATTGCTGTCGAAATTCTTTATGATAAAGTTTATAATACGATTATCTTATTTACGAGCTTTTCTCTAAATCCCCTATCTGGGATAGAACATCTTGCCACACATAAATTCTTAGTAACTTCGTTTACGAAAAGTATCTCATGCCAATATAGATGGCAAAATTTAAAGGAAAAAACGCCATCTGAATCCAATTGGATGTATCTATTTGTTTTATAGGCTACCTATTTTGGGAGAAGAGAATTTTCATATCACAACCTTAGAAAATTTCAAGAAACTTGTACCTAGTGCATCATGACTTCCATATTTCACAAGGTACTATTGATGGGGTGCATTTTGTTAGTAAATTTGTGAATATTTTCTCCTTGATTTTGACCAAATATTGCATTAATAGGTATGTTCTACTTAAATTTGGTAAATGGTGTTAATTGTAAAAATGTGGAGCAAAAATGAGATAAAGAGGTGACTTTCCAGAAGACTTCTGAGCAGCCATGCAGAGAATCATGCTTGCATATCCGGAAAATTCGGGATTATCACGAATGAAAGTTTCCAAATCCAAATCCAAGTCGTTGGAATCAAATTCCATTTTCCGCAGATGATTAGTCCCTTTGTTTATCTTTTTCACCTTAGAATATTGTTTCCTAAAAGGCGGAACGGTTCCCTTTCCCTCTAGTTCTATTTTTTATTTTCTTTTTCTTTAGTAAACCATAGTTTTATTCCTTTCGGTGGATTTGTGCCATGAAGAGAAACTGAATTCTCATTCTTGTCAAATATCAACTTGATGATGTGGTTTCTAAACATTTGTGAGATCGAATTGATTTTAATTCTTTCTTTTCATTCATTGGTTTTCATATATTTTCTGTTTTAATTTCTTATGGTTGTTTTGTTATTTGAATATCTAAGGGTCGGATATTCAAATTAACCTAATAATCTAGTGGCATATACCAATTAAATCTGTAATTATTTGATTGTTTGATACTAGTGGTAACTAGTTCAATTGCTTTCATGTTAAGGAAACATATGATTTAATTTAAATAAACCCTCTTAGAGTGTTTATTAGTTAGAATTGGACTTTTCTAATTTTTAACATAATCGGAAAATTAAATCCTACGGTCATACCTAGGGTTTTTTCTTAATTAGAAAATAGTTAATAATCATATTTTGACTATCAATAAAGGAAAAGTTACTGTCAGATCTTGTTAATGACTATAACCAATCTATTAATGAATGATTGAATACACAAGAATGAATGCAAACCGGTTGACCATTTATTATTATTATTATTTTTTACACATGTTCCGTTTTGATCATTAACATTTTTGGGTCTCAACTCTATTATCGAAACCAAATACTTTGAGTCGGCTTTAGGGGCATGTTGATCGATTTATTTCATCCAAATACCCTTTTATTTTAAAAATCAGTGTGCCAAATATTTAGAGAGAAATTATACTTGAGTGAAGAGGATGTAAATATATGTGTGAGAAGCACACAATTTAATTACTTGGAATTGGTCCAGTGGTCAGGGAAAGATTTTTAGAATGTCTCGAATTATCACATTTAAAATTCCTGTAAGTGGTGAGAAGGGTGTGAAAAAGCATAAGAGGGTTAAAAAAAACACACACACATAAAGAAGCAAGCCAAATTTTCTGCGCATCCCTTTTTTTTTTTTTTTTTTTTGGCGATACGATAATAAAATCATTGGTCTCGTGTCCTCCAGGTAAAATTATCAATTCCGTGATTATCAAACTCAAGATTTATCCTATTTTTCAGTAGTGCATTTAATGATCTATGCATTTATCCTATTGAGTAGTAGTTTGAAACTTTCGATTATGGTTGTGGATTCTTCGGGATATTAAATTTGAGATATAGAATTAATATTGCTTGAAGCATTCAAGATAATGAAAGTCCAATAGATCTCATCTAATGAAAGAATAAACAAACTAATATCAGCTAATCTATTCCTAAACTTATTTGTTGTTCCCAACAAAAATAGAATTGTTTTAAAGTTGAAATTGGCTCCTGGACAAATCTATATCTATAGTATATACTATTCACCTGTTCATGTTTTCTAACAACTTTTCAATATTTTGACATGTGTCACTTTCTAATGCTTTCTGAATTATTTTAGAAAAAATGGTAATTTTGGTCCCCAATCTATTATCTATGAGCGAAACTAATCCCCAATTTTGTAAAGTAAATGTACTCCCCAATCTATTCAATTTTGTGCAAAAATTGGCAATTGACAGATTTCTTACAATTTCTGACGGATTCATGGCACGTGCAGTCACATGCAAATACCTAAAATCCTTTTTTTTTTTTTTTCCACTCAGAAAACTCAGCACTTAAAGTAGACTAATATCGGCTGAAAAGGAAACCTAAGGGACGTATGTTGCAATTTTGGAAACTTAGTCTTCTTCTCCAATATTTGATGGTAAGAGCAACTGAAACAAAAGATTTGTACCTTCTGATAACTTGTCGCCGCAGCTTAGGAAACTCTGGCTTCTGAAGTTCCATTCTTGGAGACATATCCATACGTTAAGTAATTCAACAAAGCTCCAATAACTCCACTGCCTATGGACTCAAGAGTTGACAGGCCATCCCCTATGCTGAGTTCCCCGAAAATCTCCGATATGACTCCAACTAAACTATCCTCTCCTCGGGCTGGAACCCCAACAAGACAAGAATCAGAAGAATTTGATTTTCCCTTGGCTTTCAACTTCTGTTGATCAATGCCAACATTTTGGTTTAACACAAAAATTCTTCAAACGCAAAAGGTCATCTGAAATCCCAGCTTCAATGGCCTCTGGATTTGATGGGAAATATTTGTCCTTGGAAGCTTTTGCACAAGCACTGACTGTCACATGAAGCAAGAATTTAATAAAAAAGAATTTGAAAGAAAAACAAAGCTCTAGCTCAACAGATTCTATTCTTCCTACTCTCATACTGCAAAACCACGTTTCGATAATCTTCTCACCCATCACCTCATTCTGAAGCTCATCATTCTCTGAGTTTCAATAATGCCTCTCTTTTGATGACAAGTTTCTAACAAGCGCCATTTCAAAGAGTCCCAAATGCTTGGTCTTTGAGATTACTCTGCCTCCGATATCAATAGTTTCTGAAGTAGTAGGACAATCCTTCAATGCTAGATTAAACTACTTATCCCTTGCCCTAATGCTCCACGAGGAGGGGGACGACAACCCTTACTCACCACTATAATTTTGCAACGGCACAAATCCGCACCTCGATTCCGGCATTATATTAAGGCTTTTCATGAAAAATACAGAACCAAGAAAAACCCAATAAAGAAAGCTCTAAAATCAGCACAAAGAATGTGACCGCAGGAAACTTTAAAATTTTCTCGCCGTACTTCTATGGTTCTTGGTTTCCGGTGGCTTGCCGGTGAAAGGAAGCAGCGCAGCAGCAGGACTTCTCTGGTTCATTTGGAGAAGAAAAGTTTCTGAAATTGCAGCATTAAGTCCCCTAGTTTTCCTTTTCAGCCGATATTAGTTTGTTACGTGTTGAGTTTGTTGAGTGGAAAGAAAAAAGATTTTAAGTGTTGGCATGTGACTGCATGTGCCATTGTTCCCTTAAAGATGGGAAGGAATCCGTCAATTGCCCACTTTTGCGCAGAATTGAATAGATTGAGAATTACATTTGCTTTATGAAAATTGATTGGGAACTAGTTTTGCCCATGGGTGGTAAATTAGGGATTAAAATTACAATTCTTCAATAAATTCAAACAACATTATCTAATGGTTATTAGTTGGTTTTGAACAAACTGTCTTATTAAAATGTCTATCTGACGTTTCCTTAAGGGAAAAAATTTTAATTAAACTAAATTTTCAAATGTTTATTTTAACGTATCCTACATATTATATAATCAAATTTAGGTAGAAAAATATTCAAATAAACTAACTTATCAAAATGTCTATCTAAGTTTTCTCAGGGGAAAAATTTTTAGTTACGCTAAATTTTCAAATGTTTACTTTAACGTTTCCTACATATTATATTAATCACACAAGGAATTCTACCAAATACAACTAAGTTCAAATTGCTTTAAAAAAATCACTAAATAATTTCAATTTTTAAAGAGTTCTACACCACATTCATTACTACTTGAAATTAAAAAAAAAAAGTAAAATTAAGTCCATAAAATTTTTTTCTACATATCACTTTAATCACACTATAGATCTCGATCTCTACAAATCACAGAGAATGTTATCCAATACACTTGCTTGCTTGTGGGTATCTTTGTAAAAGAATATGGGTTCCAACTAGCACAAAGAAACAATTTTAATAATATATATATGTGCATGAAGCACTAGCAGGAATAATTCTACTCTAATTACAATCAAGTAGAGTACCAAACCCAGCCTCAATGAGGATTACAAGAATCTCATCCAAATCTCAATAAAAGAAAAAAAAAATAAATCAATCCTCATCAGCAGCGCCTGCATCCTTCTCTCCAGCATTTTCAAACGCAATCCACTTCTTTGATTTGCAAAGGTTCATCAACAAGTACCACATAATTCCCATTACAGTCAGCAAAGCACTGACTATGTAGACAGTTTTGCTTGCAACAACCATCACATACACCAAAAAACCAGATGGGATTATGCACATAATCACTAGCCCTGGCAATGGCATTGGAACCTTGTATGGCCTTTTCTTGGTTGGCATCTTCCTCCTCAACCATAAAAATGACGCAAATTCTAACAACATTCCCAAACTATACAAGAAATTCACAGAAGATATGATATCTGCAAAAGTCATGTAGGAAACAGCCAATGCTATCAATGTAGAGATCAAGATTCCAAACCAAGGTGTATTGAACCATTTTGACCTGACACCAAAACATCTTGGCACAACTCCTATATTGGCCATACCAAGAATTTGATAAGCACAACTGCTCAATTGAGCCTCATAAAGTCCGATCACAGATAAAACTGCACCAACTTCAACCCAGTATTTCAACCATTTTCCAGCAATCATAGCAGCCAAATCTGCAAAATAGCCATCGGCCCATTTTTCCTGATCAAGAGGAGTAGCCCCAGTAGCAGCCAGAAGTGGGATTAAGTAACTCAAGCAAGTGAAAATCCCAGCCGAGAAAAGTGCTTTGGGGTATGTTTTTTGGGGTTGATCAACCTCACCTGCTAAAGTACTAACATTGTCCCAAAAATTCAGGTTCCAGAAAAGAGTATTAAAAAATAAATTCCAGTCCTTTTCAACCCCATTTTGGCCTAAACTGATCCACCTAGAAGCCTCAATTTTTGGAATTGAGGCTAAGGTCAGCACTATAAAAGGACAAAGTGAAATAATGCCTAAACAAACTGCTGTATAACCAACAACAGTCAATCCTGTGTAGTTCAGAAAGGAAAGAAACAGAGTAGAAAACAGAATTGCAAGATATCTAGGATATCCAGACGAGAAAACTGGCAAAACCTGTTTGAGATAATCTATACAAAGAACTGGATAAGAAGCCAAGTTGATAACACCACTGAGGAGTTTCCAAGACCCCATCATGGAACCCCAGAAGGGACCAAAGGCCTTGTGAGCCCAGATGACGAATCCCCCATTGCCAGGAAAAGCTGTGGCAAGTTCTGCTGTGACAAGAGCTTCTGGGATGCTCCAGATAAATGGGAAGATAAGGAATCCAAGAATGGCAAAAAGGGGTCCTGCTGCACCCACTGCAGCTTCTTCACCATAAGGACCACCCGCAACTTCAAAGTAGATGAGGAAGACTAGTGGAAGTAGAGCTAGTTTCTTGGAATTTTTGTTGGTGGCGGTGGTGGTGGCGATGGTGGTTGTTTGTTGCTCTTCATCTTCAATGAGTGAGTTGCACTCGGGGGATGAATGTGAATTTCCCATGGAATTATGTGGACCATTTGGAATGGAATTTTGGTTAAAAGATATGTTAGGTAGATTAGATGTTGATGGTTGGACTTCAACGTCCATTATTGGTATCTTTTACCAGTGAATGCTCGGAAGAAATTTTTGATTGTTGCCTACTACTACTGTAAAAGAAAAAATGAAGGATATCATTGATTTGACTAGTTTATATGTGGGACTTAACCTGATCGGTTAGTTGTGATTGTTATCAAGGCGGTTACGCAATCTGATATGCATTTAGATACGGTGTTAAATCCCAATTTCAGGGCAACTTCTTGTTTTCAAAACAAACCATAAATATGAATTCAGTTTCTATCCACGTCTTTTTGGGATAGTATAATCTACCTCCCTTGAGGTTTCTTTTAATAGCACTTAGTACCCATGAGTTTTTAAAAATATCACTTACCTCTATTGGTAATTGCAAAATGACTATATTAACCCATACTTCACTATGCTAAAATCGCACTTAGTACCCCTGAGTGACTGTGGTGGAGCTTGGTATAATTTCTTTGGTTATTTTTATTTGATTTTTATAGCGATTTTGCACAATTTAAAAGCTTAAATCGTGGGTTGAAAAGAGGTTAGGAAAAAATAAAGTCCATAAAGAATCGGTTTTACTCATATAAAGTTGATTGGTGCTAATGTAAGTCTTTTTTGTTTTTCAGATTTATACTTTTAGGAAATATGAATTTGTGATATGGTGGTAGTACTTAAAATTGTTTTTTGGATGATAGTTTTTAATGGAGTAAACAAAGTGTATTAAGAGTTCCTTTTTTTTAGCTAAAGGAGCAAAAGAGTAGCTTAAGGTTTTTAAAAATTTTCATACAAATAGCAAAGGTAAGGGAGGTAAGTAATATTTTTAAAATTTTAAGGATATTAAGTGATATTAAAAGAAACCTCAGGAGAGGTTTTTGATATTAGCCCTATCTTTTTAGCATTTTTAAACGGAGAATAAAGAAGGTAAAAAAAAATGAAAAGTTTTTTCCTATTTTGTCCCCCGGCGCCGGGTCAAATGGAGAAGCTAAAATGGGAGAGAAATTTTTACACTTCCGTGACGAAGTTCATGTAATTTAGTTGAAACTTGTTGATTTTGAAATTTTTTCAGCGGGGTTCGCTCCACTTCTATAACTTCCATGCAGGGCATGGGATAAGAAGTACGAGACAAAAAAATTAGTATTTTAGTCATAGAGTCCATTTACAAAACAAATTACTTTATTATTAAGTGATAGATACAAATATAATAATACCTAAAATCAAGAAGTTAGTTACAGAGTCCATCTATAAAAAGTAATTTTAAATTACGACATTGACATTATTAAACGATAGACTGAAATATAATAATTCCTAAAATCAAGAAGGAACTAGGTTATGTATTAGATTGTTTATTCACTTAAATCGTATGTGGTTTAGTATAGAATTTTCTTTTAATCATAAGTTAGCATGGGATATTTCTTATTTTTACTTGTTATGAACCTATGCAAGACATGAATAATTCAAGTTTATAAAAAAATTTGTGCTCTAAATTGTTGGACCACCATACCAAATTTGAAAAACTTTTATACATATGTGAATTACGGTGTGATAACATTCATTAAGTATAGCAATGCATAAAACAAAAGAAATAATATGCATTCTTTGAGATAGTTTTTAAAATGATTATATACCTACAATTATATGTTTGGTTTAAGTTTCTGCACAATGTTACTAAATTTACCGATATGACAATCACAATCACGCCAAGCAAGATTAAGATATGTGGATAAAAAATTCAAACTTGTTCGAAGAGATAAAAAGGACTTAGCAGAGAGAGGTCTATTGACCTATAAATGGAGAGTGTTAGATACAAAAATGGGTAAAATTCAATTATTTACTGACTAATGAATTCTATTCAATTAAACATGTTGCGAGAAAATATGATTATCTCTGTGAGGCGTGAATGTATATAAAGCATTAAATCTAATTAATCATTTGTTGTCACTTGAGAAGTATGCCTAATTGAAGAGAATTGATGGGTGATTTGATACTTAGATTTTACCCATATTTGAATCCAACTCTTCCTAATTAACTTTATAATAGATTCTTTATCTCTTCTAACAGTTTTTATCTTTTTAAATAAATTTGAATTATTTTTTCTTATGATTTTTCTCTCTTCTAGCAAGATTGTCCTTCCATTGAATTAGTAATTTTTTTTTTATCAATATGGATTATCTTTACTTAGTCCCCATTTGATAAATCAATTCAGCATTTAAATCTAATGGATTCAGATCTTAACACGTTTAGACACATTTCATAATCAAAAATAGAACAATTGAATTAATTAAATAGCATTGAATTTTCTGAATAAAATTTACTCCAACGTTTTAAAACTTAGACCGTTCATTGAATCGAAAAAATTACCGAATCACCGGTTACTAGTTTAACCATTGGACTGACCGTTTTTGACCCATGACGTCATAAATAAATAATAAATAAATTATATAATACTGCTTTTATCAAATCTGCAATCTGGATATTCTTCTATAGAGGTTTAGACACATGATCATAACTATAATTCTTTCGCTAATGAGATTATAAAAAATAAACTAAAAGAAAAGCAAAGATACAAAGAAAAATAAAAGAAAAACAAAGAAAAAAAGAATTATGATTCTATCAATATGACAAGTTTGATACCAAGAAAATAAAAATCTTATTTTAGAAAATTAGTAAATTACAAAGTAAAATAAAAAATCATATATTAGGAAATGAAACTTGCGCATATAGGTCAAGCCCAAAATTGAACTTGTTGGAGGAATTTGTGAGATTAGTGGTGAGATCATGAAGAGAGGGATGATTAAGAAGAGAAGAAATTGATGGAAATTAGGTAAAAAAATTATAAATAAAAGAATGAATGAAGGTGGAGTTTTTTAGTCTTAACTTGAGCTGACTATAGGCTACTGTTGTCTAATTAGCTCCTTTGTTACATTTTTTTTAAAACACTTTATCTTTTTTTTATTTAATTTTGACCAATTGAATGAATCAGACTGGTTTAGTTAAAACCATTCTGGTTCAACGGTTCACCGGTTGGACCGATCGAGTCAACTAGTTTTCACTAAATAAAACGGTTTTTTAACCCCACCAATTTTGAGTCATAACCCAGCCCAGTCGACGGTTTAACCAGTTTGATCAGGTGGTCCGGGCTAGGTTTTAAAACATTGATTTACTTCCAAAATTAAGTGATAGGTTATTCACTTATTATTTAGTGTGATACATTCAAATGTATTAGATTTAGTACTTAATAATTCAATTATTTAATGGATTTAGATTTTAGATTTTAAATTTCAGTTTTATCAAACGTACCTTTAGTCTTACAAACACTTTAATTAGTGTGATTTGAATTGTTACATAGGTAGATTTGATAGTATTGCTAAAAGTTCAAATTCGTTCATGAAAAATTTGCTGGATCTTTTCTAATCGAGTACGAATATCTAATTCTAGGCTTACGATCATTATAAAATTTTTAATTATCTTAAAAAATATCTAATCAATTTTTTGGTATGCATTATGGTATTTAATGATTATTATATTGTCAAAGAAGTTTTCAAAATTGTATGATAATTAAATGCTTAGAGTACGTTAATTTTCTAAAAAGATATTAATGAATAAGTAAGAATGTGTTTTTTCCCCCCTTATATTTTGAAGTATCATATTATAGAATAGTCGCGCTAAGGTATGAGCTAATTACTAATATATTTATAGATGCATGTGGTATTGTGGACTGACTTTTCTTTTTCTTTTTTTTTTCGCAGTGGACTGGGAGACTGATGCTACAAATGAAACTCAACTTGGGTCGAAATTATTCATTAACAATAGGGGCTTTTATGCCTGTCAATTGGGCCTATTGGGCCGGATTTTTATATATCCAATGCAAAAAAAAAAAATCAGTTAAATATTCAGTCGGGTTTGTGATACTAAATGAATGCCCAGGTTCGTGTCTTTAAATTTATTGGGCTTTCAGATCAGGAGTGGTCCAAAAATAAGGATTCATCCTTTAAACATCATATAATACTAGAATCATAAATTTTTAATTGAAAACATCAGAATTTTAGATAATTAACAGAAAAATAATCATAATTAAGATTACAAACTTTGTAAATTATACTAATTTTTAAATAGTAAGATGTCTTGTAAACATTAATATAATTACCAAACACATGTTTATATACATTTTTTGAAACTTAATATACAAAGCTATGAGTTTAGTATTGCCCAAGCTGAGACGATTTGCATATTCCGGCTTGTCCATCAAGCCGGAAAAGCCAACTAGACCCATATGTCCAGAAAGCCCATCTCTTAATGTTTAGAGTCAGCCAATGTGGGTCCTATAGAGAGTCGTAACATTTTTCTTTCCTTTAGCCTTTTTTTTCACCCCTTTGAAAATTTGAGGGACAAGTAAAATCTAATATGTTCAATGAATTTCCCTTTTTTTTTTTTGGTTTAAAAGAGATATTAAACCTCACAGAGAGGGAGAAAAAGGGGGAGGATTTATGAGTAAAACAAGAGACCTCAAATTCATTTGATTAATGTCTCTATCAATGGAGTTGGTTCTTTTATTTCTTGACATAGAGCAGGAACACACTCCTTGTCAAGATTGACCGAAATCCCTCATTACTTTGTATCCTTCTGGATTTTGGCTCAAGGACGCATATGTTGAAAGATGGCTCCCTGCAGAAAAAGAGTATACAGAGGTCACACGTGCTGTACTACAAAAATATTATCTGCTTCAGCTGAAGCTGTTGAATCTTGTGATGAAATCTTGATTCAGATTCTTAAACATTTACCTGCAAAATCCGTTTTCCGTTTTAAGTTAGTTTCCAAGAGATGGTTATCTCTTATTTCTGATCCCTTTTTCAAATCAATTTGGAAGCCAAAATTGTCAGGCCTCTTCATCCAGATATCTGCCAAGAAAACTTGCAAAACCAAGTATGAGTACGTCCATGTGGAAGCCAAGCTGCCTAACAGTCTCCAAGATAATCTCAATTTTCCGAATTCTGATGGAAACAGCTTCTGCGATACTGAGATCTTGAGCTCTTGCAATGGATTGTTTTTGATCCGGTGTAAAAAAGGCAGTAAACTTTTTTACAACCACAAGTACTACATCTGTAATCCAACAACCAAAGAGTATATTGCAGTTCCATGCCCTGAAAGGCGTAGCGCGTGGAAGGAAGTGAATATGTTTTTGGCGTATGATCCTTCTGAATCAATAGCTTACAAAGTGGTAGCAGTCAGTTTTCATCGCGGATCACGGATTTTTGTTACTGTGTATTCTTCAGAGAGCAAGTCATGGAAAGGAATGGAAGGAGCTGCTTTGGGTGATGCATGTTTCAACTTGGGAGTTTATTTTGATGGCTCCATCCTCTGGCCAGCACTAAGGTCAGAGGAATCACAATGTTTTAATGTTTGCTCAGAAGTTTTCCAGCGATTTGCAATGCCTCCGCTGCAAGAGAGTAATCAGCAAAGAAAGCTGAAACATTTTGGAAAGACTAATGAAGGTCATTTATGCCTAATCCAGGGATCCAGCTCTGATGCTAATATGCTCTTTGTCCATCAGATGAAGCGTGGCCACTTCAACTGGTCTGTGAAGTACCATGTTGATCTTACTAGCCTTGCTTCAGCTTTCCATGTTCTTTACATAGCTAGCGATGAAGATGAGGTATCATCCATGATTTTACTTGTAAAAGGCAGAGCCATGTCGCACGAGTTCAAGGATAAAACCTACAAGGAGATCCAGAAGATAGCGCTACCTGATCAGAAATGCTTAGTTGTACACCAGTTGATTGAAAATCCGTTCTGCTTGCTCAATTAAAGAGAGCAGATTCATTCTGCTAGTGAGAATATTAATGAAGAGTAGTTTTAGCTCTTTCTTTCTTTCTTTCAGCATTCCTGTGCCAAATGGTTGCTACAGAACTGAAGAGTTCATATATAGCTGCCTATTGTAACTGAGTGAGTGTGAATGAATTGATTGGAAAGTTTAGAGAAGTTGCTCCAATGGAACTGCCAATAATTAGCTTGCTAGTGGACTTGGATGACAAGAAAACTAACTAAGAAAATCAAGTGGAAGATTGGAAACATTACATAGACAGATATGCAAGGCTAACAAATTACCAGTTCTAATTCAAGAAAGTCAGTAACCTATCAACAAACTCAAATGAAGTGTCCTAGTGCACAATAGTTGGCAAGTGTATTATGCATTTTGGAACACTTTTTGAGTTTCTTCAGGTGTTATAATCATTAAACAGACATAGAAGTTGTGTTCTGCCAACTTTTGGTGTTGGATAAAGGGACAAGGGATCTTCATGAACTCCATATGAAAATGTCAATGCCACTAATCATCAGTTAGGAACAGCAAAAAAAGAGCATATGTGCACCCTATATTTTGCGCAAGTAATTTTACATTTTCACCATAATGTTGCTGTCATTCACACTTCAAGATGACATAAACAGCAATACAATTTTCCTAGTCTAGATTAGGCCAATGACTTTTTGAGTGATATTATTGCTTGATGTTTCTTGGTCTCTGTATGATGTGGCCAAAATGGACTAAAATGATGAATATTGTATCTAATCTACACTTTTTAAAGTCTTGCTTCATGACTTCAACCTTATCTCGGTTGAATATCTTAGTAGGTAATGTATAGTGGGTACTATTCTGGTTTTCAATTGCCAAGAAAAGTTTGTGCACGTGAACGGAGAAAGGATGAATTGTAAGCCAGCAACGCGTGCTTGGAATTGGGCGTTTAACAGCTAAAATACGCTACCTGATTTGTTTTTAGAGTTTCTGCATTCACGGACTGCAAAGGATTTTAAAAATCCAATTTGCCCCCTTATAAATTATTTGGATTATGATTTAAACCTTAGGAAATCATTCTCACATCAAGTGGTTGTCCCACAAGCCTGAGCATTTGGTATTTAGGAGAAATATCTTTTATAATTTTAGTTTTTCCGTATGAAAGTTTCAAAAATCTTACGTGCAAATATCAGTGCAAATCGACCTAATCAAACCAATGTTCTAGTGTTCAAAGTTGTTCATCTATTTTAATAAGTTTATAATTGTGTTTAAATTTGACTCGATTGAATCTCTGACATATAAATTCCCATATTTGCCTTAATCAAACCAAACTTAAGCCTAATTCAAAATTTTATCAAATACAATGCCATTCATATTGGATTTGGTTAATTAGAGAATCAAATTCAAATAAGATCTTTTTGATCTGAAATTGATTTAAATATTGAATAACTTAGTTTGACTTTCAACCATATTTGTAATTCTAAAACTAATATTAAATCCATGCTTTCTAAACCTATGTGGCTGCGTCCCTTCTCATCAAACAATTAAGAATCAATTAAAGCCCAAGTCATTAACATAGTGGGACAGGATTGCCGGCCCTAACATTTCGAAGCGTTGGCTGACCAATTTGGGCCTTTAGATGCTGCCGATGTACATGATGCTGCCTATTTTTTTGCGCTATAAACCGTCAACTTCAGTGTATTCATTCATTTATGCAAATTTTCAATTACAGCTTTAGGCAAAGATGCAGTTCTATCTTCTAATCCAAGAGAGAATTATGCTAGATTATAAGCTAGCATGTTTCTAGTTCTACATAGGTAGGAAATCTTACCATATTGAAAGTTATTGTATAACTTTTCGAACCTTATCCAACAAGTTACCCAATTTAGAGAAATCTACTTCATTACTATTCAATTTTTAACGAAATTGATAGAATCACTCTTGGGAGTCATAGCATCAATTCCAAAGTTTCAAACCCAAACCCTACTTAGCTGCATACTCTGTGAAACAATCATTAGTCTTAAAGTAAGATTTAAGATTTAGAGTGCGTTTAATAAAACTGAAATCTAAAAACTAAAATCTCAAATGTGAAATTTGAAAGCTAAATCTATTAAGTTATTGAACTATTAAGTATTAAATTTGATTAAGTTAATGAATTGTTAAGTACTAAATCTGATACGTTTGAATGTTTATCACATCAAGTGATAAGATAATAGTTTATCACTTATGATCTATTTGATAACTTAATTCAGCACTTAAACTTAATGGATTGAGATATTAACACATTCAGACCATTTGATAATCAAAAATAGAACATCTGAATTAATTAATTGACATTGAATTTTCCAAACAAAACTTACCCCCAAAATTAAGTGATAAGCTATTCACTTATCACTTAACGTGATATACATTCAAATATATTAGATTTAGTACTAAATAATTCAATCACTTAATAGATTCAGACTTCAGATTTTAGATTTCAAATTTTAGTTTTCACACTTCAGTTTTATCAAACTCACCCTTAGTTTTGAAAGCGAGTTTTACCTAAGAAATTCAATGTCACTTAATCAATTAAGATGTTCTATATTTGCTTATCAAACATGCCTGAATATATTAAGATCTAAACCCATTAAATTTACGCATTGAATTGGATTATTAAATAGTGCCTGTTTTTCTATAATCTATACCCAACTACAAATCCAAACATAGACCTACTTGAACTCAATATATATATATATGAGCGAAAAAGAAGAAGAGATTTCCACACATGCAAGTGTAAATATTGAATATGAATAAAAATTTATAAGAAATACAATTATCTAATTAGATTTTATCCTTTTTTTCATGATTATTACACTTAACATTCTAGAATATTGAGTTTGTTATTTCAAAATGATAATAGGATTGTATCCTTCGGTCCAATATGTTTTGGTTAACCCTGAATTTGAAATTTAAATTGAACATCTATACTATATGTAAAGGGAGAGATTAGAGTTTAGGGTTAACATTTTTTGTCAATTTATATACTTCCAAATTTACCCTCCTAAAAATCACTTATTATTTACAAAAGTTACTAAAATAACTACCATAACTCATCTAAAGACATCTTGACAAAAACTGAATATAAGTATTATAACTACTAAGTAACCATTTTTTGATGAAAAAAGGGTTAAACTACCATTATTTGCTTTAGTAATGAAAATTTTATGCAAAATTAATTTGCAAAAAAATCATTTTTAAACTGCATACACATTATGTGTGCCTTTAGAGCTAGTTAAAAATAACCCCCAGCACCAAATTGGGTACTTGTAATCATGAGTTTTTAGGTCTACATTTTTCTTCAAACCCCTAAGGATTTCTGAGTTTGGGTATTAATGAAATTATTGTGTCTGGGTCTCAAATCTGTAGATCTAATCTAGACCTTGTCCAATAACCCGTTTGATAAGCTAATTCATCACTTAAATTTAATGGATTCAGATCATAACACGTTCAAACCATTTGACAACCGAAAATAGAGCATCCGAATAATTAATTAAGTGGCACTAAATTTTCTAGGCAAAACTTGCTTCCAAAATTAAGCGATAAGCTATTCACTTATCACTTAATGTGGTATACATTCAAATATATTAGATTTAGTACTAAAGAATTCAATCGCTTAATAGATTCAGACTTTAGTTTTTAGATTTCAGTTTTATCAAACGCACCCCTACTTATAAAGGATAGGAGGGACTTCATATACTTTTTAGTTTAACTTTAGTCGGTCCTTAACTCCTGCCAAATGAAAAGTTCAGTGTATTTCGCAGTATGCTGAGAGAGGAAAGAAAATTGTGTAATGTAATGATGCATCACAAGTACAAAATAAGTGGGTTAAGGCAAATGGCGTGTGTAACCTTTTAACTTTTATAGATAGTACTGCAAGTTTTTCATAAAAAATCAATTTGGCAAGAATAATGTCAAAATGATGTACTACTGTTCAACCAATCATAAAGAGGATTTAGCTTTCCATTTAAAAAAAATAAAAATGTACTCCTAATAACGAAATAATCCTTTTACCACAATAAACAAACAAGATATCATTTTAATGCACCAAAAAATCACATTGTGTATTTCATAAATGTGTATGTGCACATTGGAGCAGGGGAAAAAATTACACCCACCACACATTTTTCTCAATCTATTATTTTTATGTGGATATCCGTCCCAATTGCGTTAAATTAGATTTTAGAAATGATCGACACAAATTGCTACTTGTGATAAAGTAAACATCGTATACTATAAGAAATACAATAACAATCAAATACAGTTGCATCAAACTATA
>CM023099.1:6463199-6660856 GCA_013103745.1 Gardenia jasminoides | reverse complement strand
TGACCAAACGTAGAGACAATATGGTAGGAAAATATCTTAAATTTTAGGATAAATTACATATAGTTCCCCTGTAATTTTATCTATTATAACATGACACCTCTAATATTTTGAAATATTCACTTTATCCCCTTATAGTTCTATATAATGTAAAAATTTGACGGAAAACAACCCACGTATTGTTAGTTAAAATAATAAAAAATACCCTTACTTAAATGCTAAATCAACCAATGGTTTAACCACCTTATATAAAAGTATAGAAAAGTTACGTGAACAATTTTAAAAATCATGGGGGGTAAAGTAGATATTTATACGAACTATAAAGGGGTTGTATGGATATTAAAATTTTATCAAACACACTTTTAAAGTGCATTTGGTATAAATGTCATAACTGATTGTGCATTCTGTTCATTTTTTGCTTTACATAAAACTATAGGGGGGTTCGACAGCTATTTTGAAACCTTCGGGGGTCAACTGGCATTAGTAAAATTATAAGGGGTTTATAAGTAATTTACCCTAAATTTTATTCAAAAATAAGAAAGAAAAAGAGATGGAAAAGAGAATAAATTTTATTCAAAAATAAAAAAGAAAAAGAGATGAAAAAGTGAATATATTTCTTTTTTTTTTTAATGAGACGGCACGTGCTATACTTACAACTACAACTGCAACTACTTGTATTTCAAGGGGAAAGGGAGAGACCCAACTGGATCAAATAGGGTCAGAGAAAACTAAAATACTTTTAGACCAATGGAGATGGAACTACCTCTAGAACAAATGGATATCCTACGAAAACCCCATTCACAACCCCACTCAGTTTGGGATACAAATGGTGCACTTAAATCACTTCAAATGCTGAAGGGGAGCTACGATCTCCCCATCCATTCCCAAGAGACGGACGTAAGCCTCCTCTGCAAGTGGGCTCAACTTGGTTAAGAAAGCATACTCAGGAAGTCTGCTATGGGTTGGTTGGTTGCTTGGGTGGGTCGTGTTTATCTTGCCTACCAAAAGAAAACGACGTTAGAAGAAGTCCAACCGTAAAGTGCTTGAGCTTGAGTAATAAAATTGGAGTGCAAACAGTTTGTTGGTAATTGGGTTCGGCATGAGTGGGATTGTAGCCGGATCAGAGGCTCATAAATTGAGTTTTATCCGGTTCAAACTGATTTATAAATTTTTTATTATAATTGTGTAAATTCCTATAGTTTTGATGTAGTTTGCGAATTAACAAATTCAAATTTACATCTAAGTTGCATTGAATTTATACCAAAATTAATAAGAATTCTGTGAATCAATTTAAATTAAACATAACTTAACTTGTGAGGTCGATGATCGAGTTATCATACCTTTTTGGAGGATGTTTCGTGGTTAACTATCATACCTTTTATCATACCTTTTTGGAGGATGTTTCGTGGTTAACTATGTCTCATGTGTGTTATTCTCGTTTCCAATGATCTTAGCTATAGAGTATTTTCTATCTTGTGTTTTTTGCATAAGGAGATAAACAATGTGCATCCTTTCAAGAATTTTTTTTTTTATTGAATATGAACAAATGGTAATGGCTTGCTTCAAAAAGAAATAAAATAGGGAAATGGCTAAATTGCATTCTTTTGTTTCTTTGTGCCATTCTTATTGACTACATTTTCCTATACTTGTCTTTTAGAGACAATTAAATTGATGAAATAGCTTCTATGCATAGTCAATAATGGTCCATAAAAATGATATGCTAGTCGTGGTATACGTACTTGAATCAGCTTCATATTCTGTAATCTTCCCCCAAGTTAACTATTTATGCTTGAGCAGTGAAGAACTTTGCAGCCATTTAAACATTAGGAACGTTAAAGTTGAGGATCCAACTTCTATGATTTAGTCTGGATATATTCTATTTCTTAATTTTTGGTATTCAATCTTCAGCAAACCAATCAACTTTTCCAAATGACATAAGAGTTATGTTATTATAGTTAAAAATGCTTAATACAGGGGAGTTAAGAATTAATTATTCTATATCTGAATGCCAAGGTTCACTCGGAAAATTTGGATAAATAGTTCAACAAGTCACAAAGCTACCCACTAAGACTGGAACTGAAGACAAAAGGACTAGGGAAGTTTGCAAAGTTCAGCCTGCTCAGGAATTCAGAAACACCCATCAAAGGCTTCGAGGCCATTGCTAGAAACATGTTATTGCCAAGCAACCATAACTATGCAAGTTATACAGTACGGTATTCTTTCTCTTCTTTCACGGGTTAGTGGTTGTCAGTTTACTAAAGCCAACGCATTACTTAACATCTGATTACAAGTTTCTGCAAGATATAGGACTAAATGCTCTGAACGATTCTGCATATAGATAGCTTTCTGGATGAACTGAAGCTTTATTTGTTGAGCATCAGCTAGGAAATGTGCTCTAATACATGTAGTAGTTTATCTTCCAGCTAAATCCTGATGTCTCAAGACTGCAAAATGAAAATATGCCTAGACGATGCCTTCAGCTGCTGCTCGCTCAGGGTACGGTGTCTTCAACCAACTTCAGTTATAAGCAACTGGCTTTATTCACTCAGTTGGCAGCTATGATATGATAGAAACAGAAAGAAAACCAAATTAATTAGACTGTGCAGAGAACTAGACGTTTATAAATACTTCAAAACTCAAAGGATGACCAGAGAACAGACAGAAAGGAAGTAAAGGCACCATATCATTGGATGTCAACAAGAAAATTATGCCGAGTGTCACACACACACACACACAATCTGGAGAGCAAAAGCATGCCAGTTACAACAGTTTCTCATACGATGACAAGTATAGATGCTAGAAAGCAATAAATGATATATCAGAGAAGATAATAGTTTTTCATGTTTTTATGTGTTTTTCTTTTTCAACAATGGAAAGAAAATTTTCTTTTGCTTTATCAAAGTCATTACTTTGGCACACATGAGTGATTACTTTCTAAACTAAAATTTGAGCGTTAGTTTCTTGAAAATTAATCATGTGTTAAATATGTTGCTTTCTATTACTTTTGTTATGTCTTTTCTTCATCAGGAGGGATATATTTAATATACTCCTTTTGATGTCAATGCAATGCTCGTTATACTCCATACCAAAAAGCATCTCATCCCAGTTACACAGCTATAAGCATAGATTGTAGCCTTTAGGAAAAACTTTAGGAAAACTATGCAGGTAATGGGAAAATCGCTCTGCAATCTGCTGTTGGACTGGTAATATTGGCTAAAGCGTCAGGCCATTTCTTAAGCTTGTATAGTGTCTTCTGGTTTCAGCAGCTTACCAGCTGTTGAGAACAACACAGACTAGCCTAGCCTACTTAATCATCACCTTTCCTCTATTATTATACATACTCTGTGTAACATTCATAACAAAGCTTTCATTGTCTACCAGAACAATGGCCTTTTTTACTATTTCAATCTGTTAAATTCTGAGCTAATAGTTACCCAACTAATAATTTCCAAGCATTGGTTTTTGATTAAAAAAAAATTATATTTTTTTATATTAAAAAATTTAGATATAAGCTCTAGTAGATGAGACTTCCAGGCGAACAACCAAAAGGGAAAAAAACTATAAAAAAAAAAAAAAAAACTTTGATGTTGTTTATTTAAGATTAGACCTTTTAACATGGTCAAATATTCCATCTCCAGATCCAATAGGCAATTCTCAGATTCAGATATAATTTATTTGCCTGACAAATGCTCTAAAGATGCATTCATGTTTAAACGGAGGCATGTGCATAATATAACCCCTATGTGCACATGTTTACTTGCTTATTCCATGTCTGATCTTATTGTGTCAAAAAACTTTTTCTCAATATAGCTATCATTGTACTATCTTTGGATGCAAGTGTAGAACTTGAAAAACATATTATGTATCCAACACATATGTATAGACAGAAGGCAGCACACACACAGCAGGTGCTAGTACTTGTCCTATTACATGTGTATTTTGTGCTATAAATAAAAGGAAATATTCACGTAAATATATCTATGTGTGTGTGTCTATCTGAATTGCCAATCCTCCAATGTTACAAAAAATGCTTTATTAAATACATCCAAGATATTTAATTTTCTAAACACCCACTTGGGAATCAAGTGGTGACCTACCTAGGTTTAATGCTCTACCAATGAATTTCATCTTTACTGGAAGGCATACAAAAAATCATCAAGAATCCACCATTCAAAGAAATCCCACTACTGCTAATACAGAAAAGCAAAACTATCCTTCACAAATAATGTGATTCAATTCTGTTTTCCACGGACAAGACTTAAGGACATGGTACTTCAGTCAAGTCTATTATTCAGATGCTTAGAAACCACTACTCACAAACAAAGAGATAATTACTCCAAGATTATCAACAACATTTTCATTAAGAAGAGCAATTCTTTTAACAAACCAAATAGAGAATTTAGGTAGATACAGAGAGCTAAAGAGTGAAGCTTGGGAAGCAAATGTATTCAGAGTCTTTTGTTACCTAACAACATGTTAACCGTCTATAGTCCACAATAATATCCCTAATGGTATTACTAAAGCCAGATTACTACTGATGCCTAAAATATAAAATTCTTGATCATAGGCAAAAACATGTTGAGGAAAGTAGAGTCTGAAAGTATCAGTGAAGGGATTGCCAAGAAATATATAGACCAAAAATAAAGAAAATCAAAAGCTTATGATGGGATTCATTGGGATTTTTTTGAGGCGAGAGAATTGGATTTGGCTTGGAAAGGCTAATGGCCCTATTATTGTGTTGCCAAAGCCAACTTCTTGGGTTGTAGGTTGTGAAAAGCTTAGGTTCTGTTTGTTTGACGGAAAAGTTGTGCAAGAATATGTATCGTGGGAAAAGTGAAGTGAAGTGCGATTAAAGAAAAAAGGAAATTAACTTTCCCGTATGTGTTTGGTTAACAAGAAAATGATATAAGAAAATGTAAGTTCTTATGTTTGTATAGTCAGAAAGATATGGGAAAATTGGCTAATGTGTTAATTAATAGAAAACATTCAATATTGAATTTCTTCATATTTGGTATTTAATATATATATAAAAATGTGTATAAGTTATTTCAAAAATATACAGAAAAAAAGTATAAAATGTAAAAGAAAAAATACTAATGTCATATAAATTCAATAAATTACTAAAGAATAAAATATCTAACTACAAGCTCGTTGTTTGAATTTTAAATTCTAAGATATTCTAATTTGTATAGAAGTTTAGAATGAAAGAAAATAGTTTAGAAAGAAAGGAGTTATATAAAAAAAGTCTCATTAGTTAAAACTTTCTCATGACTCACTATTTTATCAATTTCAGCAGGGCAATCTTCATGAAAATGAGTACTGATTGCGGGAAAAGATAAATTGGCAGGCATGGGCAGTTGGTTTTCGATCCGATTGGTCAGACAACTACCACTTGGCCAAGCCAATTAGTATTAGCCACCTATTCCCTAATGGAGTAGAAAGAACGCGAAGTGCTAGTGCCGCAGGGTCGTTCTTTGGGCGGGGTTAATGTGAAGAAACAAATAATATACGGTAAACTCAACCCTTGCTGAAGCTCAAGCTCAAGACTATTTTGTTTTGCAGAGTCTATCATTTTACGGGACCCACTTTTATTCTATACATTTTACGGCCTTGTTTATGTAGGGTCGTTTGGATTGGGTGTTGGGTTGTATTTAAATTTCACTTGCGTCTGTATTGAAAAACAATGTGCTTTGTATTTGGTGTATTTGGAAGATTTTTTTTCTATTTTCCT
Source organism: Gardenia jasminoides (assembly GCA_013103745.1). NCBI lineage: Eukaryota > Viridiplantae > Streptophyta > Magnoliopsida > Gentianales > Rubiaceae > Gardenia > Gardenia jasminoides. Next base: position 6,655,128 of record CM023099.1, on the reverse strand, counting down.
ATTTTCTTTTCTTTTTCTCTTTCCATTTCTTTTTTTTCTCTTTCCATTTCTTTTTTCTTTTTTCCTTTTCCTCCCTCTTATTCCATGGTCGTGAGAACCAGTCGGACTTCGCGGGAGTTTTCTTCTCAGCCCAGCTGTAGTACTCCCTCTCCCATCCTCCCACAGTGGCTCTCCATCTCCCCTGCTCTGCCCTCCCGCATCCTTCCCATGTGAATACCTCCATCCCTGGGCCAGGGGATCACCCTGGCTTACTCCCTGCGAGGGAGGCATGGAATGGAATCGGGATCAGAGGAAGATATGTGAAAACAGGTCCTTGACATGTTGACTCATTAGGAGGGGAGGGAAAAAGAAAGAAAAAGAAAAAAGAAAAAAGAAATGAAAAAAGAAAAAGAAAAAAATATATAATATATTGTGAAAAACTTGTTTGTTTTGGGGTTGTGTTGGGGTTATTTTATTTGTAACATTTGGTGGCGAAAAGCGACATTTCAAAAACAGGGGAAAACTCATCAATCAAATCAGAACCTTGTTTTTAGAAATTTATAAAACTGTACTTCGTTTCAAGTTACGTAGGTTCTTGTAGAATTTATAGAAATTTTTGGAAGTGAAGTTTTTTATGTGTTTTGAGGGTGTTATATTAAAAACTTTGGGAGTTTTTTGAAAATTTTTGTAAATAATGTAGGGAACAAACAAGTTTTATACAAACTTGCTAAAAATTTGTATTAAAACTTTGGAAATTTTTTAAGACTCCTGTAGCAAAAACAGTTAAAAAACTAACAACATACAAATCTGATAAAACAAACATTCTTTGAACTACCATTGTCCTGAAGTGTGTAATTACCTAATTATCACAATCCACTTTCTCTGGAACGTCAAGTTTTATCATTTCAAGTGGATCAATTTCATTTCATTGCACAAGATGAAATGAAAACCAAAGCACAATTGAACATTCCGTCAACACATCAAAACACAAAACAAGTGATCGGATTGAAGTTAATAAAATTAAAGAACTCTTGCAGCTTATCTTAACCTTCCACTTCGAGGGAAAAGGTCAAGTTTTTCCACATGGAGCAAGCAACACTAGTGCAGTTCCAGCTGTTTTCTATTCCCAACTTTGAGGGAAATCTCCCTAATTCCACTCCATTTCCAATAGTCAACAAATCATTTTATCCTAACATCCAAATCTAGAACAGTAAATCAGAAATTATCTGCCCATCATAGATCTCAGAAGACTTGCTAATTTCTAAACCACAAAAGATAATATTTTTCCTTAATATTAGACCAATTTACCTACTTCATGCAGAGACACAGATGGGTCAACAGAAGTACGTGAATTTAAACTCATATAATCCAAGGGAAAGGGTAAAACCACTCCAGATTCCCAAAACCCCTTCAGGAACACATAATTTTTACTTTTGTCATTATATGCTTATTACAAGGCAAAAAAAGGACAAGGAAAGCATAAAAAACAATAAAGATGCAAACTTTACCTCAATTTGATGCAAGCAGAGATTGCTGAAACTCTTTAGTCCTGCAAGATGGAATCTCTTGGAACATAGAAACAGGAAGCTTCTCAGACAAAAAGCCCACCTGAAATTCAATCGCTTTTGAGCTATCATCAACTTGAATACCGGTAATGGGCAGCCACACAATTAGCTTCTTCACCCGAATTCCATTGATATCAGAAACCTTCCCAGTACCCAATTTTCCAGTCAAAACAGTACCGTAGTAAACCAAGTCAGTGAACTGAACATAACACACGTGAGTGAGTTCAATGGTGAAAGTGTTGTATGAGTTAAGAGAATAGGACTTGACATTTCCTGGGATGAGACCCTTCGGGAGGTTGTAGCTTAGTAGCAGGTCATGGATATCGGGCTTTGAGGTATTGAAGGAGCTTAATGGATGGTTGGGATCACTGGAAATGGAGATGGGGATCAGGGAAATGGAGACCAAGAGTAGAAGCTGTAGCTTTGAAGAGAAGGCCATGGCCATTGTTGATGAGGATCAATTTTTTGTGGTTTCTTGATGAAAGAGTTAAAGAATAAGAAGCTTTATATTACTAGATGAAGATTTTGAGATCATTGCAGAATAATTGAAGGATAGGTCTGCAGAATAATTCTCAAGTGTCAATAACGGATTGGCAAGATTGGTATCTTGCCGGGACCCTGCCTGCTTTGCTGTATATGAGGCAAGCAAGATGCCCGAATTGTGAAATGTTGAAGTTTTCCGAGAAAATTTTGAGGTTTCTAGTGATCATATTTCTCAAACGTCTTTTTATTTCAAATCACTAAAGTATATGTTTTTAAAAAATATCTAGAAAATGACAGTCTAGAAAATGATCTCGTTTTCTAGTTACAAATATATTTCATTAAGTTTTTTTCAAGTAGTTGGTTCGTATCGAGAAAAAATTTCTCCAAATCAATTTATAAATAGTGAAAGAAAAACAATTTACATGAGCTTTAAATATGTTATCTCTAAATCCCCGAGAGAATGACGAGTTTATTTGTGATGAAGATCAATTGTTTGCTGTTTCTCGATGGTAGTGTTGGAAGATGAGGAGTTTTACAATGCTAGTTGAAGATTCTGAGATCGTCGGAGAATAATTGAAGGTAGGTCTTGAGATTTGGGGCTCACAAGTTCCAGGTTCAAACACAAACCCGTTGTGTAAATCTAAAAGTATGGAATGTAAACTACTAGAATTTCTATGTAGCAATTTTTTTTACACAAATTTAATTACAACCCATTCGAAATGGATAAAAACTTGACTTGCTTGTCAAATTACACAATAGGTTTGAACTGGACAAAGACTCGGGATAAGGACTCAGTATAATTGGGATTTATACAGTTTCGTCCAGTCATTGTATATGTTTAAATTTTTTGTATACAAATGCATCACAGTGTTATACTGAATATGTGTCAAATATTTTATTTATATATACTATTTTTACTCTGAATGTAATAATATAAATATATAATATAGTTGTACATGTATAACAATCGATCTGAATTGTACCAAATTCCAATTATACTGAATCATTCTATTCATTCCCCAAAAAATCGAGTCATGAGGCCCAAATCCAGTCACATATCTAGATGCTCTCTCCTCCGGATCCTGCCTGCTTTGCTGTTTACGAAGCAAAATGTAAAATATTGCAAACTAAGGAGAGCTGATGAGTATGGACGAAATGTGAATGTACTGCAGTTAATTGCCTCTCACCGTTCTTCCTTTTTTATATTCTCCGGTGTCAAAATTCTCCATACTTTTTGATCCAATATTGTCATCTTTACACTTGTCATGGGAACCTTCACCGTTCTTCCTTTAAGATTGCAAGGAGCCCACAAATGAACAACATACCTTATCTCCTTTCCATTTGGACCAATTGCATGACAAATTTAGTAGCAGTTGGCTTTTGATCAACGAGTAATTGAACATATCAGGATCTAACAACTTTATTTGGATTGTATTTAATGTAACATTAGAGGGAACTTTTATTGATTAAAAATTAATTACTCAATTTCTCAAGTAATTGGTCCAGTTTGATTCGAGATAAACTTTCTTCAAATTAATCCGCAATAGTGGAAGGAAAAAAAAAACTCATAGTGAGATTTAATTCTACTATCTCTAATCCCTAACGAGAATATGTAAACACTCTTCTTAATTTTAGTGAATAACATTTCCTCTCAACCAAAACTCTTGTCCTTTTCTATAATAACTTTTTTCTCCCTTGGTTCTCCCTACTAGGGAGGGAGAGCACGCAATTGGTCTCCCTCCCTATCATGGCTTTCTTTTTTTCTTTTCACATCTCTTCTATAACTTTTTAGTAAGAGTTTCATCTCTTCTAAAGTTTCTAGTGATACTTTTCTTCTATCTTAAGGATTGCAAGTGGGGGTTTTTGATAAGTTTTTCTATTTTATTGTTAGATCTAAATTTAAAAAGTTAATCAACATATGGCAATTGAAGCATGGACAAATCTTGAGGTTAGAAGTGTTGTCTCTATAATCTTGATTTTTCAATAATATAGGAGCTTCATAATGTAACTCTTATCAATTCTCTAGATCTATAGTATTTGTTTATTATTCTTCAATCATACCGCACCTATGTATCTGTTATGTAATTTCTGCCATGTGTGCGAATTTAATGAAAGTATGATGTTTTGCCAAAGAAAAAAAAATCTATAAAGAGAATGACGTGTTTACCTTTGTCGCAAAATTCAGACATGCGAAATCGAAATTTGGTCCAAGCTCTAATGCCTGAAATTACGATTAAGCATAATGGATTTAAAAGGTCAAAAATGTATAATCATATGGATTTTGACCAACCCGTTGCCTCGACCAATTTTCCTAATTATCATATAATTGATTTTGAGGGCTAGACCATGTGAGTGTTTATGAATTTATCTGTTTCTGCCTTCAATATTCATCATCAGTAAACTTTGTGATTATTTCAAAAGTAGAAGCAATTGCAATTTCTATTGCTTGTGACAAAATTAATGAGGGCATCAATGCATTATTGTAAAAGTGATGACCACAAAAATCAAATTGTGAAATATGAAGGACTCGTTTGGGGCATTTCTCTGATAAGCCCAAGATAAGAGCCCCCTCGTGAACAAGTTGATTGGGCCTGTTGTAGGGTCATTGACACCAATATAATTATTTTTATTAGTGAATTACCTCTATTCCAGATACAAGAAATAAGTTCCTATTTTGCATTTTGCGCCTCAAATTAATAGTTAATACAACAATGGCGAAAATTGACAGACCTTGCTTCAGTCTTGGTTGCACTACTTGGCAACTGACGCTACAACAGTAACACTTCATTGACTTCTGATATTTGGAGCTTGTCTGAATTGCAATTTTTAGGAGTTTTTATAGAAAAATGTATGGTAACGATTTGATGTATGTAAAATAATAAGAGTAATTAAAAAATATGTTCACAAAACATGTAAGAATTTTTCTATAAAAAACTACAATCCAACTAAGGCCTTGGTTTATCCATTTTTTTCTTTTTCGTATTTAAGCATTCCACTCATTTTTAACACACTAGTAATAGATTATGTGTTTTGACGTGAACATTATGTTTTTAGACTTTTTCTCCTTAAATTTTTTAGAAAATCAGTTGTTTTGAAGGAATAAGAGTAATTGAGACAAAAATATGATATTTAATATTCATATTATTTTATATTTTTTTCTAAACTTGGTTTGCTCTAACCAATATGAATGCACAAATAATAAAGCATTTTTTATCCCAAGAGCACTTTTATTTTATAACAGTATCAATATTTTTGTCTTTCTATTAAATTTGAATGGTCTAAATGTTCTCTTTGATGTCATTTGAATTAAAATTTTAACTTTTTTTTAATAATTTATTGTTCCTCTGCAAGTCATTTTATGAAATTTTTTATTAGTTTTAGTGAGCTTTTCTAACTATTACTATTATTATTTGCTAATGGCGAATTGTAAAATGATCTATAATACTACTGTAATTAATAGCATTCAAATATATAGAGAAATGTTTTGATTTGGTGAAACTTATTTGTATTTCTCATTAATAACATACTTTATAATTATAATTTTATATGATTAATAATTGTAAGTCATGAAGATTAGGTATTATATAATAATCAAAATACAACAATGTATATTATCTTGTTTTCAAAAATATATATCATCCTTTGAAATTGGATATTTTTTAAAAAAATTTGGTCTAATTCACCATAACTAAAATGGATGTATTCACCTTTGTAATTATTATTATATTTGGCATTGACGTATATAACATTTATTAAGTATAGTTTAGTGCTATTAGTTGTTACAAGAATACCACCAATAACGTTCATTAAATTTAATTTTTGTTGTAATTTAAATAAATAAATTTCAATGTAAAACTCTTTGCCTACCATATTATTTAGAGATAATTTCAGAAACCTCAAGGGAGGTTTCTAACAGTTTCATTTGGCATTTCAAACTTTAAAAAATCTCACTTACCTCTCTTACTTTAAGATTTTTGTATAATTTACAACTTATTTGAAAAATATAACATTAAAAAATTCATCTTGGGAGAGTAAATTTAATCTCACTCCAAATTTGTTGTCTTATTTCTTTTGTTGTCTTACTTTTTATTACCAAAAATGAGTCTATTAATAGCAAAAGAAAATAAAAACAAAAAGTATGCAAAATTTATCCTGATTAACAAAATATAGTGTGTTTTTTATACTAAGATCTAATATTTGAATTGTGCAAGTTACAAAGGTAATATTTTTCTTTATTGTAAAGTGTTTTGAGTTAATTTAAGAATTTTTTTAAATCATGTTTACTTATTTTTGAATTTTCTTTTTATTTTTTGTCTAAATGGAAGTCTTGAAAACTAAAAAGATACAGCATGCTAAAATTATATATAAATTTTATTTTTATTGTTTTTAAGTCAATGCAAAAGCTATTATCATGATTATGCATTTTTCTAAGTTATTTTTAATAGTATTATAAATCATTTATAATTTTAAGTAATTTAACATAACTTATCCAAACTGTTGATATAAAACTACTAGAGAGTTTTTCAATCTTGTTATCAACTTTCAAATTTTCATCAATGAACTACATCTATCTATTTACAAAAATTAAGAGACAAATTTGATATATTATGATAATTAAGAAATCAGAAGAAAAGGGCAAATTTGGAATGAAATTATATTCTCTCTCCAAAAATGAGTTTTTTAGCATTATATTTTGAAATGGGCTTTGAATGTTACAAAGAGTTTAAATAGGGGAACTAAGTGAGATTTTTTAAAAATTTGAGGATGCCAAGTGAAATTGTTAGAAACCTCAACGGAGGTATGTGAAAATATCTCTATTATTTATTGATGAAATGTAATGCAAATTTATTAGAGAGAAGTGTAATTTTGGCATCATAAAATGGCTTAATTTACTTGTATCCAAAAAAATAAAAAGACTCATGGTACTTTTTAAGAGGGTCATATATATTACCAATTTATTAATAAAATTCTTTATTTCATGTTTGAAGTACTCTTTAAATTTAGATATTTCATAAATAAAATTTGTTCATCTTTCTTTTGGTTAAATAAAACAAGTAAGAAATCTTTCATTTTTGTAATTGCTAGCATGTTTGATATTATTTATTAATGAAATGTAATGTAATTTGTCCATTTATTAGAGAGAATTTTGAATTTTGTCATCACAAAACTAATATCATTTTTTGTTTATACTACTAACTACCAAGATTCACTATTTTTTGTAATTTATAAATAAAATTTTTCTTTATTTTTCAATTTAATTCAGCATAACTCAAGGGAATGTTTTTCATTCTCATACTATTGGCATAATTGATATTAATTATTGAGGAAATCAAATGAGTTGGTTGTTCTTTTTTTTTTGATTTAATTCACCATAATTCAAGGGAATGTTTTTCATTCTTATAATTATTGATAATTTATATCAATTGTTGAGGAAATATAATGAATTGGTTGTTCTTTTTTTATAACCAAATAGGAATTTTCTTTCTAATTTTCTTGGTTATAGATCAAGTAATTTAATATCACAAAATCTAAGCTAATTATGCTTCAATCCAATTTGAATTAAATTTTTGTATCCAGCTTTAGTTACACACCAAAACTTATCATACTTTTTATATAGTAATAGATAATAGAAGTAAAATGTTCAACACGTGCGAAAATGCTAGTTTACGAGAATGTGAATGCTAGTACATCTGTGATTTGTGTTTGATTCAATGTAAAAAGAAAACTCCTCAAAAGTATAGGTGTCAAAATGGGTGATTTGGGTATATTTGGGTAAATCCATTTATACTCATTTAAAATAAATGGGTATAAATGAAGACTCGACGTTTGACAATAAATAATGGCATTTATTGTTATTACATTGGTAAAAATTCAGAATAAACAAGTCAACCATTACCCATCAATTAAATGGTATAAATGAATTTGGGTATTTGGAAATTATTAATGGGTTGGATTTGGATGGCCCAATATAAACAACATTGGGTGAATAATTTTTTATTTTTTATTTTTTATTTTTTTTTGGGGATCAAACTGCACCATCTACTTTAGTCCTACTTCTACTCTAGCCTAATCTGGAGGGACTTGGGAAAATGTGTTCCTTCTGTTGATAACCAAATAGTTAATTCTCTTGGTTATAGAGTAGCTAATTATGCTTCAAGAATTAAACCGAGTCATATGTTTTGATTTCACGATTAGTTTAATAAATGTGTGGTCTTTAGCTAGTTTCTCCCAATCTAGTTTCTATTCCCCTTCCTCTCCATGCTTCTTAAATCACACCCCTCTCCTGCTAAGAAAAGGGGGGGAAAAAAAAAGGTCAATTATCTTTTCTATTTTCTTACACAATGGGGAAAAGACCAAAAAAAAAAAAAAAAACTAGATTATAAGTGCACCCTTAAAGAGGAATTTTAAATGTTAAAACAAGGTAATGGCAAGATTCTGTGCTTTGATTATTGGCTACATTTTCCTTTAGTTATAACTTTTTAGAAACAATCAAATTGAAAGAAAAGCACTATGCATTGTCAAAGTCGGTGAAGAGAAATCATATGCAAGGAGTACTTCTAATCTAGGTACTTGAATGCCAGATAAGGTTCACACAGATTATTTCCGATTCTTTTACTTAATGCTGGATTTCTCCAATTGGTAACATTGCAGCAAGTCACAAACCTACCCAAGAAGAGTGGGATTCAAGACGAACTAGACAGGTAAGAGGTTCAAAGTTCAGAAATTCTGATTTATCCATCAAAAGCTTTTGAGCCAATGCTAAAACAACTTATTATCAAACAACCAAATAATGTTCTTTTCAAAACTAGTTAGTGGTTTTCAATTTACTAGAGCCAAGATTAGCAACAAAAAGAGGAACTTGACAATATTAGTGACTCTGCAAATAGATAGATAGTTTTTTGGATTAACTAATACGCATGATTATATTCTTCATATCCTGATAGTACAGCTATCAGCTAAATTCTGATGTCTAAAGACTGGAAAAAGAAAATATGCCTAGAGGATACCCCAGCTGCTGCTCTTTTAGATTACAATGTCTTCAACCATCATCAGTTATAAGCAACTGGATACCATCCACTCGGTTGCCAGCTGTAATATGATAAGAACATGAAGGAAACCAACTAGACTGAGCACAGAACTAAACGTTTATAAACACATCAAAACCCAAGGATGACAAATGAACAGACGAAAAGGAAGTAAAGGCTCCATATCTGAAAGTGAACAAGAAAATTATGTAGAGCATCACATGCACGTGTCACAACTGCTCACACGTGCGCACACATAAACACACAGTAAGTGCTGGTAACAACAGTTTGTTAGAAGATGACAAGCATAGATGCCAGAAAACAATAACAATAAATTAGAAAAGATAATTAGTTTCCGATTAGTGTGTGTTCCATTCAACTGTGGAAGGAAAAAGTTCTTTTTTTTTTTTTTTGGTGTAAAAAAATTACTGCATCGGCAAATGTATTTTTGGTAGTTTTTCATAACATGTTCAGAGTTTGAGTTTATAAAAGTTGATCATGCGCTATATAAGTTAATTTATGTCAACTTTCATCATGCACTTTTTCTCACCATCAGCGGTATACTTAATAGACCCCTTTTGATGTTCATCCATGCTATTCATATTCCCCCAAAGGGCAGCTCTATTCATTCATTCTGCTATAAGTCTACATTGTAGACTTTAGGAAACCATGCTGTTCATAACACAAGAACTAAATTTGTAAACTCCTGAACTAGCAATATTTGCTGAAGCATTAGCTCATGCATAATCTTGTATAACACCTTCTGATTCCTTAGCTTACCAAGTGTTGAAAATAATACCAGGCTGGCCTACTTTGCCAGAAAACAACCTTAACCATCATCTTTCACCGCTTACTATAATCTGTAAATACTGCCTACAGTTTATCATGACAGAGCTTTTCATGTCTACCTAAAAACTAATTGCTTACATTACTTTTGAATCTGTTAAATTTCTGAGGTAACAGTTACTGAACTAGTAACTACTCATAAGTTCCAGTTGTTCACAACCTTCTGGGAATAAAATTGAAAATATAAATGTTGCTTACACTTCACCCTTTAAAAATAGGTAATGACAGTCCATCACAGATCTGGTAACCAATTCTCTGATTTGGATATGATCGTTTCCTTGAAAATCCGTTTAACAGTTTACTTATCTTTGAATACAGACACACGCATGTGTTATGCATGTTTAAGTGCTTATTTAAATATTTTAGCTCTCTTGAAGACGCCTATTCTCGTAATCAATTTCACCATACCATCTTTAATATGCATATTGAGAACTTATAAAACATGTGATGTATCAGACATTTATGTATAGACAGAATGTGGAACATAGGCAGAATATGCACTTCTACTGTAAATACAAGGAAATACTTGACAAATGTGCTCCTGTGTATGTGTGTGCTCATCTTACTAACCAACCTAAGTGACAAAGAATGCGAGACAAGACGTTTGATTGTCTAAACACCTGTCTCTAAGTGTGCTTCTATGTATCTCTTTACTTGTTCAGAGTGTTCCTCAAGTGTTTTTGTCTCTGCTATGTACTCTAATTAATTTCATCCCAATCTCCAGAGAACTAATATGTATATATACACATATATGACAACTTTTATAAATTCTTTTAGTCAATATCTGCAACTTTTCAAATGCTTCATTTCAAGATTGAAGCTTTCAAAATGCTTCATTTCAAAACTCGAGAAGCTGCTTCTTGCTTTTGTAAAAGTTGTATAGTCAAAAAAGGGAAAAAAAATTTTGTGAAGATTAATCAGCTAAGAACTTGTGGGAAAGAAACGATCTTACAAACAGCATACTTAACCTCTAGACTATTCGACATTCGATGGTGCATAAGTACTAGACTCAGTGTTGTCCAACTGTTATTGTTCAAGTAGAATACTTCCATCTAATTGTGCATTACCTGAGATACATGATATACTGAAACTTATCTGACAAGCTGTTTATAAGGACTCATATATGTGTCATAAGCTCCATTAAGCTAATCTTTCCATGTGCAACTTACTGTTCATATCTTTTAAGGTTCCATCTTGTCCACCTTGTCATTGACCCCAAAAGCACCTCTAGAGTGACGACAAGAAGACAACAATCTGTAGTTTACTTGAGAAGGCTCAATAAATCTGTTTACTTCATCCAAGAAAGGGTTGTTAATAGACATGGATTCAAACTTTTCAACAGCAATGTTCAAATGTAAAAGGACTTGGGAGGACACATGGTCAACCACATATGGTTGATGCTCTGCCAATGATTTTCATCTTTACAAGAAGAACATGGAAAATTACCAATACCAACCATTGAAAGAAATTTCAGTACCTGCAAATACGAAATGTGAAAAAAGTAAGCACCTTTCTTCTGTTGACCTGATCATGCTCAAATCATCTGTTTGGATATCGGTCTTAATGGATGAGAGTTGAGCATATGGTACTAAAGTCCAGTATTCAGTTGCTAGGTAACAATTGCTCATAAAAGAAGAAGTGTTTAAGTTTACCAACTATATTTTAATGAAAAAAGTGTAATTCTTTCAACAAGCTGAAAAGAGAATTTGGAAATGCACCGACAGAAAAAAGGGTGAAGCTTGGGAAAGATTTACTGACTTTTGGTAGCTTATAACATACTAACTGTGGATAGCCCACAATTAGACCCCTAGTATTGTTGGTATGCCAAATTTCTAATTATGCCATATAAAATTTTTTTTAATTATAGGCTAGAATATATAGAATTATTGAGGAAAGTAGAGACTGCAAATATCCATTACTGAGTTGCCTAGAAATATATAGACGGAAAAAGACATTTGAGGGGTATAAATTCTTTGAACTGGCATTGTCCTATACCACTCAGTTGACATCAAACGATCAGAAATCCAGCTTCTCTGAAACTTTAATCTTTATTCATTTCAAGTTGATCAATTTTTATTGCCGAGCAAAGTGAAAACAGAAGCAGAATTTCCGTTTCCCCAATACATAAAGCACAAACAAATGATCAGAATACATTACGAGGACAGGAATAAAATTGAAGAACTCTTCCACTTTGCTCTGAATTAGCCTTCAAGATATTTAAAAAAAAAAAAAAGAAAGAAAGAAAGAACAAAAGAAAGATGTTTTTATATAGACTTGGTAACATAAATGCTGCTCCAGCATTCTTCCTTTCCCAACTTTGAAGAAAATCTCCCCATCCTAAACCCATTTCCAGTACTGAACAGCCCATTTAATGCCGAATGTAAAACATCAAAAACTATAGCAGGAATGAAACTATATATGCTCTGAGCATCGCGGGACTTCGAAGACTTTAGCTGATTTCCGATCCACAAAACACAAACTTTTGCACAAAAAACTAGACAAAATTTACCCAATTCATGCACAGAGACAAAAGAATCAACAGAATTCAACTAATTTAAACTCTGATATCTCAGCAAAGGAAAGGGCAAACAGAATGTTATTCTTTTATGCCAATTACCACGTAAATCAGTATTAAAAAAAAAGTTGCACAAAGATGCAAACTTCACCTCAAATTGATGTGAGCAGAGATTACCGGAACTCTTTATCCCTACAAGATGGAATCTCTTGGAACATAGAAGCAGGCAACTTCTCAGACAAAAACACCACTTTAAATTCAATCCCTTTTGAGCTTTCATCAACTGTGATGGCAGTAATAGGAAGCCATAGGAAGTGCATCTTCAGCTGAAATCCAAGGACACTAGAAATCTGCCCTTTACCCCAACCTTCCAGTTATAGTTCTGTCATAGTAAACCAAGTTAGTGAACGGAACATAGCAATGGTGAGTGAGTTCAATGCTGAAGGTCTTGTCTTCTAAATCAAGAGAATGGGACTCCGACATTTTCTGGGATGAGACCCTTTGGGAGGTTGTAGCAAGGGAGGAAGTCATGGACATCTGGGGATGAGGTACCAAGGGAGGTTTAGGAAGAGAAATTGCAGTTGCGGCGACAAATGTTGTGAACTTGTGATGACTTCCGTTTTCTTTTTTTTTTTTCAAGTAACAAAACTTTTGGATAGATTCCGTTCGATCATTACTACGGGCCAAAAGCACGCTTTTGGAATCAAAGTTTTCCCCCTCCCCCCACAAGAATTCTTATAAATCATCCATCATATGATCTTTTGTGATAAAATGATTCATTCTTACCACCTAAACCAATTTATGCTTGTGTTCTTTTATGATAAGGTGGTCCATTATTACCATATAAACCAACTTGTACTTGTATTGGTATTGTTGTGATGATCAGTTATTTGCTTTTTGATGATACAAGTAATGCAGTTATATACTTTACTTAATATAATTAAAATTATAAGATTTTTATTTTTCTTGAAAACTTTTCTTTTTTTGGGTTTAGGGAATATCACTTGAAACTACTTTCATGCTCTTTTTGTTTTTCCATTGAATTTGATGTGCATGACATTTCAAAAATTACTACAAAGTTGTTTCTATTTTTAAAAAATAACAGCTTCCTACAAGCTCTAAAAAAGTCCAATTGAAACGAAAATTGGTTTCTTTTATACATATCCTTTTTTCCTTTTTCAGGTAGGAGAGCAATTTAGTATTTGTTTCTCCGTTTGGCCATACATACATTTTTTTCCTATTCTTGGAATAAAAGCTTAGGCGGGGTAATTATTCTCATTCTAGGCATAAGATGGACTCTAGTTATATGTAGTTATATGATTATAGAATACATTTCGTAGTGGAAATTTTATAGAGTACATCTGTTCTACTTTTAAATGTCGTTTTGGTAAATGTATACCTTTATTTTGTTAATATATACCTTGTCCCCTATAATTTTGTCTGCCAATTGTAAACACAAGTACAAATATTGTGTATTTTCTATACAACACATCAAAGAGTGTAGCCTTATTGATTTGAACCTTCATATTCATAATACTACAATCTGCATGATCAACTATTTCCAACAGTCACAGCGAAAGGAAGCTTCATATTTTGTCTACTTTTGCTGCATAAGAGGAAAAGCTTCCTTCAAGTTACATATCCATCAACCAAATTGACCCATGCAGCTATTTCAACCTCAAGAGAAGAAAATGCAAAGATTTTAGCTTCTATTGTTCAATCTTTGTTTTTCCATTCCTCCATTTGTTGTGATAGGGATTATGGTTAGAAATGCTCAATCAGAAGGGAGATACTGGTAAATTACTCTAGATAAGCTTAATGCCAATGAGATCCACTGAGATGATTCCTCATTCTTCTTGTTGAACATCCCCAACTGACCATATCTGCATCAAGTCCCAGAGCTAGCCATGAAGAAATTGCATTCAAGGCAAAAGAACTAGAAGGGTCACCCAATTCCAGAAATTCAGATGCACCCATCAAGAGCATTAAGACCATTGCATGAAATTTAATCACATAGCTGTGTAAGTATAATCTTCAGCTTTGAAATAACCTGTTAGTGCTCATCATCTCACTTAAGCCAATGCATCAAATAACATTCCATTACGAGTTTTAGCAAGAACAAGCGTTTAAACTAGACCATAACAATACCATTAACTCCACAAGCATCCACAGATAGTTTTTTTGGTACACTTCTGGTTGATGAGCCTTACAGGGAACTCATCTTAGATACACTGAGACTTTATTTTTCCCTTGCGAGTTCAAGAAGAACATCAGCTAGGAAATAAGCTTACATATATATCTATATATCTACAATTAGATTCTTAATATTCTAGCCAGATAGTACATCTTCCAGCAAGGCCAATAGTGCAAATCCTGATGGGCTTAATACTGTAAAAAGGATATTCCCGCAGGATACCTCCAGCTGATGCTCAGCGTCTTCAACCATCTACTCCGTTATGAGCAGCTGGACATCATCTACAGGAGTTGGCAGCTATGATACCAAAAACACAAAACGAGACCATAATAGTATCTGTTAGATTGAGCACAAAACTAGCTGTTCAAAAACACTGACAATATCAAGAAAGAAAGAAAGAAAGAAAAAAGCACCTGACCTGAATGTAAAAAAGAAATTTATGGCAAGTGTGAAGATAAATCAAACATATATAAGAGTAGTGCTTAATACTGAAAGAGCCTCAAAGTAGCAGTACTATAGTCTAGGAAGGCAAAACAATGATTTACAGATTTTATGATGAGAATTATGCTGACAAACTACAGCACATATTTCTGCTTTGAAATGCAACAATTCAAGGAAGTTTCACCTAAAGCGCGAATTGATTTCCTTAGCAAGGATGCAACTTTTTCTGTTGCACTGACAATCTTTAGTTTAAAAACCAAAACATGAATATTAAGCAAGAAACCAATAACGCAGAGCCACAGTTTAGTAGGCAGAACAAGTTGGTTACAATCTGAGAGCTAAAGTATCAGTGTCCAAAATCAACACAGTTGAATTGAGTCAGATCGTCAGAGTCTTTGAATTCATAGCTGCAGATGGAAGAAGCCTTTCGGAAAGAAAAGATTGAAAATTAACCAGGCATAATTGATAAAAGAGACAGAATTGAATGCCCATGATGATTTGCTATATCTTCAAAAATATACGTGTAAAAGGGAAATAACAAATAAATTGAAAGGCAAAAGACTTATCCTAGTGTTCATCTAAATAATGAAGTTTATTCTGTTAAAATGGTAAACCTTCTAGCCTAGTAAGAGTCATACTTCAAAAAAGATCTTGGATAAGAGCCAACAACAGCGAAACCACACAAACATATAAAATATGATGCCACAACTTACTTAGAAGACAAACTCAAAACAGTAGTTTTTCCATGCAAAAACATGCTTTATAATACAATAATTCACATTAACAAGAGCAAGTCCAATATGGAAAAGCTAAAAGAACCTTGGTCTGAGGTGAACACTTTTGAATATTTAAGAGACAACCATTTTCAAACCATCACAATCAATGTTCGCCTGGAATGTCTGCTATATTTCTAAGAAAATGAGAAAGGAAAAGAAGCCTCTCATAAGTAGGTCAACAGCTCTATGTGGTTACTGATTCTTCCATCCAGTCACTTTCAGAAAACTTGAGAATCACATTTCATGGTTGGCTTGGTACAAGCAACACTGAAACTTCAAGTCCAATTAATCCTAATTAATGGAGCATTTTTTTTTTTAAATTTCTTCCAGCAGGGGGGGGGGGGATGGATTTAAGAAGCAAGGAGAGGGAAGGGGGATCTGAACTTAGAACCTCTGATCCTTGGGGCCTCAACCTTAGCCACTAGACCAAAGCCTCCTTTACTAATTAATGAAGCATTTATTTGTATAATATGTGAATGTTTTACAAAATTTGGAGGAATCTACCATTATGGATAGAGCAATTTCTGGAGATGTACTATAATTTCAAAAGGATAATTATACAAATATTTTTTGAAATTCAGCCTTATCAGTATTATTTCCTTGTCCCAAGATAGGACCCTAAATTTCAAAGTATTCTGAGAGGGCAGCCCTAGCAGAAATAATTTGGATTTCAAATGCAAGGTCAGTGGATGCAGAAAATGGGAAGCACTCTCAAGAGCTCAAGAGCTCAAGTTGGCTAGCTATCTAACTCAACAGATTTTTGCAAGCATAATAAAGCCCATAACGATAATGTCTTTGTTGACTTAATCTGTCAGAAATACTATATGTACTTGCAGAAAGGAAATACCCTCCATCGAATTCTATTTGTTTAAGGCATAATGCCCCTTTCTCAACCTATATTTGTATCATATCAGTCCAAAGGATAACTTTGTTACCAAAAAGAGAAAAGAACTCCATACAAGTAAACTGATCAACAAAGCTACTTCCAGTGAGCTATTACCTCTACAGAAGCTGCTCAATCCAAGAAATTAGAAAATTTTAGTCACCATCCTAAAATAAGTTCAATGTTTACTCTTCTCATATTCCATAGATATTGTTTTCGCAACAGTTCAACAGTGTCCAAGATAATGTCTGTCAAGTATAAGCTTGTATTTGTTGACTTGAGAGTTATTTGCCACGTTGTACAGAAGACACACCATAATAATTGCTTCATTTTGTTCTTTCTAAAGTGAACACATTAAGACAAACAGAATCTGGTCCAATTTTCCTTGTCCTTTTCAGTTAATTGCTTCCCACACATGATACTCAAACTTGATTGTACAACTTAGTAAAGGTGAAAGCTCCCTTCCTCTATTGATGTTATTTCATGTTGGATAAAAGACTAACTGCCAAAAAGGGGAATCAACTCCACACAAGTAAGCCCATTACATGCATTACGTAGCAAAATCTCTTTGAAGCTGCTTCAACTCCAATAACTCAAAAAACAAATTTGATTATATCTACAGAGGGGTCAAATATACCTATGCTGACTACCATTAGCTTAGATGTTGTATAAAGCCTAGGTCTACATTCATCGCATATTTATTTTCACTGTGAGATCCGCTTAATTGCAGAAAAGTAGCTGAAGCATGGGAAACCAGGATTGACCTATCAGTAAGGACAGGCTAGCTAAATATCTCTCCATCAAGCCAGTCACAAGCTAGAACTAGGTGAAGAAATTACTGTATCTCACCCACATACAACATTCGTGTGCCAAATCCAACAGAACAATCTGACTTGCATCACTTGTGACTTATCATATCTACATACTCCAAACATACATAAAAAACGCCCTGCCCCCTACTTAGCTTACAACCTTTTCTTTCGTGATCTCCTCTTCAAGTCTCATAACTCTTAACGCCACCAGAGGAAAATCATTACATTATTTCAGAACAGAAACCTTTAAAATACTGGCAATTCTACGTACAACACTTCCAAATTGAAGCAAAATAGTCCTCCAATAGACACATCCAAATTTGACGGAATCATCATCAAGGAAAACTCACAGTTTAAAGCCAACTAGCAAAGAAAACCAGAAACAAACTTCTACAATCCTCAAACATAAGGTCTATGCCTGTAAAATCAAGAATATCATCAACAACAGGAAATATAGTGCAGTTCAGATTAAACCACTATAAAGATCAAAACTTTATGCATATCCATTAAAAAGATCAAAACTTTATGCATATCCATTAAAAAGATCAAAACTTTTAGGCAGCTGTATACATAGAACAGATTCAACCACTATCATCAACACCCAGAAAAATCAATAAATTTAAGCTGAGCCCAAGAAAGAACGATACCTGAAAAACATTCCTCAAGGACTCTCCACACGAAGCCTTCTTGTCCCTGCAAGAATGAACAGTTTGAAACTGACCCACATCAAGTTTCTTGTTTATAATCCCAACAGTAAAGTATATATTATCAGAAGGAGGCAAATCAACTCTGATCTCATCAACATCAAACCAAAGCAGAAATCTTTGAACTTGAATGCCTTTTAAGTCAGTTATGGACCCAACACTGAGCTTCCCAGTAATTGTCGTTTCATAATAAACCCAGTAATCAAACTGAACATAGCAGGGCTTTTCCAGATAAACTTCAAAAGTCCCATCTTCAGCAAGACTGTAGGATGTTACTGAGTCTGGTAAAAGCCCACTTGGGAGACCAAATTTTGGGAGGATTTCGTAAACTGTGGGCTCTGATGCCTCTCCAGAAACTGAGAACTTTACTGATGAAAACACCAGGATGAGCAGTGTTAATGGAAGGATACAAAGCGGAGATTTTGGAGTCAAACCCATGATTTTTTTCCCTTTCTTTCTTTCTTTCTTTCTTTCTTTCTTGGGTTTTCTGTTTTTCTGGCTCTGCTCTATTTCTTGAAGATGATCGTACAGAAGAGTATTTCGGCAGGCTTTTAGCTGTTCAATGAATGACTTTATAGGTTTTCTAGAAGTGTTGTTGGGAAAAGTTTGGGTCATGGAATTTTTCTTTTTTTTTTCCCCAATATCTGATGTACTTTTACTATTATTTATCTGATTTGGGTCATTTTCTTTTTTATTTCTTTCTATTTCAAAAAAATTAAAAATAAATTTTTGTACACATTCTTTAATTATTTTTTGATCCTACAAACACATTTTAAAAAGTTTTATAGCAATATTTTTTCTAAAAATACTTCAAAAAGATAGAATCCAAATACAATAATAACGAGTAAAAATGACTCTTGAGTTTTGATTTTTTGAAATGTGTCCAATATATAGTATAAAATATTAAAAATCTATACCTTTACCATTTAAATCCACACCTAATATAATTTTAATATTAATAATACAAGTTATCAATGCTCATAATATAGGTCATCAATGTATTTGGAATATGGATTTAGATTGTAAGGATGCGAATTTAGTCTATTTCTGAAAATATAATGTATAAACATAAGGTTGGAGTCCCAAAAAATTATTTAAGCATTAGATTATTTTATTTGTGATTTTCCATTATCTAACAGAACTAATGAATGTTTGATATCATTAACTTTTCCATACATATCTACACATCAGATCTTTTTTTTTTCTTTAATTGGAAATCACACAGCATTTTTTTACCATATTTTTGTGATAGATTTATGTATTCATTTGATTTACTCTCGAATTCGATGGATGTGTTTCAGCAAATCGGTTGAGGTAGGTGTCCCTTATTTAGTAGACAGTACATCATGTGCCTTTCTCTGTGTGTTTTGATTTCTACGTCCCTAATTTCTTTGGCTGGTTCTGTATTAAAAATTTGAGAACTCATGAGATGACAAATGGGCGATACGCTAACCAATGCCAAAGAAAGACAAAGGGATGATGCAAATGGATGGGGTGAGATGGACTTCTTTTTTTCTTTTTCTTTTTTGGTGTTCTTAAACTAGAAGAAAACCTTAAATAATCTATATATGTTAATGATTTTGACATATTTATTTAGAAAACTAGTGATATTCTTTTTCTTTTTTTCTGAAACATATATGAAACTCCATGAAAACACAAGTTGGCTAAATTTGGTTGGGGTGAGGATGGACCATTTTCTCACTAAAATGTCGTGTTTTCGAATTTTACTGTCAATGTGAAAACTTAGGGTCCGTTTGGATTAGTTGTTTTTGAGGTTGTTTTTCAAAACGCCTTTCAAAAACTACATATAAGATGAAAGATCAGATAAATTACCCAAATAAATTTTTTACTCATTAAATTTCAAAATACCCAAAACTTATCCCAAATAAATTTTTAATTTAAAATGTTCAAAATTACCACAAATAAATTTTAAATTTAAAAATGCCCCAAAATATGTTAAATAAATTTTTAATTTTAAAATGCTAAAAATATCAAATAAATTTTAATTTTAAAATGCCCCAAAAATTACTCCAAATAAATTTTTCATTTTAAAATGTAAAACTAAATAACTTTTTTAATTTTAAAATGACCAAAATTGCACCAAATAAATTTTTAATTTTAAAAATGCCCCAAAAAATACCCTAAATAAATTTTAAATTTTAAATTACCCCAAATAAAATTTTAATTTTAAAAATGCCCCAAAAAATACCCTAAATAAATTTTAAATTTTAAAATGAAAAATTACTAAATAAATTTTAATTTTAAAATGCCCCAAAAATAAATCGTATTTCCCTATCCAAAATATAAAAATGTAACTCCATGTATCTCCCTTCTCAAAATTAAGTTACTAGTTTTATTTCACTCGATGCATGGATTTAATAGAAAATATTGACAATGAAAGCATGACTTAAGGTGCAAATACAGTGTTCATGAATCATCAATTTGTTGTACCAAGATAGATCATGTGGTTATTAGTGGCAGTAGGTAGGACTTTTGGGGTTTCTCAAGTAGCCACCAATTTTGAAATTGCTGTAAAGTTGGTTGAAGGGAATTCTTACAAGCCTGTAAACGTGGAACTGGGGAAGGTGGGTGGCTTCTGTGATCTTTTCATTTTTGTGCCTACGTCCTCTCTTTTTTTTTTTTTTTTTTTTTTTTTTTTTTTTTTCTGGTCAAAATTTAGCCTACGTCTTTTGGTTGAAAGGAAAGGAAACTGATTAGACTTCTTTGGTCCCATTTTTGCTTTTTCGTTTATAAGGGTCAATTCTATGTCTGGATTAAGGGATTTGAACAGGGAAAAGGAAAAAAAAAAAAAGGGATTTGCATCGCAAATTGCTCTAGATTGCTTAGATTACTTGAAAGGTTTTCAGGTTTTGTAATTTATCAATCATTTAAATATATTTCAAAATTAAAAGAATTGATAAATCACAAACCCAAATAATCCAAATGATCTAGAGAAATTTGATAAAAAAACTCAAACTTTTTGTCAAATTCCTAATTTCATACTTAACTTGATTAGATAAAACTTTCATGATCAACTGGTCTTCTAACCTGTGCTGATGCAAGGAATTTTTCTTGTTGCTTTTTTTTTTTTTAATTTTCATTATTTGTTGAACATCGGCAAGCATAGATATTTTGCAACTAAGACACAAAAATTATTGTTACTGTCTAAATCATATTTATTTCAGAAAATTTTGGTATAGAGAGTATTTGAAATAATTTTTTGAAATAAAACACTGTAGTACTTTTTTGATGTGATGTGTGTGAGATAAAAAGATGGTTGAAAAATGTGTTGATGATGCAAGCAAATAAATTTTGGGAATAAATTTGATATCCAAACAAACCCAACTAGTATTATTCAGTTTTTCATGGATTGACTATTCTGTTTCCTGTAACTTTAATGATTTTACGATGCAGCAATTAAAATCCACCAAGTAATGTTACTCCATATGAACAAAAGTTCGATCATTTTTATTAAAAAGGTTAAAAGTTGTTAAGGAGACAGAGGCAATAGTAATATCAAACGTGTACTACCATCTGATCTCTCCTGGGGAAAAAAAAAAGCCATAATAAAAATTAGGATAAATTACATTTAGCCCCCCTATGGTTTTGACTGTTACCACATAACCTCCCTAATGTTTAAAAATATCCATTTCATCCCTCTATGGTTTTATGTAAAATGGATTTATCACTTTATATAAAAGTATAGGGGGGTGAAGTGGACGATTGCAAAAATCACAGGGGGTAAAGTGGATATTTATATGAATCATAAGGGGGTTGTATGTATATTAAAATTTTATCACACGCGCTTTTGGAGCGCGTTTGGTACAAAATTGTACATTCCGTCAACTTTTCACTTTCCATAAAACCATAAGGGGTGAAGTGGATATTCTCAAACATTAGGGGGGTTATGTGGCAACAGTCAAAACCACAGGGGGTTAATGTAATTTACCCTAAAAATTAATTCAAATTTATTAAAAAAGATAAAATTTGTTAAAAAACAGAGACAACTAAAAAAAAAAAAAAAAGAATAGAGAATAGTTGGATACAAAAATAAGTAAATTTCTGAGGCTTCAAATGATTCAATAATTCTTTTTAATTAGACATGCAATCTGGAAGGAAGAAAATATTTCATTCATGCCCTAAATTTGCTACGTAAAGCAATAATTCAAGAAATCTAAAAGCAAGCATGAGGATTGATTCCTTTTAAGCAATTGGTCAATGGTGCCTTAGATTCGGAGTTTGGTCATGTCATATTGTCATCCTCGTTGATACAATTGGTAGTTAGTGGCCAGGGCAGAAAAAAGTGGCCTGCAAATGGGAAAGACTTTTAGTTGATTTCGTATAGGAATCTGTTTGTGGAGAATCTAGTATACCCAGCAGCTAAATGGTCGTGATGATGTAAAATAGTATGAGAAAAGTAATGGTGAATGATGCATAAGGGAGAAAAGAAAAAAAAAAAAAAAGGAATTATGATGATGCAAGAAAACCAAAGAAGTACGATTAGCAGGTTCTTGATTACATAACATGGTTTACAATTGGGATTGTGACCAATAAAGATTAGATTTTTTATAAAGTACAAAAATTAGAATAACTCTATCTCAACTCAATAAACATCAAAATCAAAATGGGTGAGTTCAAGTATATTTAACTAAGTTGGATAGTAGATCTGACGTATAAACATGTACAAATATTTATAGAGCAACTCGTACAATTGATCCTGATTTGTATTTCACAATGTGATCTTTATTTGTAACATGGTCCATGTATTTTTTTACCATTAGTGTGATATTTTTTTGCCAATCAAAATGGTGTTCAACGATTTCGAACTAATTTATTAGTCATATTAGTTTCTGTGTTATCCCAAAAAGGGACCAAAAGTCAATCCACCTTCGGGAGATGATGTTGACATAGTAAAATGCTCCTAATACTTAACTCAAGATTAGTTGAGCACTTAATAACTCGACTCAAATTTTTTTTATTCAAAAGTTATTTGAGCCAACCCTTTAAACAGATTGATTAGCCTACGATGTCTGCATTGGATGAGCCTCAAGCCGGTTGTACCAAACCCTCAAGTTGGCCTCATGGACTGGATTAATCTGAGCTATTTTTTTGGGCCTGGTGGGTTGCATTATTGGGTTTCAAGCTTTTGAAGGCATCGGTTCGTATCATGTGAGTCGTCAAACAAAGCAAGTGCTGTTCATTTTTTTTAAATCCGCATTTTTTATGTGTTTTAAAGCCGAGCACTAGCTTAACATTATTGTAAGGGATAATATCAGAAACCTACCTTGAAATTTCTCTTAATATCATCTGACACCCCTATATTTTTAAAAATATCATTCACCTCCCCTACTAGTTGGAAAATATCTATATCAACCCTCAATTAATTTATATATCAAATAAATGGATGTCAAAAAATTAAAGAAAAATAATCAAATTTCACTTTGTTCTTTTTCTCTTTATCCAACATTCTCTTTTACTCTTTTGTTTGGATGGCTGTACAATTTTTTATTTATAAATCGTAATGAATTAAATTTTATTTTTTTCTAATTGTGATAATGTGGAGTATGAATTTATGATTTTTTTCATTTATTTTGAGTTGACTTTTACAATTTAAAGACTTGCATGAGTTGTAAAGTTGTTAGCCAAAAAAAATGTTCATAAGAAATTAGTTTTACGTATATATAGTTGAATTGGTACTAGTATATTTCTTTACAAATATCTTTGTCTATTTTTCAAATTTATATTTTTATAGGATTATAGATTTGTGATACGGTGGTACAAGTAGAAATTCTTTTTTGTTGGTATTTTTTTTGGGAGCAAACATAGTGGTTTAGGAGTATTTTTATTTAGCAAAATGAGCAAAAACAGTAGTTTGGAGTTTTTATAAATTTTGTTACACAAATAACAAAAATAAATGAGGTAAGTGATATTGTTAAAACCTTAGAAGTGCTAGGTGATATTAAGAAAAACTTCATGGGAGGTTTCTGGTATTATCCCTTACAATAATGTTAAGGAACAATGCAAACAACTTTCTGCATAAGTCATTAAATTGAGAAATTAGGGTTTTGCATTATAAACTATAGCAGTCCTTTGCTTCATAGTTATTCCTATTTTAGTTTTTAAAACACACATGCAGCTCCTGTTATGTGTTTGCTAACTCAAGGTGATACTAAAAAATATATGCAGTGTTTGGATATGTATTATTTGGATTTTCCCAAATAACAATCTAGATAAGTGTTTGGATAGTAACCACAATTCACCAAATAACAAAATAGTCCCAATATGTCCAACCTGACAAGAGAGACAATAAAATAAAAGTCGCATGCGTGGAGGATGGGGTAGGTGGCAAAAAGCGTCAAACCAAAATCAAAACTTAATTGACCCTCAACAACCGTCTGAAAGCTGATAAAATGAACGGCTCTGATCTTCTGACCGTTAAGGCTTCAACTGTGGAGGAGTAAAGCTGATCTTGTAATGCTGAAGCAAAGAGAATCGATTCCTCTGCCTTTCGTCTTCCAGCTTCCATCCAGATTCGAGCAGTAGTCACACTCTGAAAAAAGCTATAACTGGAGTAAATTAAAGCTGCCGTCAGGTTCAATCCACCGAAGGAATTGATTCCCCTGGAATAGCGGAAATTACTACCCATGATTCAGCCATGGAATTTGCCTGTAAATGCTGCTGGATGGTTTAGATCTGGAAATCCACTCCACAAGATCTGCTTGCTTCAAATGCCAGATCGGGATTTCATTTTCTGAAGTTGGCATGCCTATTGCATGCGCTTCAATTTGGATTGTTTGCTTTTGTTGCTCCACTGAGATTAAAGGATAGCATTCAACAAATTCGAGAGCCCTACATTCTTTAGGAGAGCCTTTGGTTCCAGCGTGTTAAAGGTAATCCTGCCTAGCCCATATACATATCTGCTTCAGTCTACATTTTGTCGTGAAGTTTGGTTCTTTTGCTCTGATTTCGTGGGTTGAATTCTTGCGTGCAATTAGCATATGGACCATTTGCAAGTTTGAAAATTTCTGTTAATTTGATAATTGGGTGAAGCTGGTTTTTTTTTATTTTTTATTGTGCTCTTGTTGTTTGTATTTTTGTGTTTTGGGGTTTTTGGATTCTCCAACTCTGTGATTCGTTTTTGGTATAGACATATCATACTAGGACATCTCTTAAGTGTGTGTGCTATTCTTGTTGGTTGTCGGCGCAAGCTAATGCATTTTTTTGCCATTCTAATATCTACAAGAGATTTGTATCTAATACTCCATGGTACAAAACTTGTTGGTTGTCGGCTCTGTGGCTCGATTTTTTTTTTTTTTTGTAGCGTACATTGGCCTACACTTCTGTTTTATGCTTGTTTGATCCCCAGTCCAAAACTTCCCTTTGGCAGAAAAAATTGACACATACACATGAAAGAGAGACAAAACGAAATCTAGTTTGGCATTGTGTCCATATTTTGTGATGGAGAAACTCTTGGGAACCGTCTTCTTTTTAGCAGGCATCCTATGTCAGGTTTTCATCATAATAATTCATTCTTCGCATGTTGTAGTAAAAGCTCACCTTCTCACCAAAGCAGAAACATAGGAAACAATCGAGATTGAAATACCATACTAAACGGTTGATCATTAATTCACATTACCGAAATAGGTGGCTAAGGATAAAGATATCCATAATGTTGTTTGTCAAAAACATATGTATATACGTACACCAGAGATAACCTGCATTAACAGAAAACAAGAAATGACACTTGGAAGAAAAAAACCAGTTATTATTTTTTTTGGTTGGTAAAAGTCATTTAATCAGTTGCATAGCCCATATTTCGAACATAGTACCTAGGTTAATGTATGATGATGAACCCATGGTCTTTGGTGTCTTTGGTGCTTATGAAACTTATATACATGCAATAACAGGTACAAGAGAACCTCGTAGGAGCTGTTTTGGATAAATTCATTTAAGTCGTGTACATGCCTCCCAAGAAAAGGACGAAACAAAGTGTGAGTGCTGGTATGGGTTTATGTTATTATACTGCTACTAACCAAATATTCATTACACCAACCTATTCAAGTTGTGGCAAGTATTTGTCTTTATTGACAGAAATCCATTCCACCCCATCCTCTCCAACTAATGTCCATTCTATGTGTGAGTCAAACAACTTTGAAGACTGCCTGCTTAACTATTTTGAGGTGAGAATCTGTGATTAGATAAGATATGCTTGTGTGCTGAATGTCTATTCCGTACTTATCACACCTAGTCGAATATGGTTTATTCTTTGCCACAGATGTCCGACAAGAAAGTTTGGCAGGCTTGGGAGGAGATCTTGTACGTTGATACCTACATAGACTGGTAGAAACCAAAAAAAAAAAAAAAAGGGATCCACAATGTACTACATTAGCCAATTTCACTGCAATGGCCAATTTCCTAACCCAGGAATACGGCATCATAGTTACTGGACCTTAATGTCAATTAAAATACTACCGAATGTTTAAGAAGTGGAAGCTCTTCACTCATCTCCGAGGAGATTCATCAAAACCTGAGACAAGGATTGGGTGGGATGCCCAGCATAAGTGCTTTTTGGCTGGACTTGAGTAGTGGGGAAATTTATACCAGGTACGACTCTTGAATTTGGCAAATTTTATACAACTAGCAAATGCCATGCATTTTGGGCCTTTGGATAACATAATCCATTCCTTTCTTTTTTGTCCTTTCTAATTGGTTTAATAGGACAAACCCATTAGTAGCGCAAGGTTCTGTTCTGTATTAAAGGGCATAGGTACTCTTACCTATTTATGGTGTTTTCTGTTTTGGGTGAATGAATGGATTAGTGAGGCAACCTTCAAATTCATGATGCTTGCTGTTCATTCTGGAATTAGCTTAATCTTTTTGAGAACATGCTGATGATGTCTAGTCCATTGCTTCATCACAAGTCCATGATCTATTTTTGTCTCCTTTTGTTTGCATATTTTGAAGTGAATTTAGATGTTTTATGCTGTTCTGGTTTCTCAATTTTTAGATACCAAGAGAAAAGAGTGGTTGTTGGGACCAATTAGGCAAGTCAAAGTAAAATAAGATAGCGAGAACATGCTGTGAGTAGCTATCATGTACTCGTGTGATAGCTACTCATCTTCTCGTCCGTACAAGAAAAAAAATGAAAGAGGGCTTGCAAATGTTTGTATTAAATGAGTAAAAACTTTTGCTATAGTTCATCTTAGTCCAACTGTATGCGAGTTCTCAACATATGTAATAAAAGCAAATATTGGGTATTATTGGCAAAGTTGTCCTTTTGAGGTTGCCCGAATATTTCCTTTCACCAGGCTATGGAATTGCTTTGGGGTCATTTTGGATTTGCATTAGATATTAGTTTTATCTCCTTTGTGTTTTCTTTAATGCTTAAAGCAGAAGTAACACGTAGACTGCTGGTGCTCCTGTTATTGCTGTCAATAACTTTTGCATTAGCTCGTCTAAGCAACCTTCTAGTTTTTGACTGAATCAAGAGGGTGATTCGGTACTGGAGGTTAACTGCATTTAGTATTACCTAAAAGGCCATGTCTTAGGAGTTACTATACAATGTAAATAATCTTTACTATATGATGGAAGTAAACATGGGGATAAGAATAAATTTTGCTAGATTTGCTCAGGGAATGTGCTACTTTGAAATATTTTCCTTATCATCCATTACTCCTATGCTTCTTTGTTAATTTTGTCTTGTAACTGAGTTGAGTTATTTTGCCAAAGTCCTTTTTTTGAAGCAGTTAATTTTGTCTTGGTAAACCATGCTCTTTACACTGGGCATGTTTTACCAAAACCCTTTAATATCTTAATGACTGCCAACAACCATGAGTTTTGATTGGGTCCTAAATGCTTTGATGTGACAAAATTCTATCTTTTATCTCTGCTGTGATTTTAATCGGCCATATCCCTTGCACACTTCTCCCCTTTTGCACTGGATTGCTCCTTTAATGGATATGTTAATAGGCTGGCATCCTAATCATCAATTATTACAATGCCAATTTAATAGTACATTAAAAATAGAATTTTTTATTTTATACCATTTGTTTCTCAAAGCAAATTAAAAAGTAATACCTGGACTTCCAGTATCCTAATAGTGTTGATTTGTTCATGAAGTGGGATGAGGTGATGGATGGCAAAACTACCACGGGTAGTTGACTCAATCTTCAGCCTAATCCCCACCCTAGTTCATGCCTCTCCAAACTTGTAGACATAGGAGAGAGTCTAGCGGGAGAGGGAAAGGCGTGGCATAAAGTTTGGTCATTGACCCACCCAATCACTTATTTTCCTCTAATGATGATGGCAGCCCCATGCCAAAAATTCTAGCAAGAGACCGATGTCGAGCAGTGCATACAATTCAGAAAAGGAGGGATCAAGAGGTACGAAGTCCCAGTGGTTTGGTTCGGATAACTAACAAGAGGCACTTAGCAATTTCAACAAATTCTCTTACATTGCTTCAAATGAAAGGGAGGCAAAGGCAAAGTATTCAATAGACATAGCAAAGGTAGTTGTTGAAGGCTTGAAGTTAGAGAAGCGTCTACATATGTTTCTATTGAAGGAGTTGCTAGATGAAGAATTTCGTGCTTTGCTCCTTAGTTTCAGTGAGAGCGAGCAACGGACATGGATAGAAATGTTCAGCATCCCAAAGATGGAAGGCAAGTAAGGCAGGAGAAGTCCAACAGTTGTTCGAGTTACTAGTTGTTTCATTTATTACTATATTATTATTGTCATCGTTGTGTTTAAAGACTTGCAGGCTTTGTGATGTTAGTATTCCTGCTCATGGCTATGAGTTAGAGCAATAGGCCTTGTCTAATCTAGGTTGGTTTTCTTTGGGCTTCAGCTTCCCCTTGGCTGACAACGGGAAATGTGACCATGTGTTGGAGCTTCCCATACTTAGACAATTTTGAACTAGTGTGAAGGCAAACTGTTGGTCAGACTACCTTTTCTTTTCTTGGTTTCTTACGTGAATTTGGGGCTCCTTGACCTTGATTGCTTGAACACTAGGATTTATAGATAGGACTTGGATTCATTTTACTAGTTCATTGATATATTGATTTGTATCTTGGTCGTTTGCTATTTAAGTATCTTGAAAATTTCTTGCATTGCATTGTTGTTGGTCCATAATTCACTTGTTGGTCTTTCTTTGTGATCACTGGAGTAGGACTTTTTACTTGAGCCTCTAGGGGAGGCAAGAAATGATTTGCTTGAGATTGTATTTAGCAGTGCCACCCGATTTTTCTTCTTCAGAGCTCTAGAACTTTGTAAATTGGATAACATTTAGGTGTTCTCTTTAAATATCTTTTGGCTTTGCTGCAAAACTTGACCAAAACTTAAGTAGGTAATTGGTTCAAAACTTCCTACTGCTAACTATAAATATTTTACTATTTGATTTTTTTCTGGGCAAACAGTAATCATACGTTGGAATCTTATTAATAAACTTCTCTGCCACAAATTGTAGATTCAACATTCTAATGAAATACATTTGGGAGCTTGAACGATTTTAAGCCTTCGACTGCCAAAAGTTTCCCAGCGTTAGCAAGAAAACCTTCATACTATTTCCACAAAGGCTGATATACATGTTGGGAAATTGAGGATTATACACAAAATTTCTCAGAAAAATAGGAACACACTTATATATTCATCTTTTGGCATCAAGCATCCGAGGAATAACTATTTGTGCAACCTACTTTGGCATCAAGCAACAGAGGCATTTCACCATTAATAGTTATACCCACCCATAGAAATGGATAAGAAAGGTAGTAAATAGCAAATGAAACTTGCAGCCTGTCAGGAGGTTTAATGTGATTGTACTCTTTTAACAAGCTACTAAATTTCACAATGCTTTGCCACCTGAAAATTATGAATTAACTTACTTCTCAGGTGTGTGTGTGAGTGTGTGAGTGTGTATACACAAACACGCACATAAGTCTATAAATATTTATATACATCTACACTATATACTATTAGAGATGTCCAAAATGGCGGGATGGGTGGGATTTAGGTAGGACTCAATCCACAAATTATAAAATATGGGATATACTGAAACAGTAACCTATTCAAGTTATGGGACCAATATGGGTAGGACTAAAATGGGCAATGTCTATTTTGATCTTGCCCAAATACCCAAATTAATCCAATTTTTTTTATTTTTAAGAAGAATTTTTTTATCTATCAAATATCTCAATATTGTCTTTTCTTTTTATATTATTTAGTTTGTTTATTTAATTTTGTAAAGTTCTACACACTTTTCTTTTTTAAGAAGATACCCATGCGAGTTCCAAACAAAACTCATACAAACCCATATTTGAAATGGGTATTATTGGGTAAATCCCAATAAGGGTCGAACCCATATTTTATATACCCATCCCACCCAATTTAAATATGGGTATCCGATCCCAATGGATCTTGGATATTTTTGTTACCTCTATATATACATATACACACACACACACACACACACATATATATGTAATATATGCACATGTTATAAAAAACACATACGTATACACATACATATCTAGAGTTCATATATGTATATATATATATATATATTTATATATGTATGTATGTGGGTAGGTGTGTATACATATATATATATATGTTATAAAAACACATATTTAGGTGTATGTGTGTATTTCTATATATATGTATATATATGTATGTCAACATGTAATCTGACTAAGTTAGATGTACTTTTAATAGCCTACCGGCTATCCTAATCCAGAGCTCTTGCCTTAAACAGGTGCAACGGCTAGTCATAGTTTGGGTTTGTCCACACTAACGGCTACTTCAAATGTATGGCCACACCAACATCCAATTTCTATTAATGAGAGCACTTGTATGTATTAGGTTGTCATCCCATTCACAAGTTATAAAAGCAGAGGACATTAAAATCTATAAATTGAACCATTCCTCCTCTTCTTCCTCTGCGTCTAAAGTCACCCTATCTATCTTGCATTTCACAGTCTTCTCGTACATCAAGAGATACATAGTGCCCGCCATGTTCAATTCCTACTTTATGGTAGGTAGGCTTCCACCTCTGAAGATGATGTGGAGGTGATTCTCAATGGTGCAGCAATGATTCTTTTTGCACCACAAGCAGAACAATATGATAGGCCCCTTAAAAAAATACCTTGTCGTAATGGGCAGGAAGTGGGTAAAATCGTTAATTGAAGGTCATCCCCTGCGTATTTTGGAGAATTGTCGAATCATAGTTGACAATTTTTTGAGACTTTTTGAAATCCTTGTCCAAAATAACTACGTACCACAAAATTCCCCACAAACATATCACAATTGAGGAGTCATGACTCTAGTTATGTTGAGCCATAGCACTCGTACTACTCGTGTAGTGGCTGAGAGATTCCAGCATTCAATAGAAACCATCCATTGAAATGTTCAAGAAGTGCTTATAGGGCTATGTAGATTAGCACAAAGGATTATTAGTCCAAAGAATGGAAATGGGGTTCATCCATGAATTAGATACAACACAAATATTACCCTTGGTTCAAGGTAAGAGAACTTTTACCCACACATTTTGATCTATGCAGTTTTATTATCTGCTATATTTGGTTAATAATTAGAAGAGTAATATACACATATGCATTTACTTGCTTTTGAAGATTAGCCAGCTTATTGGTTATTTTGTTCTATACAGTTTTATTATCTGTTGTATTTAAATGCAAGTCATTTGGTTATTTTTAAAGCCCATGCTTATTCAATCCATGCAATCATCAACCCACTACTCTTCTGTTTTCTGGTGCAATAAGTAGGACACTTACAACTATCCATAAATGGGGGAATCTTTAGTTCGTCCTTTTTTAGTAACCTATTATTTAACTAACCTTTTTTTTTAACTCTTTGCACATTGACATTGTTTTTCTTCTTTAGGATGCTATTGGTGCTATCGATGGCACTCATATTCTTGCTACGGTTCCTATAAATGAGCAGCTAGCATATACTAATAGGCATTGTACATAATCACAGAACATTAAGAATGTACGCTAATTTCCCTATTCCGTCACCAGGTTTAATAGTTCAAATTTCTAAATGGTTGACAATTACATGGGCTTTTTTTTCACTTTGTAACATTAGGGAGATGTAAGTTATTTGATTCAACTTGTTCCCTATATGTATATAGATAAGTACTACCTTGTTGATGCTGCCTATAAGATGATGCCTGGATTCTTACTGCCTTTCAAGGGTGCACATGCTACACAGGGCGGGCGTAGACGCGAGTGAGGCCAAGTGCCGAAAGAGCTATTCAATACACACCTCTATCAGCAGAGAAATGTTATTGAATGAATATTCGGTATGCTAAAGCAACGATTCGCCTATTTGAGGGGGTTGGTTCCATATTCATATATGCAAAATCTAATAAATGTGGTTATCGCATGTTGTGCCATACACAATTTCCTTAGGGATAACCAACCTTCTGATAAACATTTCATGTAGTATGAAGAAGAGAACATGGAAGTCGAAGGTGAAGGTGGAATTGGCCCATACCCACAAATCCAATCATTAGTTGTGTCGCAAAAAAAGATAGAAACATGGAAGGTAGTGAGAGAAGAAATTGCGACTCAAATGCATGTTGCATCACATTGGCGGAGATAATAGTAAGAAGGACTGAGTACAGCCTCTGAGAAAGGAAGCTATCAGATTTAAGGTGAAATGAGGAAGATGTTAGTGATGTTACTAGCCAAAATAAGGTCAACAATTGTTTATCCGCTGGTTTAATTTACTTATCAATAGCACCAATTAGGCAAGTGTATATGGCAATTAGTACTCTAATTTTCTGTTATTGTGTAATGGCTACGGGAACAACATTGTGTAAAAGCCTAATGATGCTTTATTTTACTAAATTAGTAGTTGATTGGAGTACTAAATTAGTCTCAGAGAGGGGGTGACGTCTTACAATTTGAAAAAATAAATGGATTTTTATGATGGAGTGCATGTACTAATGGTGTGACATTACGTTTTTTTTCCTAATTGCCAAGAAAGTTGGCATTAGAGTAGGTTTAAAACAAGGTAAATGAGTTCTAAAGTGTAATTAAGTTCTAATGTGTCAACGGTTTCAAGCAAGCAACCAGATTAAGAAAAATTACAGTCCTTCGATTCGACTAGTAAATCTTTGTGTTCAAGGCCACATTCTAGCTTCATCATCTTTCTTTTTTTTTTTTTTTTTGTATTCAACATATTTTTAGAAATTTGTCTCCCAACATATGGAATTGGGTAAAGGTCACACACGGATCATTGAGATCACTTGCCAGTCAAATAGACAAGTGCTTAAGGCACGCACCTGCCAAGCAATTAATTGGCTGGTCGTTCAAGAGACATCACAACTGAATAAAATACACAAGTTTTGGAGGATGAACGATTGGTATTATCATCCAATTGAATAAAATAAATCACAATCCAATTGCTTATGTGGAAATTTGTTTTTTTGTATCCAAACGATTTTTCCAAGTGACTATCTGCTATCCAAATAGTTTTCTCATTATCTGATGTCTCCATAAGATTTGTTAAATATTATTTGGCAAAATAACCAAAATAATGCATATCGAAACAGTAGTATCGTCGTATCAAAAGATGATCCATATGCATTCCTATCGGACTGGTGAAGAGGATACAACACGTGTTAAGTGTCAATTCAGAGCACTTTTAGCTCTCATAGATGTGTATGCGTATGATAAGTGTTGGAAGCGTTTACCTCATTACATGGATGCCAACAAGTTGGTTCAATTGATAAGAACGAGTTACTTTCTTATAAAAGGTTGTGTGTCTGAATCTTACTATCGATGTGAGAGAGGGTTGTGTTGGTGTGCAATCCATAAGTATCTCTATAAGTGATTTATGGTCCCTGAAATCTATCCTAACTTGTGATGGCGATTGGAGTCGAACTCATCCAAACTTTTATTTAAAAAAAAAAGAAACCTCCTTACATGCATTAATCAAGCTCTAAGTTAAAAAGAGTGCATGTAACACTCTTTAGTTTGTACATGAATAGTGTTGAGTACTAGAGATTTAGAACAATTTCAGCTCATAAATTGACGCATCAACGTTAGATGTGTAGATGTATGATAAGTGTTGGAAGTGTTGACATGCGATACTTCCCAACATACACTCAAGCTGTAGGTTAAAAGAGTGCATTTAACACTGTTCACTTTGTAGATGAATAGCGTTAAGCACTAGAGATTCACTAGTATAAATAGCTCCGCATGTTCACGGGTAAAAGACTTTTTTCTACTCCCTCTAGACTTGTATTTTTATCCTACTTTTTCCCTCTACAATCTCCAATTTAAGCATCCAAATCTACTCAGAGATAAAAAAACAAAACCCTACCTCTTTCTCACAGGTCTCACCTCGATCCCAACAGCTCCAACAACCATTCCTTCTCACTTGGTGGATTCTAAACAATATGACACTGTTACACAAAAGATATGCACACGTACAATGGAAGCAATTTCTAACACATAAAAATATATGGGAAGAGAAGGAGAATAAACTCACAAACAAATTCTAAATAATTTTATTAACTCAAACTCAACAACAACAATATTTAAGTCATAACTTTTCACTCACGACAACTCACAAATAATAATTTGAAAGCTTTCCCTCAACTCAACTTTTAGACTCAACTCACTCTTCGAATAACAATATGCTAGACTAGTAGTATTTATAGATGGGAGAACTTCCTAAACAAATACAATTATAAACTGAAACTTACTTGGAATTGATTTGAAGATTTCCTAATCTAATACGAAAACTAAACAAGAATCTAAATCAATTAGGAAACTAAATACTAAAGTAGTTTGGTTTAATTATTCCAACATACACATATCATCCTTGTCTACATCTTTGCTTCTATAGCTCTCAATGCTGCCACAACAATAATATTTTCCGGCATATTAAATTCTCATAATATGCCCTGCTACTTAAACGAAAGGTTAACACCTAAGTAGACCTATGTTTTTAAACTCGGACCGGACCGGCCGGTTCGACCAGTTGAACCGGGAACCGGCCAAGCATCCGGTCCGAATCATCCTTAAAAACCGGAAGTTTCAAAACCCAGTCAAAGCCGGTCAAAACCCAGGTTGGACCGGTTGATCCGGTTGACCGGGTTTTGACTATTTGACTTTTTTTTTTGACTTTTAACCCATCATATCCTTTCAAACTCACTTTTTAAGTTTTAGTAAATATTTTTTAACCTCTCATTATTTTAATAAAATGTAAAATTAATCCAATACATTTTTTAAGTTACATTTCTACCTATATATATTTTATATTATTTAAATCAATTTTGTGATTAAATATAAAATTCTCAAATTTGCATATAAAGTCATAAATCACCAATTTGAGAAAATTTTTTTATATATATAAAGTTGAAAACTACCAATTTGAGGGAATTTTGATATACTATTTTTTAAGGAAATTTTTTTATATACTATTTTTATTATATTTATTAATATATATTTATGACGTCATCCGATTCGACCCGATTGGACCATCGACCCTTGAGCTCGGTTCGGTTCTTTCGGTCGAGTTTGAAAACATAGAAGTAGACATGAAGCCCACCATAATTCCACAGTCCCCAGTTGTGTTCCAATGATGGGCAAGGTGCTCAAGCCAAAGCCGCTCTAAAGCCTGTATATATAACTTCAAGTTGTATAAGTTTGTGCATGTGCATCTCTAGGCCACATTTGTGTCTGACCAAAAGAAAAAAAAAATGTCTTACATTCTTCCGTGGGGAAAATGGCCAAAATCGTCCTTAAACTTATTTACTAAGCCGATTTGGTCCCTAAAGATTATTCTTGGCCAATGTCATCCTTAAATTTAATTTTCATGTTCAATTAAGTCCTTATACGGTGGTGCCACCACTAAAACTTGACCGTCCTCCCAAACTAACAGTGGACAAGGGGCATTTTAGGAACTTCTGGTTGGGCATTAATTTGTAGACATATTTTTTCATTTGAATAAAGGTTGTAGACTTTGTGGCTAACAACAGCCACCTTGTTTCTTTGCTATTTAATATGCCCAAAAAACTTAATAAGTTCCAAATCATTTGAATCTCTCTTTTTGGTTAACTTGAGTTAAAAGGTTAATCCTACTATATTGAGCTTTCGGAAACAAAATATAAGGACAGAGGAGGACGACGAAAAAGAAAATCCAGTTGCCCAATACCACCTTCCTACCTCACCCATGTCTTTAATAACTAGCAAACTCGTCACCAAAACTACACTGTATACAGCTAATCCAACTCCAAATATCTGAACATTCTAGCAACAATGAAAAATATAAGAGATGTAATCATCTCTAATTTGGAGTATCCTTTTTTCCTTCAAATTTCAAGGCAAGTTTCCTCTCTACATATTATCTTTTCTTCTTTACATTTTATTTCCTATCTTCCTCTCCAAAGACATCTTCCATTTTCTTCTCCCGCAAGTAGATCTGGATTCTGGACTCAAGGCCGTAGCAAGAAAAGTCTTCAAGCTTCACTCTATACTTGTGAATTGCTCCATCTAAGCTCAAATTCAATATGTGATTCTGACTGCTTGGCTTGTATGATGATGGCTGTCACTCTCACTTTACTCAGTTTGGTTTCTTTCCCTATAAAATAGAACATATTGATTTTTTTTTGTTAAAATACTTCCGTCTTTACCTAAAACGAGAAACTAAACAAAGAAAATTCTTGACCCATCATGTTAGTAGTAGAAATATCGAAAAAGTTCAGACTTTCTGGCTTTGAGACTCAAACTTTGATTGTAGATAGTTGTAAGAGGAAGAGGAATACCAAGAACAGAAATGAGAGATTTGGTGACACGGTTAACTAGCTTAAGCCGAGTATTAGAAATTCTTATTTTTGGATATTTAGTTAATTACGAATTAAGTGGTAAATTATGCACCACTCGATCCAGGATGGGGCCATAGACCAAGTTTAGAAAAGTTTTTTGTGGAATAAAATGAGTTTATTGGATTTTATTACAGGCCCCCACTTGAAGTTTCTAGAATGCCCTTATTCAGCCTTAAATTGGGAGCATAGTCACATTTAGTGGTGGCGCCGCCGTATAAGGACTTGATTGAACATGAAAATTAAGTTAAAGGACTACATTGGCCAAAAATAAATTTTAAGGACCAAATTGGCTTTAGTAAATAAGTTTAAGGACTATTTTGGCCGTTTTCCCTTCTTCCGTGCACATCCATGCGCTTAAAACTTTTGGTAATGATTTTCTTTTCATAATATGAGAATATACAATTTAATTTACATGTCATATACCTACCTTTTTTTTTTTTTTTTATGCATGGTTTAACAGAAATAGAAAAGATTTTAATTCTTCTTGTTAGATGATGCATATTACATGCAATAATTGCATAATAATTTAGGGTTAATTCCTCTTTATTACCTTTAACTATATCTAAATTTTTACTTTAGTTGTTAAACTTAAAAATGTGACACTTTAACCTGAACTATAAAATTTATTCTATTTAAGTAACATCATTAAGAAAGTGAGACAGATTTTATGCCTAAGTTAGTATATTTTAGGGACTAAATTGGGATAAATTTTATACTTTAGGGACTAAAATGGATAAATTCTATGTTTTAGGGACTTAAGTACAATAAATTTTATAATTTAGGGACTAAAGTATTCCATTTCAAATTTAGGGACCAAAGTGAGAGCTCAGATATAGCTAAAGGGCGCAAAGTGAAATTAACCCAATAGTTTAAAATTAAAATGAAAGAAGGTGAACCATCATAATTTCTTCACAACTTACTCTTCAGTATTAATCACAAATAGAGTGATAAACTTAGGGAGCAAATCTAAGTATAGGCCAATTCGAACTCAGCCCCAAGGCCAATCAACTAAGTTAGTGGAAAATAGGGCTCATTTCTTTTGGGCTTTGGCAGGCTAAACTTGGTATAAAGTATCCCACGTTAGCTTGTCCTTGTCAAAACTCAATTCACTAAGTCCAATTAACACCCGAAAGCGAAACATGAATAATTACATAAACAAATTTAGAGAAGGTTTGGCCAACAAATACTCAATGACACTAGTTAAGATAGACTTTGTGTTCATTGTTAAGAAAAGTGAAAGTTAATCTGGCAAAGTGTTCAAGTGCAAAGGAGGCAATAAATGTACATAGTAAATTACACATAATTTAAGTGTACTATTTAGTTCTCAAATTAAAAATTTTCTTCTCTGATGTATTGCGAGCAAAGATAAAGTGGAAGGTGTGAAGAGAAGAAAACTCCTCAACTGCATAATTTTTGGAAATATTTCCCTTAATGTGAGACATAAGTGTTTTCTTCATTGGTCAGAAATCAGTAAGTCCGTTATTTTCTTGTTCAAAAGTAGAAAATTAGCTATACCACAAAGATCTGTCCATAGATCATGACTCTGCATTAGTGACAGAGTTTAATATCCCGCTATTCTTTTGCATGCACTCAGTAGTTCGATAAAAACAATTTTGTGCTAGAAGAAAGAAAAGAGCACAAATATGACAAAACTTGGGATATTGGCAATATGACTCTTAAGTTAACCCTCACTTACTCCTAGCGTAGTATTTATTTTCATAGAGAAAAAGAATTAACAGATGAATTTACTCCTAGCGTAATATTTATTTTCATAGAAAAAAAGAATTAATAGATGAAGCATATGAGCTAGGTTTGAGGTGGATTTAATAGTTTCTTAAATTTAATATGAGGCTAATCATTTAACCTAAATCTACTAAGGACATTTATAGTAAAAAATGTACAAACCAATCAAACTTCTAAACTGTCCGTTGGGTTTTGCGAGCAATCAAATTGACTTTTGGGAATGAACGGATAGGGTGTACTTGCAACTGCACTCTGCGTTGAACATTTCGATCGGGTTGATAGGATTTTTGATCTCAAAGAGTTCAATTTCAAAAAGAGATTTTAAAAACACGATCCATCTATGTGATAAATACAAATATCAAACTCTTAAAAGTCAAGAAATAAGTCGTTTTTTAATTTAAATCATGTATCGTGGATTTCATCTCTATCCCATCTGTCCTAAACTTCGTCTCTATTCTGTCTATCCCATTCTTATTTAGCTGCCATGTTGTTACTTAATTTATCCCATCTTCCCATCTTTACTTAATTGTCAAGTGTATTGTATTAATTGATCTATCATACAGTAAAATCATAAGAGTTATGAGTAGGGCTGCAAACAAACCGAGTCGAGTCGAGATTTGGCCTTATCGAGTTCGGCTCGACTCATTTCTTATCGAACTTGAGCTCGACGAGCTGAAACGAGCTCGAGCTCGAGTTTAAATCGAGCCAAACTCGAGCTCAAAAAAAAAAATTACTTTATTTTTTAAAAAAATAAATAAATAAAATAATTATTTTTCTTAATAAATAATAAAAAAATTAGGGATATATATGTAATTTCATTATTAGAATAAAAATAATATATATATATATATATATTCGAGCCAGCTCGTGAGCTATCGAGTTTGAGAGAGTCGAGGTCGAACTCGACTCGAACATGGAAACGAGCCGCTTGAGCTCAATATTTTCGAGCTCGAGTCGAGCAGCTCGCGAGCGACTTGAATCGTTTGCAGCCCTAGTTATGAGTTGTTGATTATGGACTTATTCCACAATAAAATCCTTAGGCTTATTAATCAATACACATGGCAATTAAATAGACACATAGCAGTTAAACAAGGACGTGACAGATGAGCATAAATGTAGTCCGAGACAGATGATTTCAAGTGGTATACGTACAACGTCGCTTAGAGTTAAATTTTTTATCAAATTGTTTGGACTGTCATTTTTTATAGAAAAGTTTTCTCGCTTCGTGAACATATCTTTCAATAATCTTTTCATTTCATGCACGTCAAATCGTTCCTAAACATGGCAATCCAAACACAACACTGGTTACAGATCGGGCAACTGCAACGCCCAATCTGGGGCTATTCACGGTGCGATCCGGTTGGACCTGACCTAACCACAGGTTGGTGCGCCGGATCCTCAAATGCGTTTGTTTCCGGAAAAGCTCAGTGCCTTGTAACGGCGTAAAAGGAGTTCAACCACATGAAGGGTTTGACGTGACGTGACGTGATGGTGGGGGACCAGAAAATAATAATGGCTGATGCCCCCTAACTTCTGCAACGTATGATTTTAACCTATACATTTTCATATAATTTTCATAAAACTCCTTATTTTGCTCCCCATAAATTTTCACCAATTTTTCCCATTCCCCTTCCTTCCCTTGATGACTTTCCCTGAAAAGATTATGAGTCCATTATTTACTTTGGATATATTTAAATTACCTTTTTGTAGTTTTTCATTTTTTCTATTTATCTATAGATAGCATGCTACTATTTAGAGCAATTTTGGTAATTTTTTTCCTTTTTTAGGAAAAAAATCCATTTGATTCAAACATTTTTATTTGCAACCATCATCCGTATAATGGCATCAGTGTGCTTTTACGGCTTCGTCAACTTTCTTTTAAGACCAAACGGAAGTTCAAAATTATAAACTTTTTTTAAAGTATATGTAAATAGGAAAACTATAACTAAACGATTTATTTTATGATTCATATTTGCTCATTTACATATTACAGGAGCAAGAAATAAATGGAGATATACTACTAATGCAT
This sequence comes from Gardenia jasminoides, assembly GCA_013103745.1. Taxonomy (NCBI): domain Eukaryota; kingdom Viridiplantae; phylum Streptophyta; class Magnoliopsida; order Gentianales; family Rubiaceae; genus Gardenia; species Gardenia jasminoides. The sequence continues at coordinate 6,614,283 of CM023099.1, read as the reverse complement.
GTTGATTTAGTTGGTACGGACATATCGCTTTCTTTAAAAAGGTCGTGTGTTTGATGTTTATTACTAATATGAAAATTATACTGGTGGATAATCAATAAGTATCATCATAAGAGACTTGTGGTTTCGGAGGTTTTGCCTGATTGGTAATGGTGACCGAAACTAAAATTAACCAAACATTTTTGGATTCAAAAAAAAAAAAATAAAAGAGGAGGTAAACCCATACTAATTTTGGACAAATAAAATTTGACTAATATTATATATTGTAACTTATAACATCTAAACTAAGTTTGATTGCTATATTATTTACTAATATTTAATTTGTCCCATTTGAAAGCCATATGCTAAAGCCATAAAAGTGCATTCAAATCGTATTAAATTTATGCAAAGTATATTTTGTCTTTAAAATTTCATGGCAGATACTATGATAGAATTAACACACTGAGAGTTTCTTCTTCTTTTTTTTCGGCTAAACTTGTATTAATTTCTAATACACATTTCATATCAGCAATATATTCATTAAAACTATTAGTATAAAAATTTAAAGTAACTTCCTATTGTAAGATAAAACTTTTATCTCCAAATTCGCTCTCCTAATTGCGAAATCGTGCCTCTGCCAAACTAGCTGGAAACAATCCATGGTAGAAATGTATCTCTTTGAATTTTGTGTGGTAAAAATTAAAAGTTGAAGAAATAAAAAAATACAGCAAGTTCTTCATTTACTATTCCCATGTTTATGTTGTCGAATTGGTATTGTCAAATTGCAAATTCCCGATCGGTTGGACCACTTTGCCAAAAAATGACAGGAATTCCAAATTTAAGACCATTCAATGCTATACCACCTAATACAATAGAACTTAGATTTTAGAGTGTTCAACGGTACATATCTTGGTTATGGCAATGCAAGTCTTAGAAACCAATTCTTTATTTCTCTTTTTCCTCTTAAATGGATAGTCCTGAACCGGCGTCTCACTTATGCTCCCTTCTCCTTTACCACTCAGTCCATCCACTTTCCCACTTAAAAATCAATTCAAATTAATTTGTACACTAAAATTTAGATTACTTATAAAAATTTCATTTAGAAACCTCTTTAATTGTAGAGAAATTTCCACTAAATACTGGCATGAAAAAATTGATATATACCTTTTCACATTGGACCAAGACAGTACAAAGAGAGGGGGGGGGGGGTGGTAAAAAGGGAAACACTGAAAGAAAATGTGAAAGCAACTATATATTTTGAAGGAATCCTATTGATCAACAGACATTAAAAATTGGTCAAGATCACGTCAAGAACCACAATGATCAAGAGCCCTAAAACCATCTCAATTCTCAACCACCTGATCCTTTTTCCTCCATCATTCTTAATAGCAGCTGCACTTGATCCCTTATCAGTACTGGAACTTCCTTGTGCTAAAACCACAAATAACTTGATTAACAAATTGGAAAAAGCTGTAGGACAATTTATAATGAAGTATAAATGACAAAAGAAAGGGAACTATTTGGAATAGATATTCTTGATAGTGGCATCCAACATGTGTAGAAAATCTGTACTTATTAGGTATTTTCTTACCCTCTGCAGGTGCAGTTCCACTCTTTGCAAAATCCGTGAATACCTTAGCATCAGGTGAATTAGGTGGCAAGTGTAGCAGGGCTGGGAAACACAGAATACCACATGAATACATGAAAAAAAAAACATTTGTGGTTTGGAAAAATTATCAAAAACTAGGGGGATCAATCATATCCTTAATTTATCAAACATAACTTTGTAAAAATCCCAAATAATATAGGAAATAAAACCCAAATTTCTACATGTCTAGGTCCACCCAAAATGAATTTCATGGTCAATTTGCTACATCTTTCACTATTTTATAATCTGGTGATCAAATCCATCAAGTCATTATAACATCTTATCCACTTTTCTTGTGGAGATTAATGTTTGTTGAGTGTAAATAATACTCCTACTACATATATGACACATACCTGGGCAATCTGAGACATTAGCTGGTGCATGACATTTGTCAGGAAGGCTAAGTGCTAAGGTAGAATTAATCTTAAGACCAAGGCTAGGATCATTTCGATCCTTAACCAAGATACACAAGCATTCCCTGCTCTTTTGCAGGACAATCTTGAGTCCACTGCAACAATCAATGGTAGGAGATTTCATATCACCAGCAACGTAAGGAAGACAACCTGCTAAACCTACGAGCTGGTTTGCACATTTTTCTCTATCCTGATTCAAATCTGCGCTGCAGAAAGTGCTGAAGAATATCAAGAATAAAACCGACATACATTGGAGTGGACGAGGGACACACGTTGGATCCATTAAAGAGGGACAGAAATTAGGAGGAGAAGATGGAAGAAGAGGGTGGCTTGGAAAGATGCCACATGCCTTTTATGCTTTGTTCTTGACAAGTTGAGATTTCTTTAACAAGGATTGGGACAGCAACACAAGGAGACAGAGCTGGTGGATCAAATTAATTGTATTTGTTTGTTGTGGTTATTAACACTAGAAACAGTAGAAAGTCTGCAAGTTAATTTGGACAGTTGGTCTATTGAGGCGTACTGTTAATTGTTAACAATAATTGCGAACAAATTTTATGGTGGACGATCTCATATTACACCAAGTAGTGCAATTTGGATTAGGACGTTTTTGGTTTGACTCTCAGATCCTCTCCTTTCTTGTAAAGCTTGGAGTTTATCCTTGGATTAAACAACAATAAAATTAGGTTGCAAATCATGAAGTAAATAGTAATTATAAGAGATGAACAAGAAGTACTAAAAAGATAGGTGTATTTACAATATGATGGTACACTAAAGAATAGGGAGATAAATGTGTGTGTGACCATGGCGAAATGGTGTAACAAATCAGTCTAGACAATCTTATCCATGATAAGTTTGTTAGTAGTTGTCAAAATTATTCAACAGTCATAGTGCAGAAGTACATATTATTGTTTGACGCACAATTATTGTGGAATCTATATTAACGGCCAAGCTAGTAACAGTAAATGAAATATATATGAACCCAAAACCTCTCGTTAGTAATTGCATACATTGGCCACGCAATAAAATTTTGAATTAACCTTCCCTACACGATTAGTTTACTAGCGAGTTTGAACTTTGAATGCATGTCACATCTTCTCACTTTAAATTTGAATACCAACTTTTGCATATGTGAATATATCTAAACCCGTTAGAGCGTGTGTGTATGTGTAATCAGTATATAAAATATTTTTTTATGTAGGTCAAAATCTAGTTCAATTAAAAGGAGATGCAGTTTAATATTTCATTTACATTTCTACATTAAACAACATCGAATTCTCATGGAGAACCAAACTCAACTACGTTCTTGACTTCTTGCTAGTGATGTATGTAATTTATCTTCAAATATCCCGTATGATGTCCTGCAAATATATGTTTTAATCAATAATATCTAATGAACTTCCAGAAAAGAATTGAATAAATGGAATCAGTCATGAATGCAGGTCCTATCTTACAACTTATTAGTGAGTATTTGTTAAGGTGTAGTTGAGATGTTAATATTTTAAAAATGTAAAGTTAAATACGGAAAGTTTATAAGTACATGGTAGGCTAATAATTATTCGTTCTTTCACATAATAAATTTAGCGTGATTTAGGTGTTTTAACAAGTGTCTATTGGATATTCATTAGAGAAACTGATAATAATATACTTTTCTTCAGCTATATGATTCGTTCTTGTAAACATTGTCATCTTCCTTCCAAATTTGAGCTGCCATATAAGATATCTTTTTAGTCACTTTTTAACTCTTTCGAAAAATCCAATTAAGTCTACCTAGTAAGAAAGGTTTTTAATGCTCCTTTAAATAAAATTCTCCTTGATATCTTGTCTTGTGCTCATCTCTGCACAGGCTATGGATCGAGATCGAGGATGTATAGAAAATTTTGGGTTAGCAAAAGTGCAAAGCCCGTGAACCCTGATGGTTAATTTATGTCTACAATTAAGCAGAACGTGACCATGATGAGAACTTTTTCCTCGCCCGTGACACCTAATTATAAAGGTAATTGATCTATGTGAGTGATTAAACCGCAGTTTAAATGGACAAAATAACCCTAAGAGAAGAGACAAGAAGCAGGTGGGTCATTTTCTTCACGAAAAGTACAGCTGGGCTATGTAGCATCAATGCCTTGTGTCCTATCATGCTGCCATTATGAAATTCTAGTACAAAACAGTTAAGTGTTACATCCCTCGAACTAAATGCCAATTTCAATTCTCTCAAGCAACAATTCTTGGTGTGACTCTTTTAGATTTCACCCTTTTCCTCCCTTAAAATGGCTAATTTTGTCTTTGCAGCCCAATGTACTTGTAATATTTGACTTCGGTATTTAAATTTTAGACTCAATATTATACACGCCCTAAAGTAGTAAAAGGATTTAAGTCCCAATTTACTCCAATTGCTCATATGGTGAATGGGAGTAATGCATTTATCAAAGTAATTTCCAGCAATCTGTTAATGAAATATGCTTCTATAAATAAAAAAAAGAAGTAATGCATTTGCTAAAGCGGTATTTATTTGGGATTCTTAGACCATGATGCTTATTTTCCCTATTGAGAAAGAAAAGTAACTTAAGAGTGTAAAACTTCAAAAGTAAAAATTAGTTGGTGCATTAAGGGTGTAAAGTGGCCAGAATAAAATCTAAGTTGAAACATAAAAATTTGAGAGAAATGTTAAGGGTTCAAAGTGAATTTAATCTTAAAAAAAGGGTTCAGGGTTATGATTTTCAAAGAAGTTGACAATGATAAAATTCTTTGATAAAACTCCCTAGCTAATATGTGTTGCATAATTGTGAAAGATGTCGACCATTATGTGAGTTGGACAAAATACAAAACATTTCAATTGGGCTGGTCATTCCTGTTGGAGTACAATTTAATGAAGTAGAACTTTTACCACCATGCTTGTAATGCAGGCAATAGGAAAAATTAATGTAGCTGGTCCACAGTTTGGTCATTTCAATTTAAGCTAGTGTTTCTTCAATTTTGATGTTATTTATGATGTAACATTTTTATGTCAATTTTTACAATCAGTCCGAAATTCGCAGATGTTAAGGTTCTCCCAAATAGAGGAAATATCAAATTTCTAGTTACATAATGAATATGGGATAATTACGTAGTTTTTCTATTATTACATAGTTTAGAGTAAGTGAGAGATTTCAAATTCTACGCTCACTCCTCTCGACCACCCAATTAATGAACCCTCTCTCCATAGCTCAATCTGCCTAGAAGTTATAAGGAGAGCGTCATATTTTGAGTTTCGACCGGATGAATCTTAGATAGTTACAACTGTATGTATACTTGGCTGATTCTTATTTTCTACTAATTGAGCACAATGTAGAGAACTCAGATACTTAAAAGTCTATCATATTCGTCAAGCAAAATAAATAAACTTAACCCATCCTGTGTAATCACAGATTTCTATTGAGCAATAATGGACCTACATATTCGACCTGTTTAATTATTGATAAAAAGAATTTCCTTTCGGTGTCAACTTTATGAGCTAACCGTTTAACCGAGTTGGGTTGCTTGTTCGATTGGATAAAAGAGAAACTTGTTGACAAGTTAATGACCAGCAGGTTAAACCAGCAAAAACTGGGAATTCGGTTTGTTTTACTGTGACCTAGTGATTTTTGGAAAATTTCCAATGTTGGGCTGGTGAGTTTCAAACCCATTGGTAGAATGCTGAAACTGCCAAGGTAGCAACTGCTGGATCACTAGCCTTTTTCTGTGTTTAGTGGATCATTTTAGGGATAATATCAGAAATCTCCCCTAAAGTTTCTCTTAATATCACCTAGCACCCTTAAGGTTTTAAATATATATCACTTACCTCCCTTATTTTTATTATTTATGTAACAAAATTTTTAAAAATCCTAAACTACCCTTTTGCTTGCTAAATATAAGTACTCCTAAATTACTTTGTTTATTCTAAGAAAACTATCAACTAAAAAACAATCTATAGTGGTATTATAACATTACAGTACTATAGTGCTTAAATATAAATTTAGAAAATAAATAAATACATGTGTACCAATTTAATGTGCTCAAAATTAAATTCTTATGAATCTTAAAATTTTTTTCCAATTCTTTTCCAACCCGTATCCAAGCCTTTGAATTGTACTAATCATTATAAAAATTAACTGAAAATAGATAAAAAAAAAATCATGTCCTACTCTATCACAATCATAAAAATTAAAAGATAAAAAAATTTTAATTTATTGTAATTTAAAAATTGCATGGTCATCCAATAAAAATGAACAAGAGAGAATGTTGGAGAAAGGGGAAAGAGAAAAGGTGACTTTTGCTTTCTTTTTAAAAGATTTTTGAACTCCATTTATTAGATATGTGAATTATATATCAAGTGAAGGTTAATATAGTCTTTTTGCAATTACTAGGAGAGGTAAGTGATATTTTTCAAACCTCAAGGGTGCCAAATGACATTAAGAGATACCTCAGGAGAGGTTTCTGATATTATCCCATCATTTTATCTATTTTACAGTACTTTAATAATTTAAGTATATTCTTTTATTATGTTATGGAACCATCGGTTCAACCAGTCAATTAACCGAAGAACCGGTAACCCGCTGCACTCTTTTGCCGGGTTGGATGTAATAGCTGTTGTCTTTTACAGAGTTTACCCAGAATTATTAAAATATGGTAGTCTTTTTACAAATAAATAAGAAATAATACATTAAAATTCAGACAAAGATGAAACAATTTGGCCAAAATCAAATGATTGCAGCCTGCAGGTAAACCTAATCAATCACCAATTGACACTCGGACGAGAAGTACAGTAATGACGTCCAATCAAGGTCATAACACAACATTCAATTTCAGTGGTTGTGATCATGTGGCAGCCACTAACTTGGTGTGTGGTTTTAATTGCTTAATGACAAATGGTCGATCATTATTCGAGAAACGTGCCAACCTTTTTGTTCCTTTTTGACACCAAGAAACGTGTCAACCTTTGGATCACACTCTTTGAAGGAATTAAAACAAATTATTGAAAGCAAGAAAGCATGCATGGTTTAGCACAATCTGGATTAGAAGCCCAGGAAATAGTTCAGAATCATGACAACCATTGATCACCATCCTTAGAAAGAAGGGATAATTTTATAAACCTCCCTTGAGATTTGCAGTAATATCAATTGGTTCCCTTAAATTTTGAGAAATCTTACACACCTCCCTCATTGTTAACTTTTTATAACTTTATCACTCCATTTCAAAAAATTTATTTTGGGTGAGACAAAATATTTCTATTCCAAACGTACTATTTTCTTGTGAACCTTTAGTTTTTATAACAAACCAAGTTAAATACTCAAAAATTACAACACATTAATTAGGTTGAAAGGTCTTTTAAAATTTTTAGTTTAGACAAGAAATGCAAAAGAAGAAGAAGAAGAAGAAGAAGAAGAAGAAGTTACAATTAAAACATTTTACACTTTGAAAATACCTCAAATAAGTTTCTAAATGCATTGTTAATAGTTTGTCTTTCTCCTTTTCTAAGTCATCAATTTAGACAGAAAGTTAATACATTAAAAAATCCTAAACAATTTAAAACTTCTAAATTCATCAAAAAATATTTTACAATAAAGAAAATTACTTTTATATTTTTGAAAATACCTCAATTGAGTTTATAAACATAATTTAGACATTGTGTTTGTTTCTAATATTCAAGTCACCAGTCTATTAAAAAAATGTAAGATGTTTAAAATTCTTAATTTTTAAACTCCTTAAATTAATGAAAACATTTTACAGTGAATAAAATATTTTTTTTCAAACTTGAAGCATCGTAAACATACTTTTAAATAATAATCTTTTACACCTTAAAAACACTTACTGATATTGTTTATTCTATTACAATTATATTTTCACTCTGTTTGTCTTTATTTTCAAACTTTTAAAAATATATCTTCACACTTGGAAAAATAGTAGGATAATATAAGGGCAATTTTGGCATGAAAACATTTACTCTCTCCAAATATGAGTTTCTTAATAACATTTTTTGAAATGAGTTAATAATGTTATAAAAAGTTGAAAATAAGGGAGGTAGATGAGATTTTTTAAAGTTGAGAGGTACGAAGTGATATTACTATAAACCTCAGGAGAAGTTTCTGAAATTATCCCTAAAAAGAATAGCGTGGCCCCAGGCAATGATAACAAGCACAAATCGAGAAATGGTCCAAATTTTTAGCCAATACATGTTAACTTAGCTGGCAAGAATGGACTATTTTTTCACAAAGGTTTTTTTGAATTCTATTATCAATGAAAGAGTTATATTGGTGAGCAATTTTGTAAAAACTCCTATAAGCTACTTACGATTTTAGAGGTATGTTCTAATCCGTGGTGGTGACTAGAACCGAACCTACCTAAACTTTTCTTTACCAAGAATTTTTTTTTTCTAATTACCACCCTTAACGGAAATTGGTTTTATAGGAAGCAAATTAAATGCATCTCTGTCTAGGCATTTTCATAGGACTTCTTTGAGTAATGATCCGTACCAAATAGGCAAATACAGGAGCACTTCATCTCATGAAGCGGCAATCATCATATGTGCATTTAAGACAAAGCAGTTAGCAGTTCGCAGAGTAATTACTAGTCCTAGTATTTATTAGAGCTCCTTTCCTGTTATTGTCATACTTAACATATTTAACACATTTATTTCTTGTCTTGTCACATTTATCATATAGTAAGTTATTGTACGACGTATCTGATTTCTTATATTCATTTGCTATTTTTGAGCATCAAGATTGTCGACAAGATCAACTTTGTAAGTCTACTTGTAAGTTATTATGTGAATTACGTGCAATGATTAACTGATAATCACTTCCTTTTGTTTTGTTAAAGGAAAATAATTCTGCCTCATCAACAAAAAGTGATGTGTGATTATAATATAACATTTTTGAAAACAAAATGCGCACATAAATATTGTTTTAGTTAATTTTCTAGTTCCATCTACGATAGGTGGTTAAAAACCGCATGGTTTTCATTTTCTACAACGTACATACTAAATTATCATAGGCGAAAGGTATTCTTCTTGCATATAATTTGTCATATATGTGAAGAAATATATATCGATTCGAAAATCATGTATATACTTGAAGCCAAAGTAGTTTTCTACATCTTCAACCAGAATATTAACCAAAATCGTACTCATTTGGCATGTTTACTGCTTGACAATGGCAAAATTAAGGACGCGTTTCACAAAACTGAAATCTTAAATTTGAAATTTGCTATTAAGTTATTGAATTGTAAATATTGAAATCCGAACATTTGAGAACATTCCGTGTTAAGTGATAAGTGAATAATTTATTACTTTTTTTTAGAGCAATTTTTGCCTACACAATCAGATCCATTTAATTAATTAAGATGTTCTTGTTTTTATTATCAAACACGTTTGGATATGTTAATATATTAATCTATTAAGTTTAAAGCCCTATTTGATAACCCAATTTAGAATTTGAAATTAATGAATTCAGATCTTAATATATTAAGACGCATTTGATAATTAAACATAGAACATTTAAATTAATTAAGTGATAAATTACTCACTTATCACCTATTGTGATATATACTTAAATATATTAGATTTAGGGTGGGTTTGATAAAACTGAAATTTGAAATTTAAAAACTGAAATCTAAAATCTAAATTTGTTAAGTTATTAAATTGTCAAGTATTAAATTGACACATCGAGTATATATCATATTAAGTGATAAGTGAAAAACTTATCACTTATTTTTTGAACCAAGTTTTACCTAGGAACTGCAATCCCATTTAATTAATTACAATGTTCTAGTTTTAGTTATCAAACACGTTTGAACGTATTAAGATCTGAACCCATTAATTTCAAATGCTAAATTGGATTATCAAATAAAGATTTAGTATTTAACAATTCAGTAATTTAATATATTCATAATTCAAATTTGATTTCAAACTTCAGTTTTCAAACTTTAGTTTTATTAAATGCACCTTAAGTGCTAACTTGAGTTATCAAATAGGGCCTAAACCCTGAGCTAAGAATTCAATGCCACTATTGTTATGTATGTCTTGTATCTTTTAGAAGCCTGAATATCTCATGATTTGAACCAAAAAATAAAATAAAATAAAAAAGTCCCATGGATGTGATTTGAACATTTTCTTTTTCCTTTGGTTTTGGGTAAAAGAATTTTTGTTATACATGTTTATAATGTACAATTAATGCAAAATTACTGACAATGTGAATTATGTCATATAAATTTTATGTTGAAAGATTTTATTATATCGCCTAATGATCTAGTATCAGAAATTCCTGTATTATATAGAAAATATCTGGATCTATATCTAATCTAAAACAAATAAAGTGGTCTCTCTAATGAGTGCCTATATAGAGTTCAAGTGTTGAAATTTTGAAAAAATAAAATCAGATAGGAAAATGTATATAAATGTAAAGTAGAGTAATAATTATTACCATATACATTCACATGATAGGGTGAGTGTCATTCAAATGTACTAACAAATATCCACTCGACACATGTTAGGAAAATTTAAAGAATTAAAAACATATACTATAGGAAAATTTAAAGAATTAAAAATATATACTACTATCATATTTGTTACCCATAACATCATCAATTAATAAAGTCAATATTTAACAAAACAAGAGAATTGATGATTACCTATCTTATCAAGCTCAGAACCAAAGGGTATTACTCGGCTAATTTCTAAGAAAAAGGTCAAAAATTAAAATCATCCAGAAATTAGTGCTCCACGGTACGGGATTACAAAAATAGGGTCGCCGAAACTCTTAAATGCGGTTTCTCGTTTGTTTTGTTTTTATATCCATTTTTTTCCCTTGTCAGAGGGAGTTTAAATTTTATAGAGAAACCGCATGGCTGAATTGCGGTTTCTCTAAACATCGAAAATTTTAGCCAAAATTAAAAAAAAAATTGAGTGAAACCAAGATATTGAGATGCGGTTTCTTCAAGATTGAAAGCATCTCATTTCTTCAACTTTTTAAAAAAAAATTTGCCCAGTTGAAACTGCAAAGCTGAGATACGGTTCCTTCAATCTTGAAGAAACCGCATTTCAGCTTTGCGGTTTCTTCAATTCTTTAAAAAAAAAAATCTAAGAAATCGGGAATGTTACACTTGATATTCATGAACTGGAGCTTGCAGAGATTCTCCTGCGTTTTCAGTGCCTGAAGTCTGGTTGCACTGCTGATATTTGTGCGCCTTTCCCGTGATTGAATAGCAAAGGAATCGGGCAGAGATTCTCCTGCGTTTTCAGTGCCTGAAGTCTGGTTGCACTGCTGATATTTGTGCGCCTTTCCCGTGATTGAATAGCAAAGGAATCGGGCAGCTGCGGATGACTACTACTTTTGACCAGAAAAGCAAGGTTGGGGTTTAATAAGGACAACACGTGTCTCTTAGTTAGCATTCAGTGTGGTTGAAATGATGAGTCCGTTTATCTCAGCCCAGCTTTCATTTCCAATACAAGCATGCGTCTGACCACAAAGGGACAAGATGGTTGCGTCTTCGTTTCAGGCTTCCTGGAAGCTGCATGCATGCAGTAATACGTTCATTGAGTGACATGCAATTCAGACCGACACCTACTTCATCATTGAAGCATAAATACAACTCCTTCATACACAATTTCACTCCACGAAGCATCCGATTCCTCTCGCCCTTTCATTCATTTCTGTTCTTCTTGCTTATATGCCTAATGCACCTCGTCGTTAAGTGAAAAACAAGCCTCAGTGTTCACCTGTTTGACAGTGAACTCCGAAGCACCTCGAAAGTAGTCGGCAACTGAAGAAGAATAAAAGAAGGAGCTGCATCAGAGTCGATCAAAGGGCTAGAGGAGTGAGCTTGCTGTGAAGAAATCTTGGAAAAGCAGTGAAGGTTAAATTCATTCGGAGCTTTTATTTATTTTGGTTAAATTACAGTAGTGAAGAAATAACGTATAAGTCATTAATTGATTTTTTTAATTCCTTGAAGGTCTGCTGCTGCTGTGAAAGTACTGAAGTGGCTCTCGGGGCTTAGCTTAGATACCTTCAGAAACTGCTAGAGAAGAAGACGAGATTCCAGTGAACTATTCACGTAAGCAATTTGGATGCTTAATATTAATTCAAATGAAGTAGTATAAATTTTGCACTGAAGTAGTTTAAATGTTAAAGTGTTAAATGGAAATGAAAATGTGTTATGTCATTTTATTTCTTGGAGTTACATAATGTTTAGTTTATATACATTTGTTGAAAGTTGTTAGTAGTTATTTAAAATATCTGTTATAAATATGAGAAGATTCAACAATAATTAGCTACAGGTTTCTAAGAATTTATATGAACTTTCCCGTATACACACATGTATAAAAATATAGATTTATCCAAAAAACTTAGAGAAACCGTGCAGCTACGGTTTATATTTTTTTTGGCCCTTTAAATTATTTATTGAATACAAAAAAAGGTATAATTCCGATTGGGATGAGCTAATGAGGAAAACAGGCCCAACTGGTAGGCCATTAAAATACTCCAAATCATATTGTTGTTAGTCTAAAATCTAGGGCTAATTTCTTAAAAAAGTGGCAAAATTAAAAATCGTTCAAAAAGTGGGGTTCCGGGAGAATGGGTTACAAAAATAGGGTAGCCGATTTTGAGACATGCGGTTTCTGGCATGAATTTATTTCCATTCTAATTTTTTGTAGAAGTTTTTCTGTTTTGTTTTAAATTTCTTAAATAGGGGCTTTGACATTGTAAATCTAGTTAAAATGTGCGATGGGTTGGGTTTCACATGATGCACAATCTATCTAAAATATGTCATCCACTGGACGTATAAGGAAAAGGAAAAAAAAAACTTGTAAAGAAAGAAAGCAAACAAATGAAGCAGTGGTATATTGTAGTATTTGGCCACGGTAGCAGTAGTTCCAAGTGCACTTTCCGTTTAGGCTTCTCATTTTTTGCGTTAAGGCATTAATTCTGTGTAAAGAGTATTTGCATGAACATTTATTATTAGTAGTAGTTGCTTCTCACTTTCCGTTGTAGGAGTAGTTCCAAGAACAACAATGCATGGTAACAAAAACTATTAAATTATATAAACCTTCCTTGAAATTATAATTTTGGTAACATATATTATTAAATAATATATACCTTCGTTGAAATTATTATTTGGGTAACAAAAACTATTAAATGGCAAAAGATTTGAGCGGATTATCGTAAACGCCCTCTTGAATTTGTGAAATTCAATTTACTTGTTCATTAAATTGTTTTAAAAAATTTTGCATATGCACAACCTCACAAACTTAGTTTTAACCAGAGCTCTACTATTTTAAACCTTGTATATTTCGACACCTCAAAATTAGTACCATTATCTCAATTACCATCATTAATTCCTAAATTGTAAAACTTACAAAGAAAAAGGGAAAAAAATCATTTTTTAACTTAGAAAATAAATTTAAAAGTTATCAGTTGGTGTGGTTTGTCATATTTACATTCAGTTGGTGCGATGATTGGACCCTAATATATTTTTCTAAACCCTAAACCCCAAGTAGCGTCAGAATAAAAGTATATTGGACCAAAAACCAATTATGAGACTGAATATAAACGTATTAACCCACGGATAAATGGTTTGGAAAAAAACGTAAATGGGCAGTAAATTATCGAGTTACTTATTTAAGCATAAATGTATAGTATTTGCCCGTAATTATCTGTTTAATTACCTCTTCCCATCAGACTTAATTTCACTAGGTTGTTATATTAGATTTACTGCATTAATTTGTTATATGCTACTGTTACAATGGTATGCTAGATTCATGTTGAGTTGTATTGCATCAGTTGTTCTAAATTACTGTCATCTATATACTGTATGCGTCCATTGTTTTACCATATGCAATGATCTACTCTCTTAACGTACACAAACTATTTGTTAATTTAGACAAGAGATGTCGGCGAATCTTGCTCTAGTGTTTCAATTTTATTGGGGAGGAAAAATAGTTGTATTTGGCGGATCTTTTCGTATGACCTCCAAGGTGTAAGAAAGCGTGGTGACGGATCGAATAGGTTATCAAGAATTGGTTGATAGAGTGTACACCTACATGGGGCTACATAAGCGGGAATTCAAGTTGCATTTGTGGTTTAGAAATTGTGTAGGTAGGGGCCTTTGCCGAATTCGAGAGTGTGAGAATGACATTGACTTGATGTACCACATGAAGTCAATGACACTGAATCGGGTGAGATTTATGTGGAGGTCGTCTCCACGAGCATGACTATGTTGGTGGTTCAAGCCGTGGACCTGATGCCGAGTATTCTAGGCTACAATGTCAATCGGAATACGAAGGCACCATGCGCGAACAAGCAGTCCCGTTCTAGAAGCTCTAGGAACACAAGCGTGTGCGAAATTCACGATGCGTTACATAGTGCGTGAATGCAGGTGATGGATCGTCGATGCTTATAACACCTGCCGACCATAATCTCGGAGAGCACTACCATGGATCGGATCCTTTTGATAATGAACCTCTCCAGAACCGTAAGATGATGCTTTAGGGCATTACAATGAAGAAATTGATGAGCTTGAAATCCAGCCAAGATCGTCCACACGAGATAGACGAGGCTGGTCCAAGCGGACCGTCATCCATAATTTTGAGCAGCGATCTGCATTATAGCGATGGTGTCAATGCAGCCATGAATTTTGATCCCACTCATAGGGGATGTCGAGAAACTGAATGTGTGGGATGATCGAGAATGTGAGTTCGCGGTTAGGAATGGTTTTCGAGTCAAAAAACACGTTCAGCGGCCGTTAAGTTGTGGTCGATCAAGCAGAATAGGAGTATAAAGTGAAGGAAAGCAAGCCAACGACCGGTATGTCCGATGCAAGTCGGCGGGGAGACACATTAATTGGCGGTTGAGGGCAACTTTACGATGCACCGAACATGTGGAAGATAGTTACCTTCGTAAAGAACACGGATGCATCCGTGTGTCCAACAAAGAATGATCATCGGCGTAATGCGTTACACCTTATCCTACTTGGGGACATTTATTCTCCGATACATGCGTAACGCGTTGTCGGTTGCCATTGGTTGCAATACGTTCGAGACATTGAGGCTCTGCATCGGTATAGTTGGGGGAGTGCAACATTAGCTTTGTTTGTATAGATTTTATGCAAAGCATCTAGAGCTCACGAGTTGTACCATACATGTTACTACTGGGTAAGTAATCAATTTCAAATTTCTTTACTCGTGAATATTTACAACAATTTGAATGGTGCTTGATTTCTTAGATTTTTCGGTATGTTTTTTTGCATAACTTTTCCAACAGTTATGGGCATGGGAGAGGATTCCCCGTATTCGCCCCACCATTATTCACCCGCACCACGGGTTTTGACTTCCTAGAGGAGGTAGATGGGCCAAGCGGACCATAAAATACATATGCATGTGGTTTCCTTGTTGGAGACCAGCTCACCATGCTCGCCCCATGAGGTATTCAATCACATTGAAATTTTTTAAATCACATTATTTACGTAAATTGGGATGATTGTAATTTAATGCATATCTCAAATATGATAGTTTATTTGGGAGCCATACTCGGAGGATCTTCGGAGACTCTTCCCTTGCCACAGTGGCAGGATTTGTGCTCGACCTTTGATATTTTGGGATATCATCGAGTTTTATTTGATCTAGAGTTATCGCGTCAGTTTGGCTTGCACCAGCCTATTCAGGATGCCGGATCTGAGAGAAGAAGTTGCATAGGTTAGGCAGAGGAGGCAGGCCAGGATGGAATTGGATACAAGAGCATAGGACATGGATCGAATTTTGGGAGGCGTGATAGATTCCTAGTTCATGGTGATCCATTCAATCCGATAGGTTGGGACATTCTTACATGACTTGGTATATGAGCCGGACCGTGATATATTGGAGCTCCTTACCGATGGACCCAGAGTTGATGGCCACCGAGGTGATGCGGCTCATTCAATTACTTGGTTAGTTTATTAATGTAATCCGTTTCCTTAAATCACATCATTTTATTTATGTACCTATAAATATTTAGTTTATTAACTTTTCCACACTTTATATGGGCGGTTGATCGATGTCACCATCGATAGGGTTGGTCTGCAATCGTTGATCCATCCGATTTCGATGTGAACATCCGGACTCACATCTATCTGAGATCAAGCATTTAAAGCCACATATGTAAATCGAGCAGCGAATGATGTGTGGTACATTTGATGATCGGAGTCGAGCCATCTACAGCGGATGTAGATGTCCACGAACCTGTCGATGCTATTGAGCGTTTACCGAGGGAAGTGAGTGGGCGTGGGCGAAGCGGCGTCGAAGGCCGGAGCCGAGAGACTTTTCATGCGAGGGCGCCTCATCCGTGCGTCTCCTCACCATACTATCGATTCTCCATACATTCCCGGTTTGCCACGATTCTCTTACCACACCTTTGTTTTCATGCCTTCGATGTACCCAATGAGGGTGACATCTTCATCCGTGGAGGACATACATTGTTCCGTCCGATGACGGTGTGGTGACAATTATGGAGATATTTTTACACTTTTTGGATCGTCGATGGCAGACTTCTCTACTCACCGACTCTTTCATATGCGCTGATTTCTCTTGTCCTAGGTGTGGAAAGACGCCGTGGCGGACCCCATTGAAGTTGAAGAACGAGGTTGCTTTGGATGAACACATGCAACCAAGGAGATCCGTCCGTCTACAGCAGCAAAATCAACAGGGCTGGCGGGTCCATTGGAGGTGCGACTCTTCCACACATGATAAAGGAAAGAGGCATGTCCATTGATGAAATTCATGACTTCATTACTCATTATTTTCTGTTTGAAACAGTCCCTTCTATTGTACTATGCACCCTTTTAGATTTTTGTTCCTCGTTACTAATTATTTCTACGCCATCCAAATTTAACTGCATTAAACAACATAAGTATTAACCTTAATAATTTATAGAAAATTATCAATTTTAACAAAAAGAGGAAAAGTTGTCATGTGTAAGTATGTTACATCAAAAAACCGTCCATATATATTTTTTTATTTAATATACAACCTAACCCTAACCAAACGTACTACCACAGTTCAAACATGATATATTTTTTGACATTATTAATTTTTTTCATATAGAATTTTTCGTATTACATTTTTCCCCTCACGGTTTCCTTTATGTGCACTTCATTTTCTCATTTACTTGCATCATATACTTCCAATTTCATAATACTGAAAGTACTCATATACTTCCAAAATTTGCTAAATTTCATCTAAATCCTAAACCCTAATCCCTAAACCCATAAACCCTAAACCTAAACAAAAACCAACCCTTAACCCTATTCCTTAAACCCTAAACCATAATCAAATAACAACCCTAACCCTTAAACCCAAAATTCCTTTTTCAAGTTTTTTTTTTAACTTCAGAAACAACATTAAAGTATGCTGTTTCTTTTAAAATCAATTTTTCGCACTTGACAAGTACAATTCAAAATTGAAAATGAATTCATTTGAACGAGAAAACAAATACTTGTCCGATGTAATCAATTAAATCAACACATGTCAAAATAACCCTAACCCTAAACCCTAAAAACCCTAACCCTAAACCCTCAGAACCTTAAATCCTAAACTTCCAAAACTAATTTAAACCCAAAAATCATAACCCTAAATGCCTTAAACAATAACCCTTAAACCCTAATTCCCAGACCCAACACCCTAAACCCAAATACCATAAACCCTAACCTAAAAACCTTAAACCCTAATTCCCAAACCCTAAACAGAAAAAAACGTCAAAATAACTTGTGAAACAAAAAAAAATACCAAAGAAACCGCAAATGGAAGTTATGGGTTTCTATATTTTAAAGAAACCGCAACTTACATTTGGGTTTCTCCTAATTTTAAATTAATTTTGAGAACCGCAATGCAAATGCGTTTCTATTTCAAGAAACCGTATCTCAAAGATTGGTTTCACTTTACATTTAAAAAAAAATTTTTACGACAATGAACAAAAAATTACAAAACAAAATAAAATTCACCGAGAAACCGCATTTCCGAAAATCGGCGACCCTATTTTTGTACCCCATTCTCCTGAAACCCCACTTTTTGAACGATTTTCAATTTTGCCACTTTTTTTAGAAATTAGCCGTATTACTCCGAAGTCCAAACTGACAACATCCAACTGTGCAGATGCATTTAACTATACCACACCCACAATTTAATACCCTTAACTTGCAAGTTCAATTAGCTGGCGCTGTTCTTAAGTCCCCTCTCCCTTCCCAAATGTCAGCTAGCCTTTTGGGATTTGGGTTTGGAAATTTCTTAGGTTCTACATTTCCTATCTTTGATAGAAAAAAAAAATTAGCTGACGCTGTAATGGAGATTAATGTCAGATTTTTTTCCACACACATATATAGCATACAGAACTCAACATTTATATCTGTGTCTGTTTAATGAATGTGTACAAATTTATTTTTAGTGTATATCTGTCAATAATTGCCAGCTAGAACTCTCTTCAATTGACCAGATCTCTCTCCTATGACTGACAAGAAACTAGATAATCGTAATCAATATTTCTGTGCTGAATTTGTTTTTCTTTTGATTTTTTATGCATATCAAATTAAAGTCCTAGAAGAGTGAAGAATGGCTTAGTGCGGTAGTCGCTGGATGGGTCGCATCCTTGTTGGCATATTTTTTAAACCAAGCAAAAATATTTAGAAGTTTATTAGTTTTAGAAATTGATTTATTATTTAGTACATAGGTTAGAATTGTGTATCAAAATCTGTTTAGAAAATAAGGTTGAGTTATGTTTTGGTATCATAATTAGAATAGGATTTATAATTATGCTTCTCTATTTAAGGACTTGAAATCCTACACTTGTAGTTGAGAAAAATTAGTTTTTTGGAATAAATTTCTTTTATTCTCCTGTGCCTTTCTTATTCATAAGATTTTATCATTACTTCCTCTGCGTGTTGTTTAGTACTAACAAGTGGTATTAGAGTCCTACATTCAAGAATTTGATCTTGGGATATCTGTGGTGCTTGGAGAGTTTAGAAAATTTGTGATAGATAAACCTTTACTATAGAAGGGTACAGAGGTTGTGGTAAAATACTTGTATTAAAGGATTAGACCATGAGAGTTGGTTTGAAGTACTCATTTGTTGATTAAAATTAGGTAAAAGGTGACCATAATTGGAAAGAGGTCTGCAAAGGGGGACTCTGTTGAAATTGTTGGTGGTATGCAGTGATCAGAAAAAGATCCTACCGAATTGTTAATTGTTTGTAGTGGAGTTGAAAACCTGAAGTTAGGAAGGCCAAGAAATTCAAATAGAAAAGAAAAAATATTTGTGAAGGTACGGAAATTATTTTGAGTTGCTATGGAGAGAAAAGTTATCGATGATGAAAATTGTTTCCATAAAAAAGATTATGAAAGGCATGCTTTTTCAATTGAAGATTGTGTAGATTATCATTATTCAAGAAAATATGGTCGCTCTAACTGCGAATGGATCAATATGAATGGCTTTTTTTATCGAGAAAAATTAGTAATAAAATTGTAACCAAAATATAAGTTTTATCCGCCTCAACGAGTGAAGAAGAAATTGAAGATTTGCTGCAGATTGGAGTTGCATGATGATTCAAGTTCATGACGGGATTGGAGATGACAAGATTAAGAGTTTGGTTTAAGGGAGGCATTGTTGGCATATTTTTAAACCAAGTATATTTAGAAGTTTATTAGTTTTAGAAGTTGATTTATTATTTAATATGTAGGTTACAATTGGGTATTAAAATTGATTTAGAAAATAGGGTTGAGTCATGTTTTGATACCATAATTAGAGTAGGATTTATAAATATGTTTCTATCTTTAAGGACTTGAATTCCTACACCTGTAGTTAAGAAAACTTTTCTTGGAATAAATTTCTTTTATCTTCCCATGCCTTTCTTATTCGTAAAATTTTAGTTTCTTTTTGCTGCGTGGCTCGCACGACGGGCTATTAGCTCAGTGGTAGAGCGCGCCCCTGATAATTTGCTTCATTGTGCCTGGGTTGTGAGGGCTCTCAGCCACATGGATAGTTCAATGTGCTCATCGGCGCCTGACCCTGAGATGTGGATCATCCAAGGTACATTAGCATGGCGTACTCCTCCTGTTCAAACTGGGGTTTGAAACCAAACCCTGTCATGATGAATCCTGCAATATATTGGTGATGAGTATATAATGCAGCTTGAGTAGTAAAGTCTTGTGCTATGAATGCATAAGCAGGTAAAGAGTACATGTGTTGAGCTACCAAGGAAGTAATAACACCTAAAGAAGCTAGAGCAAGGCCTAATTGAAAATGAAGTGAATTATTGATTGTATCATAAAGACCCTTATGTCCACGTTCATTTCCCATCTCATGGAAAACCCTTTTCGCTCCACCTAATTTTATCCCCCTCTAGGGCTATTTTAGTGATAGGTTCTATCGGAAGTGGACGATCCTATTTGGTCAAATACCTAGCGACAAACTCCTATGTTCCTTTCATTACGGTATTTCTGAACAAGTTCCTGGATAACAAGCCTAAAGGTTTTCTTATTAATGATAGTGACGATGAGGTACTTTAGAGCCTGGTGATCAGTTCTTATTACAAAATGATGGCCAACCAGGTAATGCTTCCACTTGGTGATAGCCATCACCACTGCCAATAGCTCTTTTTCATATACTGATAATCCAAGGTTCTGCTGCGAGAGAGCTTTGTTGAGAAATGCTATGGGATGTCCTTCTTGCATAAGGACTGCCCCAATGCCATTCCCACTTGCATCAGTTTCAATGATGAAAGGCAATTGGAAGTTAGGCATGCTCAGTACAGGAGCCATGGTTATTGCCTTTTTTAGTGCTGCAAATGACTTCTGGGCAGTGTCGTTCCAAGTAAATCCATCCTTTCTTAGCAGTTGGGTGAGGGGTTTGCATATTACTCCATAATTTCTTATGAACCTTCTGTAATAGCCTGATAATCCTAGAAAACCTCTCAGCTCCTTCACAGTTCTTGGTGTAGGCCAGGACAGTATACATTCCACTTTGGATTGGTCCATACTAACCCCAGACTGTGATATGATGTGCCCCAAATACTCCACAGAGATTGCTGAGCAAAAATACATTTTGACATCTTACAATACAACTGGTTTGCCTTTAAGACGCACTATTTGTAACTGCTGACAGTGCAACTCAAGTGTAGGGCTATACACTAGAATATCATCAAAAAAGACAAGCACAAACTTCCTCAAGTATGGTTGAAAATTTTGGTTCATGAGAGCTTGGAATGTAGCTGGGGCATTTGTGAGTCCGAATGGCATTACCAGAAATTCAAAATGCCCATGATGTGTTTGGAAGGCAGTTTTTGGAATATCAATGGCCTTGACTCTGAGTTGGTGATATCCTGCTCTCGGGTCCAACTTAGACATGTACTTAGTGCCATATAGCTCGTTCAACAATTCATCAATATTAGGAAAGGGAAATCTATCTTTCACAGTTAACTCATTCAGTTTTCTGTAGTCTATGCACAACCTCTAGGTGTTGTCTTTCTTTTTAACTAGTAGAACAGGTGATGCAAAGGGGCTACTGCTATGCCTTACTATTCCATTGGTGATCATTTCAGCTACTTGCTTCTCAATTTCAGATTTGTGAGCATGAGGATACCTGTAAGGTTTCAGTTTGAAGGGCTCAGCTCCAGGTTTTAGGATAATTTGATGATCGAGTGATCTTTCTGGTGGTAATCCTTGAGGAGTTTCGAAGACCGAGGCATAATGCTTCAACACCTCCTAAATCTCCTCTGGAATGTCTTCTTGAGCAGATTCTGTTGCTGCCAACAATTGCTTTGAAGCACAACAGGCTTGCCTTTCATTGATAAAGCCTCTGAGGTCCTTTCTCCTGATTAACTCCATGGTAGGCTGATTAGTATATCCTTACAGGTGTTGAAGTTCTCCCCTACTACTGAGAGCAATGCTAAGTTCTTGAAAATCAAAAGCGATGGGGCTGTATTGACTCATCCAATGAACTCCAAGTATAATGTCCCATCCTCCTAGCTCCATTACCTTAAGATCAAAATGGAACTGATATTCTTGGATAATCCAACGAGTTCTTAGGCATATAGCACTGCTAGAAACATCAGTGCCATCAGCCATGGTGATGATGAAGGGTTGTTGTACCCATTCAAAAGGTAAATTCAAGGCCCTGACCAGTCCTTGATGAATGAAACTGTCGGAGCTACCAGTATCTACCAAAATCTTCACTATCAGACCATTCATATTACCCAATAACACTATACATTTCCTCTTAATAATGCTGGACAGTGCATTCACAGATAATTCAGTTAATTCTCCCGGATGGCCTGTGTACTCATCTTACTCCCCCATAGCATCTTCAAAGGATCCTTCCTCTTCTTCTTCCTCACAGTTCACTAAGTTCAGCTGCCCTTGTTTGCATTGGTGACCGACTCCAAATTTTTCTCCACATTTATAGCACAAATTGTGCTTTCTCCTATACTGCAATTCTTTTGGTGATAATTTCTTTGTTTCTTTAGGAACGGTTTCCAACTTCTTGAACTGAGGAACCAGGGGTGGAACCTTGTACGAATTCGGATGATTAGGCAAGTTCGCAGGGTATTTGTACATTCCAAATTTGGAGTCAATGCTAGTTCTCCCACTGCCTTTGTTATTTTTCAATTGTAATTCTAAGGCAGATTCTTGTAATTCTGCTACTTCAAATGCCTTGGATAAGGTATCTGGTTTAAACATTTTCACCATTGTCTTAATTTCTTCCTTCAACCCGCTTATGAAACTTGATACAAAGTATTGTTGATCTAACCTTGGATTCTTGACCAGCATCAAGGCTTTCAATTCCTCAAATTTCTCCTCGTACTCCTCTACTGATCCTTGCTGCTGCAACTTGTTGAACTCCTCAACAACATCTCTGGCACTTTTAGTTGAAAATCTCTCGCATAATAATTCTCCAAATTGTGGCCAGTTCAATTGGGGGTATTCTAGCTTGACACCTTGAAACTAGATATCAGCAGGTCCTTCGAAGAACATTTCTATCACCTCCAACTTCTGGTGATCCGGTACTTGATAGTTTGTAAAATATTTCTGGCATTTCCATAGCCATTCCCTTGGATTGCTAGAGGTGTACATGGGTAGATCTAGCTTCGGAGGATTTGGAATTAAAACGCGACTTCTTCGTTCGAGGATCGTTGCTCCATTATCCAGATCAGAATTCAGTCTCTGATTTACTGGCGGTGTCGGAAGGATTGGTTCCGAATTGGTTCCTTCATCCCCACGAACTCCTTTTTGCTTTAAAACTATCTTTAATAATGCGCTGATGCTGTTCAATTTTTGATCAATGATGGCCTCCATTCTTGCCTCCATATTCTTGTTATTGAGCTCCATTTCTTCATGAATTTTATGCTGCAAGCTCTCCTGCAGTTTTTCTTGGAATTGGATCATCGATTCCAATCCTTCTTGCAGTCGAACTTCTTGCCATTTAACTTGATCTTCAGTTGCTCTGTATCTTGTACTTTCTGCCATTGATGACTAGAGGTTTTTGGTCAAGGATCGAAAGCTCTGCTACCAATTTGTCACAATCTAAAGAATTGAATTGAATTCTAAAGGATTTGGGGAAGAATGTGGGAAGAACAAGAAAGAGAAATTGAGAAGGGAGACTGCTAGAAGTAGTGAGAGAAAGAAAAGAGAGATGTCAGGAAGAGGAAAGAGGAATTTCATTATTCATTCACGTGCTTTCCAATTGCAGCTTCTGGCCTTTTTATTGTGGCCGAGTGAGCTGTTGCAATTGACTGTTAAAATTGGTTAAATTGCCTAACTAACTCCAGCTAAGCTCAACAAACTGCCTGAACTTCAAAACTATCAAAACGCAAGCTATGTTGTATAAAATGACATGAGTATAGTTTGTATTTTTGACAGACTCCCATCCCATGTCCCAAGTCCCAACATTCTAGCAGGCGAGTGTAAAATGCTTTTTCTTGATAAATTGACTAAGTACTTGTTAAAGTAATCCATCACCTACGTCAGAACGAAGAAAAAGTAAGAAAGAAAATTCAAATGGATCATTCAAATTTGATTAGACGTATTTCGGTTTTCAATCTAATTGAATAACGTTGACACATAATCAACTACCACCCTTTCCGTTATTGAATTGTCTATTCACTTCATTACCAACCGAAATAAAAGAATAAAGAGCCTGGCATATGCCTCAACAAGATTTGGCTAATTTAAATTGTTTAAAGCATTTGTTTATAATTGCTTCAGAGTTTAGTCGTTTTATAACCTGAAACAATATCATAAATCAACATTAAAGCACAAGACAAGTTCATTTGGCATCGGATTCCAGGAATACTAGACCCTTCATTTTGTTGGGAAGAAACAATTCGAGAGAGTTCATCAAAGAGTCTAATATGTAAATCAGAAACCCAACTCTGATCCAAAATCTTAAGTTGTTAGGTCTTGGGTGCTTACTGTTATACGAACCGTTCTTTCTCCATCTTTTAAACTAATGTGGGACACTTTGCCTTACTGATAAATCTAACAATCTTCCCTTCATGAGTAACCTCTCACATTGAACCTAAGTTTACAAACTCTTCTTTGAGTCATTTTTAATACTCATTGCAAGTCCATTTTAATACTTAAGATCACCTCTTCTCCTAATTATAAAACTACTCTTATTTAACATCCAAACCGGATTTTGAAACCCACTTTAATACTCATTGCAAACCAACCTTAATAACCAAGGTCATATCTTCTCTAAATTATGGACTCATTCTTCTTCGACATCCAAATCAATTCCGAACCCTTACCAACCCTTGGCTCCTTGGTCTAATACCAATTGGATCCCTGCCCAACCCCCAACACACCTGGTCCAACACCAGTCGTACTTTTTGACACCTTGGTCTACCATCAAGAAGAGAATTTCACCGATCCATCTCCAAAAAGAATTCATTTGCCTAAGAGTAGTCCAAATTCAAGATCAGAAAACTTTGATACCACTTGTTAGGAAGAAACACCTCGAGAGAATCTATCAAAGAGTTTAATATGTAAGTCAAGAATCCGATTATGACCCAAAAGTTTAATCTGCTACATTTTGGGTAATTACTTTCATATGAACCACTATTTTTCCATTTCTCAAACCAATGTGGGATATTTTTCCTTATTTATGAACCTAACATATTTTCTGACCTATTTCAGATCATGCAATGAATCACACATCTATCTTTTGTTTATCTATTAGTACTATATTAAAAGTATAATGAGTCTTGCCATGCAAGTTGTAAGCACTTTTTGATATTAGTTTTTGTTATGCCTATATTACTTCCAAATTTTCATTAGAGTTATTGCATTTTAATTGTGGTAGTAATAAAAAATATGAAATATTTCAAATGATTAAACTCAATAATAATGGCAAATAAAATGAAAAACCCTCTATTAAAACTAAGTGACCTTTACATTATATCTCCAATTCTTATGTGTGTCAAAGTTTCTTATTCGAAATAGTGTGGCCAATTGCATCAGCCACAATTTTAAGATTGTAAAAAATATTAGTACCAAAAAATAGATGCTCTTAGAACAAAAGAAAAATATATAAGACGAAAAGAGTCCATATTCATTTGGAGAATCTTCTTATGAATATCACAAAACAAATGCATAATTATGTGCTTTTTATTAGCATGAAGAAATACGAAACGAAAAGCAAAAGTAAAAGAATCCAACCATTTCTATCAATTGAATATTAGTTGATAACTAAGTAGTCAATCTAAAATAATTAAGCAATATAAGTCATTTATATTATGTACTAACCATAATAACACTTAGGAAAAATGTAAATGATCCAAATTCAAATGCATCTCACATTATTCAATTAAAATTCATAAAATTTTTTTGAGAAGTTCAACTAGGAAGATATAAAATAGAACAATTAAATGTACATATGAAGTTGGATATGAGCATAGTTCATGCATTTTATTCTTAAATAATTACTTCATTCTAATTGTACAATTTCGTTTCATTTGTCTTAGCAAGAAAAAAAATAACAATCAAAATGTTATGGCAAATAACATTCAAAATGTTGATGGTTTATGTCTTTATTGTTAATTATTATGAATTCTATTTACTAGGCTCGCACTTGATAGTAAAATTTTTGTGAGCATGTAACAACTTTGGTGAAACATAACTGTATTAAGAATTGTTTGTCAAAATTGAATCCATAATTTACCAAAACACTCAAAATAAATTAAAAGAAAAGAAAGTTCAAAATAAATTCAAAAATCAATAGATCAAAGAGTTGGTATTTAGATGGTTTTTTTTATGACAATTGGTTAAAGAAATTGAAAATATAAAATATTCTATTATCTGGTAAACAATCAAATTTCACTATATATATATATATATATATATATATATAAGAGATGTTATATTTTGGTTAATGAAATTACGTGCAAATTACGTGAAGTATTACTAGTGTACTAAAACGCATGGTCAAGCTTGCTTCCATTGTTCTTAAGAACAGGAAAGATTGTGAAGGAGTTGATATTTTCATACAAAACTGTGATTAATGCAACTTCGGTTCTCCATATTTCTCATTCAGTTGATTCACCCAAGTTTTCTGGATTTCAGCGTATAAATTTCTATAGCCATGTTTGTTTAGATGTGGATCTCCGGGCTGTGTCAGAAAAATTTACGTAACCAGTGCAAATAAATTGGCTATGGAAGCCTGGGCAAATTGGATAGAGGCCAGAATCAATCCTGGGAAAGAATAGGTCCTTTTTTTGTGACTATGTCCCCAGCACATGCATGGTGAGTTTTAACTAACTAAAGATCCATAGCGTTGAAAGCCAAACCAACAGATTTAGGCCTCTTGAATGGTTGGCTGGATTTTGGGACAATCTTGCCCAATGGGCAACATATATCAGTTATTATTGCACCCCTTTTACTACAAAACCAGTTATATGCTGTTTTTTTTCGTGATTTTCATTGTAGAACTGGGATTATCAAGGTACAGGAAAGAAGATCCTATTTCAGTCTTTGGTGCCAGGCATCCCAGATGTATAGAATGAATTTCCTATGCAATGCTTTTGCAGGATTACTGTATAGGTGCCAAAATGGGTAATTTGGGTAGATGTGGATAAGTCACAATTGGGTAATTGGGTAATTGTTATAATTAAGTCAATCCATTTATTCTCATTTAAATTAATGGGTATAAATGGGTATGTGTATACCCAAGTATCCATTTATGACTGGTTTGAAATATTATTTATTTTTTTAAAAAAAATTTTCACATGGTGTTGGACAAGAAATATGTATTTTGTAGTTATTACATTGGTAAGAAATTCAAATTTATCTCTTAAAACTCACTAAAATTGAATAAAATGTATATTTATCTTTAAATGGGTTAAATGGGTAAGTCAAATCAACCCACTACTCATTAATTAAATAAGTATAAATGGGTACCCCTTTATACCCATTTAAAATTAATGGGCGGGTTTGGATAAATTATTAATGGGCGAGTTTGGGTGAGTCAATATAAATGAGTTGTGATTGAAACCTCTAGATTATAGCAATGAATCAATGATTGGGTGATTTATCCTCAAATATTTCTGTCCTGAATTGTTGACATAGTTTTGACCATCTTCTCAGATATGTCAATGTTATTCTAGGAATAAGTAACGTCCATGTTTTCAGGAATATTCGATCGAGAATTCGAGATTATTCTCTATCTGCTATGAATGAGAATGTGGCATGCATAGCAGATTACAAGTCCAACATGATTGGACTTATAAATTTCTGCAAAAAGGGAAAAAGACTATTGAGATGTATGTAATAGACTGTGTAAGTTTTTACTGCAGGATGCGGCATGGATCCCATATAGGCTGCATTTACAATGGAAATTCATCCTTTCATCTAGGTTCATCTAATGCACTTTAAGTGGCTGCCTACTCTAACTTTGACATCAAAAAAGCACTTAAACTTGCTCAATATGAATGCCCAATTCAAAACAGAATACCAATTACTGCAAAATAGAATGCCCAATTAAAAATAGAATACCAATTACAGCAAAATATTGTATATTTACATTTATACTATCCAGACGATGTCAATGCTGGACTATACAAGAAAAACAATCATCTTATGGTTTGGAAAATATGTATAACTGTGTTATTTACTTTTAGTTGCTTCAGCAGACTTAGAAGAATCTGAACTACTTTATTGACGTAGGACAGCTTGAGATTCATCACGGAGACCTGGTTAGCGAAGAAATGCATAGAGCTCATTTGGCTGCATGGTTGCAACCAAGGAGCAATGGACCTTACAGAAGCACCCATTCCGAATCACCCAGATCATGTGCTTGTGACGTTCTTGATGCTGATGGCGTGTGAGGTGAAAGAAACTGCCCTGAGTGGAAGCGGTTATCTGCCTCAATGTCTCCACACCAAATTGAAAACTGTTCATACTCCTTGATTAATCTCCTTCTTGAAGCAAAAGCCTCCCGTATGATTTTCTGAGGGAGGGAATAAAAAAAAGATGAAGTGAAAAAGGATTAGTTGTGCTCGAATATTCAATCAAAGGCGTGAAGTATTGTCACATGCTCAAGGGATGATAATGATACTGCAATACCAATTGTCCAAATATTATAGAGAACCAGAAAACTCCCCACATGTACAGAGACTTACTATTCCTAGTTAATGAAAGACTTTTACCTTTTGGGAATGCAGAAATTTTTGTTTCTTGGACCGTTATGATCAAAAAAATTATGACACTGATCATTATGCAGTACTCATTGAGATAGACAATCTATTATTTATACCATAAAGGTCAGAATAAACTTCGGGCAGAACATAACATTAGTTTGCTTATCAAAGATCAAAGATCAAAGATCAAGCAGTGATCATTCCAAATAGTACTCAGCTAAATGTTTAAAAGGAATTCTTGAATGAAATTTAGCTCAGGTACAATTTGCGTTAACTAGTCCTATACAGGTGAACAAATCGAAACAAGAGTAATCAAGACTGTGTTTTTCAGATTTGTAACTAACACTATGAGCCATGGTAAAGCAATCATATCACACTCAAAAAATATTTGATGGGCATAAACACAAAACGCCACACTACCCCTCATGATGCAGTCACATATACCACCTCATGCATGCACACAAACACACACGTGCAGGGAGGGGAGGGGGAGAGAGAGTGTGTGTGTGTGTGAGAGAGAGAGAGAGAGAGAGAGAGAGAGAGAACCTTGTATGATCTAAATTTTCTTGGTCTGCATGAGACAGCATGGAGTAGCTCATTATCCACGATGACACAGCTGTCCTCAATTTTCGCCTCATCAGAAAGATCGATTGTCTCCATGTCAGCATCATCAATATCATTAACAGAGTCATCACCATAGATCCCTAATAAACCCATTCCAAAGTCAGGAACCATGTGTTATGCATCATCATAAAAATTTTGTATAAAAAGCATGATAGTGTTCCAACTAGAAGATGTTCTTTTTTGTTGAAAAGAAAGACAGACAGGTCCATTCAGATAAAGTTAACACTAGCAGCTATGGGCATAAAAAGCTAAATAGTTCCTTGCCATCCACCCTTTGAACCAAGACCCCCTTTCTCAGAATAGAATCATGAAAATGAAACAAAAATGTGAATAGTTTGAATGCATTTCAATCATACACAAAGCCAACAGCTTCTAATTAGTACCTTCAAAGGTTTGTTGATGCTTATTTCCAGAAGATTCAACCATCGATTCATTGGCACTGGAAGTATCTGCATTCAACAAGTAATCAGTCAATGGATGGCCGGGAAAGGGGGATAAAAAAGAAGTGTAAGAAGGAAGAACATGAAAGAAGAAAGAATTGTGAACTGGAAGGAAAAATCTCAGAATTCTGAAAACACAGAGTTTGAATTACCACATGTTGATGAGGTAGTCATTGGGAAAGCAGACATCGAGTTTACTGCTATGTTGCCAGAGGTCAAACCAGAGAAGGATGCACAGGAATCGCTGGAGACTGCTAATAAACAGTCACTGGAATCAGTATAATCAAAACAGACTTCCTCTTTTCTCTGACTAGAATTTGCCTGAGGAAGTGCTAGTAGATCCAAAAGTTCTGTTGATGCGGTAGAATTTGAAGATTCCGTCTGAGCTACTTCAAGCTTGAATCAGTATCTGAAGACACCAATTCAGATGATAGGTTCCTGCTCAAGACATTTGGATGTGAATTGAACATTGTTTCATCCTTCAGGGAGGCTATAAGCCCTGCATCATTAACTGAATTAGCTGTTGAAATCATGCCAGAGGTTATACTCAGATGGTCTTCTGTCCCAGAACTTTGTGACAAGCCAGATGAACTTTCACCATTTTGAGAATTGAAGTCATCAGTCTCCATATGCAGCTTGCTTGCACACAAGTATGACTCATGTAAGTTATTATGTCCAGGACACCCTAAAACTTCTGAAGCTCCATGTTTCTCCCCAAAGCCATTCTCCTCAGCATCGAAATAAGAGGACATGCATGAGCAGTAACCATCTAAAGATAAGTCAGTTTCACTTTCATCTTCACCAGAACAACATGATCTTTTACATTCTACCTCTTCTTCTTGAGAAGCTCTGAGCCCTTCATCATTTGCTGAAATTTCTGGTGATGACTTGGCCAGAATGGTTGACCTATACTCTTTAGTCATAGAAGTACATAATGATTCACATAAACTTTTATCCAGCAGAGAATTTGAGTCCTCAGCTTTAGAATGCTTCTCCCTCTGATTTAATGAAAAATCAGATGAACTTCCATAGGTAGGATAACTTCCATGGACAACCACCAGATTCTCCTTTATGCCATTCTCTTTGAGACCCATACCATGTTTTATTGATCCTACACTACCACCATGTTCTAAAGTCAGATTTGTTACTGTTTCCTCAGCAGGATTGGCATTACTATTTGCTAAATGTTCAACTGGAACAATTCTAAGCACAGTATCAGGAACCAAAATTGCTGGAGAACATTTTCCAAGATCAATAGAGTTTTTATCATCATCAGTTGAACATCTCGTTGGTGAACTTCTGTCTTCCAAAGCATAAGAGTGATAACAAACTGGCTGTTCCTGTGTCAATAATAACTCCCACAAAGTATTAGCCTCAGGAGAACTTTCAGATACTGGACGCCCCTCAACTGTGTCATTCTCTTCAGCAAAGATCTCTGACTTCTTCAGGATTGTATCTCCATCTTGTTCGAAAATAAGTAAGTTTCTGTTTCTTCAGAAAGATCTCTATTATCACATTGCGTGTTGTTCTCCCTAGATGTTCTAAGCTCCACATCCTTGATTAAAACTTCTGAAGGCAACTCAGCCAGGATGCTTTTTCTCTGATCTCCTACATTAAAAATTTCTGATGGCCCATCCAGATCTCCATCAACAGGAAACTCCACATTATCAGTTGGCCGATGCTGCTCTCTCAAATATAATGGTAATTCAGATGAATTTTCATCTTTAGGAGAATTTAGAGTACTACTTGGCAAATATTCCTCTCCTCTAACATTCTCCTCGGGAACCATCTCTATCTTATTACAGAAAGCAACATCATCACCGATTTCTTTCCAGTGCAAGTCCTCTCTTGCTACTTGAGCAGAATCTGCAGAAGGGGGAGGGCTAAACTGCCCTAGATGGTCCATTTCATCTGGATCAGAATTTCTAAAATCAGCTTTAACCTGCTCCTTAGATGATTCTCTTTCAGTGGCATGTCTCTGCTTTTCTTTGTCAGCTACCGTATATCTAATATTGTTCCCCACCGCATCATGTTGTGTAATTGTCCCTGATTGAGCTTTAGCTTGTGTAATATCCTCCAGAGAAGATTGAAAATCAAGGACCACATTAGAATATAATGTTCTCATGCTTTCACCAACTGTTTGCACTTGATTCTTTACATAATTAGCACTGTCCTGCAAAAGCAAGCAATTCAACAATCAGAAAGATCTTCATATAGCTAATCATCTGTAGCATGTATGAAACAGGGAATCCAGAACAGTTAGAAGATTAGGGCACATGCTCCAGTCCTTCTCTAGCATAAGACACAATGTCAATGCTGATTCTAGTCTGACTATTCTAAGACCTCCATTTTCAATAGCCATAATCATTGTTATAATTTTTACATGAAAGCAATTACAAAAAATTCAACATGGCAAATAAAAAAAAGAAAGGAAAGCAGTACCTTAGCCACAAAATCATCAATGTCCCGGCAGACAGCCTCAAACTTGTGGTATATGTTCCCAATCCATGTTCTACCTTTGGACTCGAGATCCATAATGCTTCTTTGCTACCTTCCTCAAACAGGGTCTAAAATTCTGCTTTTAACAAGCTACTATCTACCAGTCCAACGACGATAAAACCTGGACAAGATATTTAGAGCTTTCATCAACGGTACAAGTTTGCACTCAAAGATTAGTTTTAATCCTGTTGTTCAACTCCAGCAAACGTGAACCATCATTCTGCTACTAAAAAGTCTACTATCAAGATGCTTCAAAGATATGCTCTACACTACTTCTTTGGGGGGAACACAAATAAGCGATCAAAAAAAAAAAAAGTCTTTGTCAAAGTTGGCCAATAGCAGTTTGATAATTAACTCTATGATATCAATCAAGTCAAGAAATTGACTTACATTTAACTGGGTTTTATCCCATTCTTTACCCTGTTTCAGATATTCATTACTTTCAACTAATTCACGTTAACATCCACAAGTATTAAAGAAAACTTTAATTTTTATCATCAATGAACAATTTAACTCAATCCCACAAAACATGAAAAACCCACCAAAATACTGAACAATGTTCAACCTTTTAGAATCCCAAAAACACTTTTTCGTTTTCTATTAAATTCAGATAAATAAAGCTTCTGATCAACGTAAAAACTAGCGTACACAGTCAGCAACCAGGCGGAACAAATATATACAACTTTTATAGTTCGCATTACAACTCTGGACATTACCCTACAGAAAGCTAGAAGCTTACCGGCTACCGGAGGCGACTGTCGGCCGGTGGATGTTTATGACGATAAGCTGGAGAGGATGATGATGGTGGTGAAGAGGGCTGCAGCTGCTCGGTTTCTTGAACAGAATTCAGGAAGAGTTTTTGAGGGAAAAAGAAACTGATAGCGTTATGGGCTGAATGATTTATTATTTATAATACCTTTCTCTGTAATCCTTTTCCGTTTATGTTTCCTTTTTGTCCTTTATAGTCAAAGGGGTCCCTTTTTTTAGGTAAACGTAATTTAGCCCAATGAATTGTTAAAGTAGTGCCAATTTGAACCAAATTAACAATATAGGTAAACTTTACTCATCAATTTCAAAGAAGAGATACTTTCATTTTTTTATTGTTCATATTCACGTAATATAAACCAATTGTGATGTATGTAGTTTATCTTGTTCAAATACTACATTTAAAAATATATTGTGGGGAGGTTGAAATCAATGAATTTGGTGTAATATTACCTTTTTTGAAAGTTTTCATTCTTCAATCATAATAATTATAGAAGTATCTCACATCCAATATTTATTTCATACAGTGGTTCAAAAATTTTTAAATCCACTTTGGTGCAGTTAACACATATTATTACAACTTTAATCTTGTCGTCTATGGTAAATCGAACAAGAATAAAGATAAATAACACCAATAAATAGGAGTATACAAATTGGCTCGTATATCCGAAGATCCATGGTCCTGACTTGTATCTAATCTGATCCAAGTTTTGTTTTTATGCGGGTCGGATACAATGTTCATTTTTAGATATTCACCGATTTCTAGTCCATACCTGCATTTAGGGGGGTTTAGTGTAATTTTAAGGTACTAATGTATTTGAATACTCATACACATATGGTCGGGCATTTTTACTCACGAAAATATTGGGCCTCTTGCTATTGTTGTGTGTTCGTTACTTGACCCTCTTTTTTTTTTTTTTGGGGTAAAGAACTTGGTTAATATATTTAGTTAGCAAAATTGTAAAATGTGCAAATTATTTAGTATGACGTCTTTTAACTGATACTGTTCATTGTTAATTGATTTTAATGAGTTAATTTTATCTAAATTTGTCTGAAAAAACACATTAGACAAGCTAAATTTGAAATTCCGAATACAGATTGGTTGTTCGCAATTTTGACATAGTAAATGGATATATCTGCATTTTCGACTTGGTAAATGTGGATATCTAAAATTACCGATATTCGAAATAGTGGGTACGAATGCAAATCATAAAATTCCTTATAGTGGGGCAGGTATTCAACTCACTTGCCTCCACACTAGTAAGAAGATAATTACTTTTTATGATTGTGGAATTCCTCTCCAGCACATTTAATTGAATTTCGGCCCATGTGAGAATTGGTGAGAATTTGTGTTTTAGTGTTTTTTCTTTTAGATTTTCCTGCTGTTTGGATTTAGAGAAACAAAAAAGAAACACTGGAAAATTGTATCTTTGTAATCATAGAAGACATCCTACATTAAAGATAATTTATTTCCTGCTATTATATATGTACAAAAGCACTAGCAAGAAATGTAATGATTTTCTTCACCAGCTTATAAGAACTTCAGCGCCAAGCAAACTTATAAATTTATATATATTACTAGCAATTTAATAATTCTGTAATTACCCATCTATATATAGGTACAGCAGAAAAAATGAAAACAACACTTCGATGATTTTTTTCTTTTTATCTTCATATAACTTCATTAATCTATTAAATTTATAACTTTCTGATTTCTTCACAATACAATCCAATACTGCTACCTCATACCCAAAAAAAAAAAAAAAAAAGAGAGAGAGAGAGTATACTATTCCAACCTGATGCTACATATCTCGAGCTCATTTTGGTTTGCGAGTCTTTGCCTTTCTTCGTGGGGACAAAGAGGAGCCCATTTAGGATCTTTTTATGCCTTGCTCCGTGCTTTTTTTTTTTTTTTTCCAGAAAATCTCTTTGTGAACTTTTTGATGGATTGCATTTTCCCCCTTTTCTCTCTTCTTTTATTATTCTTTTATACCGTACGTATGGAATGTTTTCAAACATGAGCTTTGTTTTTTAATTTTTTATTTTTTTGATAATAAAAAGTTTGGGTGGATTTTTTACTCTGATTATTACCAAGACAGATCACCTACCAACATAGTTCTTACATCAGTAGTAGGATTCAAATACAGTCAAATACATAATATTTTGTAAGAAAGTGTCTGTTATTATTAATTGAACCAACTTTTGTTGGTGACATAAGTTTTGTTGCTATGGATTCACATCAACTAGTTAAGAGTGGAAACCATTAAAGATGCTAAAAGCCCTAATGCACTTCCTTATTGCTCTTTGAAATGTGATATAGCCTCCCGAAGAACGATTTCATTTGTACACCAAAAAAAAAAAGTTCATAATATAATTGATTATTCTTTTTACTTCTAAAACTTTGGCTACATAGTCAACTCCAAAATTATAAAACCATTTATAGGCCAAATGTAAAAATAAAAAGGAACGAACAATTTATTATATTCTCCCAAAATTGTTATCTAAACGCTTTCGCATGGTACGCGCAGCCAACCTCAACTAGTGGTTTAACGACAACCATGTCCACAGCAATATCTGCAAGTGCAAGTGTAGTTGTCTTTGCACATTCCCTCAGTAACGTCTATTTTTCTCCCGCCGTGTCGTTGCAGACATGTCGAAATGCAGTAAAGAGTGGCGCATCCATCCCCAATGTAGATATCTCTGGGAGCATGTTTTTTTTCCATCAACCATTGAGATTGATCCGCAGCCTATAGGGCAAAAAAATTTAAAAAAAATTGTTATATATAGACATTTTAAAACAATAGTTTCAAAATCTATAATTAGAATAGCATCAAAATTTATTAATTTTTTGGAAGTGGTGTTGAGTATATCTGAAAATTGAGATATTATAATATAACTCTTGAGTGTAAAGGAATAAGAAGATTTTAATTAGAAATGATTTGGCCAAAAGGAGGGAATTATTATTGCTAAAAAGTTAAAAACGTGTGAAAAACTTTATAAAAGTCATGCTCTTTTTGTCTTGTGTTGTAAACTTACTAGCAACTCTTAAGGAAATAAGAACAATAATTGTTTCAATATAAATTATAGTTCTATTCACTATTGGTGAAGCAAGAAAGAAACAAAGGGATAACAAGATATGTTACCGGACATGATGAAGAACACAAGAATTGTAGCAGCAACAAGAGAGTAGTGCCTCATAATTTCCTTTAGATTGTATTGCTCTTTCGAAAGTTCTCTTCTTGCGTGTAAGAAGATATGTGTAATGTGCTGAAATCGTACACTTTGTCACCTATATATAGTGTAAATTTGAGATTCAATTGCTCATAAAAGGAAAAGTATCTTTGTGAAATTTTAGATTGACAAAATCTTCAACATATTCATTGTTCCAACAACCATTTTATGCTTTCCTAAAAAATTAATTTTGGTCATCATTTAGAATAAAGTTTGTTGATGACAATCAATCAATACTTTGTTACCCTTAATTTTTGTCCTTATATAAAGTAGGAAAGTTATATATGTTTGTTTATGTTCACAATCAATCACCTTTCTGGCCTTGAACATTTCCATTATGGACTTGCTATTAGCATATCAATCAACCTACAAAAATGGAAAACAATAATTAAACTATTTTACTTCAGACATATCTATGGCACGTCCTAATTCACTTCCAAGAAAACCAAGGAATAGCATATCAATCAACCTACAAAAATGGAAAAGAATAATTCAACCATATGATTTCCTTCACTTGTATCCATGGCAAGTCCTGATTCATTCCCGAGAAAATCAAGGAATATAGAGTCCAGTTATTTAGATGTTTAAGTACGAAAGGTTCACATAATTTATAGTTATATGATGATTGTAATAATTTTAGTTTTGCACATTAACTTTTCAATTTATGGAAAATAATATACAAATTGTTCTCTGTCTTCCTTTTAATCTTTACTTCATACTTTTTTCCACTGTATAATAATGAAATATTATTGAACACATTATAATACTTCCTCCTTCCTACCAAAAATATTGTCCCAGAGTGCGCACAAGTCTATTAGACTGTATTAGATTCTAAATTAATTTTAGATTGAAATGTTGCTACAATTTGCTCACCATTAATTTGGTTAATCAGCTTAACTTTATATTAAATGCTTAAAATATTTGTTTAGTGCTCTTATCTGGCTCTCATTTTGTTTAGTATATTGCATATTCTTTTCAAAATTTGACTCATTTTGAGTTTTACATATAGTATATCCTTTTTTTCTCCATTCTCAAACTAAATTTGAATAAAAAATAGATTATCTATTAAAAGCTAACATACTAATATGTTATACTTATCATCTAATTCTAGTTATATAGAAAGTGATAAATATTTTAATTATTTACTATCATATATTTATATTATTATAGTCATAGTACAAACACTAAGATTGTATATTCTAAAAAATTACATATTACTATTATAATTACAAGTACATGTCTACGTGATATAATATAATATTATATAGTATCTATTATTAATAACCATTGGCTTTACCTATAAAATATATTAATAATATATATATTATTAATATATTTATCTTAATATATTATATAATTTTGTATACTAATATGGTAATTTGAAAGCGGTAATTGGATGTCCACTTCCGCATCCAAATTCCAAATTCGGAATCGGTTATTACCATATTCAAATTTTCATTACCTACTTCATATCATATTTGAATTCGGTGAATTTGGTAAATACTGAATTCATACCAAACACCGAATACCCATTTCCAGTTTACCAAATTCATTTAGAATTCGGTTCTCAATCAGTTCGAACCGAATCTGCTCACCCCTACAGTATATGAACTTGCAATGCAAATTTCGAATTTCTTCCTTTCGTATCTTTTATTGTCCTAATGATACTCTATATACACAATTGTTTTATTTTGGATTATTCATAGCCCTCCCTTGGTCTTTGTCAATACCATACGGAAAACTTTTCAAAATTTAGGTCTCTTTTAAATATGGATAACTTTTTAATACGCTGTAAGTGTATAAGGTTTTTTACACTGGCAAGTTTAAATTTTGTTACAGAATATGAATTCAAATTTAAAATGCAAATCATGTACATGTGGCATACATCTAAAATTGTTAGTATTAAAAAATAAAAGCACTACATTGTCAGTGCATTAAAAAAGTTAATCCTTCAAATATATCTATGAAATTTTTCTATGATTTTATTGACATTGAAATTGCACTGCTGCCCCCTCCCCCTCATCTTCCTTCCTCCTCCCTCCTCTTTTCTCTTTCTCCTTCCTCCTTCTTTCTCCCCAAACAGGTCATTTTCATCCATTTTGAAAATTTGAAATACTGAGTTATCATCAATGATGTCCAAGAACCCCAAATCTCTAAAGATAACACACCTTACATGCAATAGCACATTTAGATTCCTAGGCATCTCATTTAACGCCTTTTCAGAAACCACATTAAGGAGCTCAATATAAGAGTATTTATCAGGATCTATATTAGGAATTCTGCATTTTCTTCCACTATAATGGATAACAATATCATGCGTGACATCCAAATCCCATTCTACATTCAATAGAAATATTTCAGATTAAGGTGAAATGCAAGCACAGACAGCATTATAGGCATATAATGCACAAGTACCACCCTAACTTAATGACCCAATGATAACACATTTGTTAGTTACGGTACTTTTGATATCTAAGGAGCCGTTTGGTTCGAATTTCACTATCACTATCACTATCGGTATCATAGAGTGGTCAATGATAATGGGTTTTGATGAAAACCCACAGTGTGTTTGTTAATGTGGAATGGATTTTGTAATTTATTAATTTTCTTTTTCATTGTTTCTTTTTTTCTTTTCTTTTTCTTTTCCTTTGTTGAAACGGTAGTATTTTATTTTCTTATTTTTGCATTTAACGAGAATAAAAGGGTAATTAAGATGATTTAAGAAGAATAGGATGGGCAACTAAGATGATTCCCTAGTAACAGGTGGTTAATCAAAAAACCCATAGAAGAGGCCTATCATTCCCATTAATTTATTCCTATTGATCTCAACCAAACATTTTATATGAGTATAATTGGATTTAAAACCCATAGTGGGAGTTGAAATCTATTTACCAAACACCCCCTAAATATCATTCGCACACACAACAGCAAAGGTAACTTCACACATTTTTTTTTTCATTATTCCTTCAGCAGTAATGTACCACCAAAGTTCTACCATAATATTAAAGTTCTACTTCAAATTCTACCATTAACATTCGTCAGCGTCATTTAACCCAAAACTAATATGAACAAAGTTCATCAACAGCATACTAGTGAACCATGACCATATCAAATATCAGGATCTCGATTAGCCCTGTTGATAACAAAATTAGTACAGTGAGGAGATGAATTTGTTCCTAATTTTCTGACAGATAATTCACCACAACAAGTAGAAGAACCTAAACCTTGCATGCGTAACTTTGTTGATATAGAGGACTTCAATCACTAGATACAAGATTTTCCGTTGAATTTTTTTTCTTGTTCTTTCTAATAGAAAGTAAGGACCCGTTTGATAATATAATTCAGCATTTAAATTTAATGGATTCAGATCTTAACACAGTCAGACCGTTTGATAACCGAAAATAGAATATCTGAATGAATTAAGTGGCACTGAGTTTTCTAGGCAAAACTTGCTCTCAAAAACAAGTGATAAGCTATTCACTTATCATTGAATATAATATATATTT
Organism: Gardenia jasminoides; assembly: GCA_013103745.1. NCBI lineage: Eukaryota > Viridiplantae > Streptophyta > Magnoliopsida > Gentianales > Rubiaceae > Gardenia > Gardenia jasminoides. The sequence goes on along the minus strand of CM023099.1, from coordinate 6,574,520 downwards.
AAATGTATTAGATTTAGCACTTAACAATTCAATCACTTAATGAATTCAGATTTTAGATTTCAGATTTCAGATTTCAGTTTTCAAACTTTAGTTTTATCAAACGCACCCTAAGAGAAGCTAGACAAATATGAGACCTATTTGGTAGTTCAAGTTTTTAGCAAGTTTCTGTAAAACTTGTTTGTTCCTACTGTACCTTTTAAAAATTCCTAAAGTTTTAACTCAAATTTTTAGCAAGTTTGTATAAAACTTGTTTATTTTCTATTTTAACTACAAAACTCTGTAAAAACTATCAAACCCAAAACAAGTAAAAAACTTCACTCCCAAAAGCTTTTTCTACAACTTCTACCTTCTATAACTTCTACATTAAGTTACAGTTTTATACAATTTTGGATGATTTCCAAAACCTCTACTGCTAGACATCTCCTTTGATGTATGAGGTTTCAACCACCTTTTCTTTCCTGTCTTGGATTGGTACATGATCTCACACTAGCACCAAATGAAACTTGTCAAGTGACACTCACAGGTTTCCTTCCCCTTTTTTCTCTCTCCACAACTTTGGTATAGCCTCAACAGGATAGTTTACAGGGCAATTTCATCATTTAACCATGAATGATGGAGACATTTTGTCCCCTCGATCTGATGGGGGAGCTAGTTGCTAATTTTGAAACCACAGGGTTGCTAGGTGGTATTAGACCAAACCTCAGGGGAGGTTTCTGAAATGATCCATTTCTTTTTTTGACTTGTACTATCAAACCTCGCAAATTTAAGCTTTTAGCATTTCTTCTGGAGGTCAGCTCCTTCAAATTGGAAGTAGTTTTTGGGGTTAGCAAGACCAACCTAGGGTTTTCTGATTTCTACTCGCTCTCTTCAATTCTCTGCTGTAGTTGATTCCTGTTAATTGATTTGATTATTATACTGGAAAATTCGAGTAGGAAATTATAGTTCAATCCTGACGGTTGCAGCGGTGGCGGAGTTTTGTTTCGTGATTATTTCAGGTTTGAAATAAAAAATCAGAAGAATGAACGGTGAGGAGTTGACGGAGCAAGAAACCGCTCTTTATGATCGCCAAATTCGAGTTTGGGGCGTTGATGCTCAGCGAAGGTACATTTGTGGGTGGTTTCTTCTTCTTTTTTTTTAATATATTTTTTTAATTTTTAATTTTTTATACTTGTCTTCTATTTTTATGGAATTTTGAAGAATTAATTCTGGTATTTTCTTTCCTTTTTCATCTTTTTTAGGCTGAGTAAATCCCATATACTTGTCAGTGGACTTAGAGGCACTGTTGTTGAGGTAAATTTTGCGTGTTTTAGAAAGCATTTATTTGTGTTCATGTATGTTTCTCATACTTGTGCACTTTACTTTAATAATTGTATTGTATTTTGCTTTTGGGTGTCCTGTTCTTGGGTGATTGGTTAGTTTTAGCTTCTATTGTTAGTACTTGTAAGTTTGTTAGGTACATTTTTGTGCAATTTCAGTGTTCTTTTGGGTTTTACATGAAATACCATCTTAAATTTGATTTCTTGGCCTAAAAGAAAATTTTGGTTTTTTGGTTGGTATTATTCAAGGGTGTCATGTAATGTAGTTGTAAAATAAATGAGATTCTTTTTGCCCTCACATTATGGTAGTGAAATGGTAGAATTGAAGAAAAAGAATGATTTGGCTATTACTGTACTGTTGCAGTTCTGCAAGAACATTGTCCTTGCTGGAGTTGGTAGTTTGACATTGAATGATGATCGTCCAGTTACCAGTGAGCTGTTGTCAGCCAATTTCTTAATTCCTCCAGATGAGAATGTGTACCGTGAGAAATCTCTGGCTGAGCTTTGTTGTGATTCATTGAAAGATTTCAATCCTATGGTTCGCGTTTCAGTACAAAAAGGTGACAGTTTTTGCACTTTGTTTAGTTTTTTGTACATTATTTTTGAAGTCTCAGACATGATGTCCATTTGACTTCCAAGTATACTGGAAACTTTGCCTAAAAGAACTAGGATAATTTATACGTTGTAGGGCTATTCTGATACACTGAACAGGTCCTTGGTCTTGCTACCTTTCTGAGACCTTGAATGACTCCCCAAAAAAATTATTTCTTTTACAAGTAAATTAGGAAATTTTATATTGAGCTGAACTTTGATAGGGTGTTATGTGTTGCTTTAACATGATGGTTTATCTCATCTACAAAAGCTTGACACTTTAAGAGTGCTTGTGTTTTATCCTTCAGGTGATTTGTCAAGCTTTGGTGTTGATTTCTTTGACAAGTTCGATGTTGTAGTTGTCAGTTCTTGCTCCCTAAACACAAAGGTATAAACCATTCTCTCTTGCTATCATAAAATTAAATTTAACAAAAATTTCACCTTTTCATTACTTCACGTCATTTTTTGCAATTGAAGTCATGTTTTATGGTATTATAACTTAATTGTTTCTTCTATTTCTCTTTCTGCAGAAGTCAATTAATGAGAAGTGTCGCAAGTCATCAAAACGCGTGGCATTTTACTCAGTTGATTGCAGAGATTCCTGTGGTGAATTATTTGTTGATTTGCAAGACTACACTTATTCCAAGGTTCTAGTTTTTAGTTCCTGTTCCTCTTTTACTGTTTTGCTTATAGAATATCCACTTCTAGTGCAATACACCATCATAACTGGTGTTTATTTAGCTGTTTAGTCATTCTATTTCTTGTAGATGTAAGATTTGATGTCTATTTCATCATTCTTATGTTAAATTTCATCCTAAGTTTAATGGCATATTCTGGCCAAAGACATTTTTTGCAGGTTTAATTCTCAAAGATTAAATATTGGATTGTTGATTTACTTGTAGAGTTAAATTGTAGTCTCAATAATTGGCTACTGAAATATTTCATCTTGCTTGTCATACTAGCAGAAGAAGATCGATGAGATGACAGAATGCAAACTGCAGTTTCCTAGCTTTGAGGTACAACTCCATCGGACCTAAATATCTCTGATACGTTTTATATATAAACATGATTTTATTTCGAGCTAGGACTTTGCTAACTATGTGCATGGTTGTCTTCCTGTCCCATTAGTCCTGGCAGTTGACCTCTTTGAGTTTGGTTCAAAATTTGCTTCTGTTTGCTGTTTGTTCATAATCGAGGAAACTACCAAGCTGATGAAAAAAATTAAACTAAGTTTAACAGGGGAATGCTGGCCATGATAATATTTGCTTGCTGGCTCCCAGTAACTTAGATATCCTATTTTGGTTGTTGCTTGATTTTCGGACTACAATAGATACTCTGTGTTTACTTGTGCATTTTTTGAACATCTAATGCATTTGGCATGCAGATGTTGAAATTTAATTGCAGATTAAGGTGAATAGGAGAACCTACAGGCAACATAGCTTTACCTTGCTTTTCATTAAAAGAAGCCTTAGCCCTTTCATAATTGACTGGTAACTTGATTTTATCACCCTGGCTCTGTTCTGGGTTATATTAACTAAGCAAACTTGATCGACCTTGAATTTTACTTTGATTAATATTGCAAAACATAATTATTTTCCTTCTCCTTGAATGCCTAGCACCTGTTTTACTAGCACCCTATTTTATTGTTTGAGATTCATTAAGAATCTAAGTGTTCTATTTTCTTATAGATTCTAGAAAAGGGATGCAATTTCAATTGCAAAGCTTATTTTAAATTTCAATTGCTAGGAGGAGATTTGTTCCCTTAGAGATTTTAATTTGGGAACTTATATATCATGGAAAGGATATATGAATCAACTGCATCTTATGTAAGATCTGCATTCATGAGTTTGAGTAACGGATGATGTCTCATGCCAGCGGAAGTTATATGCTGATGAAGCGACAAAGTTTAGCAAAAGCTTCAGCAAATTTTGCTGAGCTCAGGAAAGTTACTCTAATGCAGTGGTTCTTCTTGCAGTTAATGGTTCAGGATGTAAGAAAGTCAAATCTGAATCTGACAATTGCAAGGGACAAAGAAATAGAGTTATGAAGGCCCAGGAATCATATGTAGGATTTGCTAGGAAACATAGTCATATAAAAGCTAAGAGATCATTACTTGGAAACTGATACTGCAGAAGATCTGCAATGGAAATTTTATTTGTGCCAATGCCCTTTTACAGAGTTGTCTTTTTTTTTTATGGAGGTGTTGTGATTGTATATCACAATTAGTTAAATTGAGGATAGATGCTAGGTGGTTAATTTTAACATTAGTTAATTTTTCCAGTTCAAATCAGCTGGGTTGTTTAAATAAAAATGTTTTACTCCTAAACATATGAGAAGAGGCATCTGAACTATTGGTCCTTGTCCTCTGACAAACTAATACAGGAAAAAACTTGGAAGTATCCAATTTAAATGAGTAACTGAAAAGCTAGCCTAGGTTGAATTTGCAAAATCAAAAGTGACTACTAGCTCTAAATTGAAATTCAAACAAGATCTCTAGATTCTGCATCAAATCCAGCTTCTTAACATGTTGAGGGATTCTTGAGATTTAGCAAAAATGTATATTGGAACTGTTGGTATTAGTTACATTTTTGGCCATATTGTGTGCTACAAGTGTTAGATTTGGTTTTCTGTTCATAAGTAGCGTGACACATACAAGTGGTAATATCATTTCAGATTTGTATTCTGGCAACTTGATTCCTTGTGGAGCTTCTGGAGTTAAGTTTTATATATTTTTAGGTGGATCTCCTGGTGTCTTGTCTTTTCTGTTGTGTTTATCACAGTCTTCTTTAAATGAAAAGTTTTGATTGCGAAGTATATATTTTCCCCAAAAGGCAGTCTAGTTCTTTAGTTTCATGTCCATCGGCCTGCTAGGATAAAATTCTGTATTTATTTGTTTGTATTGCAGAGTGCAATATTGAAACTTTTATTTTTGGTTTACCTAGAGAAAAGGCAAACTAGCATTTTGGATGAGCCACCTTTTGTGGCGGTTCATTGAGCATGTCTACCAATTGTGGAAGAAGAACGTTTGACTCAAGATATTGCTTTTGCAGAAACTGCAACTGGAGATATCTGAAATTTGACATTGTGATTTGAAATTTGACCATTTTATCAACTAAATATATGTGCCAAACTATTTAGCTGGGTCATAATGAAAGTGATAGATGCATGAAACTTGATGATGCTGGTAGATGTCATGAAATTTGACCATCTATCACATTACTGTATGTGCTAAACTATATAGCAGGGTCATAATAAAAGTGATACTGTTACTGTGGATTTAGGATGAGAACGGAGTGATCTTGGTAGTTGATGGACATAGCCAGTTCTGCTTTTGTAGCCTTCTTCCTGTTGCTTGGAAGCATGAACTGGTGGGTTTTTGGTTTTTTGGACAGTTCTGTACTGGTCTCCTAAGTCTAATTTGATCAAATATGCACAGGTTTAGAAATTCACGAGTTAAAAGCTCAAGTTTGAGAAATGCTGATGCTCTGCACAACTTTTTGCAGGAAGCTATTGCTGTGCCATGGAGATCTCTCCCTAAGAGATTTTCAAAATTATACTTTGCAATGAGAGGTATTAAAGCTTTATTTTGCTTTCTGCACTTTTAGTTTGCCATATTGCTTCTGCTTGTCAATGGGGAAAATAGCTACTTAATTAGTTTTACGCTGCTCGAGGAACTAAAACATGGATGTTACTTTTCACTGAGGATTATTTGATGTAAAACCACATTGAATGTTAGTGACTATCTGTGGAATTAACACTTAATCTCATTACTATTCCTTTTGCCTTCGAAGTACAAGTCTGATGTGAAGTCCATATCAGGAAGTATAGGTGATTAGTTAGTACAAGTAAACGAAAATTTAATGGGCATTCTTGTGATCTGCCTATGCAATTATTCTGGGATGGGGTGTGAGGAAAATGGTTAATATGTACATGTAAATTTGAAGCATGCTTTTTATTCATGCTGTATAAGGAAGCTAACCATAGTGCTTTACCTTGCCTCTTTTCATTTGGTAAAGTTTGAATTTGGATGTCAAAAGTTATCAGTTTAGATGGTTTTGGCTTCTTAGATCTTCCTAGTCGTCTTCACTTTATGCATGTACTTCAGTTGTATGATTTGTTTGTTACTTCAAGAAATCACAGTTCAGTTTTGTAGAAGGAATTAAAAAGTTCAATTCAACATATAGCTAATGCTGGTTTGAAACATGTTCTAGCCAATATTGTTTGTCACAATATGTTTGTCTCACACATCAATCCAACAATTTGCAGTGATAGAAAGGTTTGAAGAGCTTGAAGGTAGGAAGCCTGGGCAAACTTCAGCTTCTGACCTTCCTAATGTTCTGAACTTGAGGAAGGAACTTTGTGAGGCACATGTATTAAATAGTTTTCCTATTGAGATTTTACATTGAAACCTTACGTCCTTAAGCACAACTGAGGTTTACACTCTCCCCTTTTGCAGTCGCTGAGTGAATCTCAGATTCCAGATGCTCTTATTGAGAGATTATTAGCTGGTACAAGAGAGTTTCCTCCAGTTTGTGCCGTTGTTGGGGGAATCCTTGGACAGGTGATTGCATAATGAACCTCTCATCTATTACATTTGCTTTTGGTGCCTTTTTGGTTTTGCAATCATGTGAACGAGATTTTCTCCACAGGAAGTCATTAAAGCAATATCTGGCAAAGGCGATCCAATAAAGAATTTCTTCTTTTTTGATGCCATGGATGGTAAAGGCATAATAGAGGATATAGCAAAGACAAATGATGAGGCCTAGCGGTTCCAATTTCGATGTTTAGAAGGTTATCTACCGGAGGACTAATTCTAGGATAAGCTGACCTCTTCAACCCTTTGTTTTTGGGGACCGAACTATATGCTGATAATTAAATGAAAAGATTTCCGATCGAGGCATGGCGTTTCCAAGCTCTCATTTGTGATCATGTACAAGGGTGTAAAAAATTTCAGATTTTTTAGAATCTGGCAGAAGACTGAGTAGTTGAACTTCCACTTCATGGAGGATTTTAATTTTAAAGGATATTGAAAATATCTGGGCTTCGTGGTCTGTTTACCTTGAAGGTTCCATCTGGATGCAGCAAAGCTTTTAAGTTTTGAGATAGTACTGCAGTAAAGATAATAGTTCAGGGTTTGATGCCCGCTTTCTAGTCCATTTTCAACTTTAATCTCTTCTTCAAATGTTATTTAGCTGCGTTTGTTTTTGAGCACCCTCTTTTCAAAGTAATATTGAAAGATTAACTTTTGGTTTTACTTAGTTGTTCCTTTGTGCATAAGGGCTTCAAGCTAATAGAACCAACTAAAGCAAGCACATACCCTTTTTCTCCAATGCAAAGGAAAGCAAGTTAATTGAAGAAACTGAGGGAAGCAGGTATATTTCCCAGGTAGAAGCAACTGACGTTTATCGCACACGGTCAGAGTCAGCTTGAACAAGTGTATTGTATGACAATTCTTATAGAGCTTACGTTTAATCACAAACTGTCCCAGTAGATAGCACTTCAAATCGTCTATCCTTTGATTGCTGTCTGTCCCGTTCTTATCAAACTGTCACGTGCATTAGTTAATTAATATAGCTTAAATCTAACAGTCCTTGTTGAACTGTCACATGTATTAGTTAATTAATACAGTTTAAATCTAACTCATTTGATGGATAAGTTGAGACTAAAAGTTTAATAAATCAAAACTTCTTGTTTTTCGTTATTATGCGTGTCTGTCCCGTCCTTGTCAAACTGTCACGAGCATTAATTAATTAATACAGGTTAAATCTAACCGTCCTTATTGAATTGTCACTAGTATTAGTTAATTAATACAGCTTAAATCTAACTCGTTTGATGGATAAGTCGAGACTAAAAGTTTAATAAATCAAAACTTCTTGTTTTTTGTTATTATGCGTGGCAGAATAGAATAGATGCTACAGAGAATGAAATTTGCTTAAGATAAGAGTGAACAGATGGAATAGAGGATGAAATCTACTTAAGAATGGAATAGAAGGAATGGAGGGCAAACCTAAGATAGAAGGGATAGAGGACGAAATCTGATTAAGATAAGAATGGAACAGGTGATATAGATGATGAAACCCACTTAAGAATGTGATAGAAATGACGAAACCTACTTAAGAATGTGATAAAAGGGATAGAGGATGAAACCTGCTTAGAAACCTACTTCAGAATGGGATAGAAGGAATAGAAGACGAAATCTGTTTAAAATAAGAATGGAACAGATGGGATAGAGGACAAAACCTAGAGGACAAAATCTACTTAAGAATGGAATAGAAGGGATAGAGGACAAAACCTACTTAAAATAAGAATGGAACAGATGAGATAGAGGACTAAACTTGCTTAAAGATGGGATAGACCGAGATAGACGATCCAAAGCGAGTAACTAGGGTTAGTAGCAATCTACCTCCTCGCTCAAGTAACCTAACCCCTGTTTACAAACAACCAAAAGTGTACGATAGTTAAAAAGGCAATCATGCTTTACTACGTTTATGCTTCTTTTTCTTCCTAATGACTAACAATCAAATGCAGGTGTATGACAAAAATACAGGTATTCTCTGTTATATTTATATTTCTTTTTTCTTCCTCTTCAATTTCTGGTACGAAACCATAACTTGACATGGGTCCATCTAGCCCAAAGTAAGCGCAAGTCACCTTGTTGATCCTAGAAGTGGGGGAAGATTCTAAATCCAAGATTGCAAGTCAACAAATGTACTAGGACGGGGTGCAGAATAGATAGTGTGCTTACCCTTTGTGTGACTGGGGCATCAAAAGGGTCCTCTATCTTCAGGGTAATTTCCCACAATTTACAGTTGGTAGATAGTAGCAAGTTTGCCATGGTAGCCTCATCATTCATCAGAGATGGCCAATTCGTTATGCCCCAATAGTAGGAGGAGAGGTGAGGTGCTCCAGATAGACAGCACATTCCTAGGTGAAGATGATTCTGCTTATTTGGCTCTTGCTTCAGAAGGTTCTTTTCCCCTTTTAGCTCCAAGTTCCTCGGTATAACCTTTTTTTTTTTAATTTTTTTTAATTTTCGGGCCTGGGGTTAGGGGGTAATTGGAAATGCATTGATCACGGAGATTGACCATGAAGGTTGTAATAAATGCTTGATCCTTTTCTGTGCTGCTTATGTGGTATGACAAGTGAGTCATTATCCCACAATGTTGTCTCTTTTCCTTCTCTGCTCAAGTCTGGGAAGGGGTGAAAAGGCAGTGTTTAGTATGTGTAATTAAAGGCTGGTGATTGGGATATGCAACTGTAGTGGATAGTTGCAAATTCTTCTCCAGAGTCCATTGTCTGTCAAGTGCACACGATTGCTTTTTCTGCTATTGTTTATCATCTGTATTAAGTCCAGGAATCAGAAAGTATTCTGCTATTCCTTGGACTCTGCTTATGCACTGCAGCTTAGAGTTTGAAGGAACATGCGAACAAAAGTTGGCCAATTGGAATGGATTACTAAGGCTGACAAATGAACCCTTGTAGAAAAGCCATGTTTGGATTGTAGTTTTCTATAGAAAAAATTTTACGTTTTTTAAGATTAAATTTTCCAATAATCTTTTTACATTACATACATCAATCACATTTTTCTGTAGATTTGTAGATAAAAAACAAGTATTTTAAAAACACCCCAATCCAAACAGAGCTAGGCCTTGTACTGTTCCTGTTTTCATTGTATACTTGATTAATTGTTTTAGAGGAGCCCCTTCTATGGCATCCCACAAAAAAAGGAAAAAAAAAGGTAATTACTGTTTGGCCTAGGTGATAGTGTTGCCTTTGGTAATGAGATAAAAGAGCTTTAATTCAACTGAGTTCTATACAAGATCTCTAGCTTCTGCATCATATTGATCTTCTTGAAATTTTTTTGTTAAAATGTGTGTCCTGGAAATGTCAGAATTAGTTCTACTTTGTTAATTGAAAACCCTAGTGGTTTAGTAAATCCAAAATGAAAATAACGCGACAGAATTTCATAATTTGCTTCCTGTTTTCATTGAGAAAACTTTTAGGCAGATGCTTTCGACACGTGGCACAACCATCTGCCATCCCACCGGCAAGCTTGAACCAGGGACAAAAGCAACCGTCCCAAACAATTCACGGTCTTGATCTAACCACCAATACAAATTTTAAAAATGTATGATTCAAATCAGGACACGTAATTCTGATATAATTGATATGAACAACTCCATATAAACAGTAGAGTTAATTACAACTTAATGTTACAAAGTTATAAACATGACTGTTATAAAGTTATACAAATGATTTTTAATAAAATATAACCAGTTCAAAAAGTGTTATACCATTTACAAATAATTGTATGACAATTGTTTGTGTCCCACTCCCAATCCTAGCACCATAATTTCAGATAAATGCTGATGTGTAATCATTTCCTTATTGATTAACGCAGCACATTGTATATGTTATGTGTTTGAATATATAGGTTTGCTTTCTCATTCGTGAGTGTCGTCGTACTAATCCTTAATATGGACTTTAAAGGAAATCATCGATATATAAACTTAGTTTTTTTTCCCTACAATGTTCTTAAGAATCTTAGCAAACATCTTTTACTACACATCCAGCCTTTTCTTCAAAGTGCCGTGGTTATAATTCTTTAAGATTTCATTTGAATTGAGAAATTTGATGAAAAATTTAAAATCTACCCGAATCGTCCTAGTTATTTAAATTGTTTATGAGACATTTGGCTTTGTAATTAACTAGTTGTTTAAATACATTTGAAATACTAGGATAATTAGTAATTTATAAATCCAAACATCTGATAAGTAATGTAAACAACTTAAAGGGATTTGAGAATATTTTAAATCCTTTATCAAATCTCTTGGTCCAAACACAACGTTTGGTCAATTGAACTCCAATTAAGTTTGGTCTAGTGCTTTTACTACATTATTACCTTCCGTGAAGAAAATCGGCGTTATACCTGAAAGTGGACCTTTCTAGCTAACGAAATTGCCTCAATCTTGCTCTATGATGGATGAAATCAATGAATTAGAGAGTTATTTACACCAATTTTGTGGGATGGGCTGAGATGATAATCATTTGCTGGTGCTTTTTTATGATTTTTAAAGGAAAATGTAAACGGTCATCCTTCTAAAAACAATGCAATGAACTATTTCCATCTTAATTGTTTATGTTTTGTGTAAATGGTTTAGAATTTATATTTTACCAGCTGTTATGATTGAACACTTGCCCAAAGCAGGAAAAAGACTGCTGTGGAGTTTCAATAAGAGAAAACAGCCATGAAGTAGTGCTGTAACAGAGACATGTTAACTTTATGTTAATGTAACTTCTTTGAGCTTTGTTATAATTTACTTTGATTCTTAACTTAGTGCTACCAAATATTTTAGTTTGGTTGAATGAGTTGCCAAAATAAGATATAGAATTTAAATTGCAATATGTCAATCTGTTTGTATTGACTGTATCCAATCCTGTTAATACTATAATAATAGGTAATTAAGAATTAATCCTAGTTTTTAATAGAATGATTTTATCATCATGACTATTATGATTTCATTGATAATGTTGATCCTTGTGATACTACCATTCTATTATAAAAGCACATTACAGTCGAGCTAATGAAGGTGTTATTTTATTAAACACAAATAGCAAAAGCATACAAGAAATCCTTGAAGTATTGTGAATAAAACATTAAAAATGTTAACAAATATGGCCCTTTATGGTTACAATAATTTTTTAATTTTTTTGTAGTGAGCCTCCATTTTTCATATTAACTTGTATTTATTTTGACAAAATCGAGAGCTTTCTTACCTTGAAGAGCATGTCCAAAAAAATTCCTCATGTACTCTCCAAATATTACTTCTCTGTAGAGAGCTCCACCATCAAGTTCTGCTAAATGAGGTAGAGGACTTATCTTCTCAGTTGGCTTGGGAGTACTGAAAACTGGAATGGAAACTCGAGATTGTTTGCTTGTGGTACGCACTTTATGCTCAACGCTTCTGTACCTTCCATTGCTTAGGATCTACGACGCAGAGGGAAAAAATGTTAAACTTCCTAATCATGATAGACCAAAAAAAAAAAAAAAAAGGCCTTCGTTTTTGTTATAAAACAGACTAATGACACGAAAAAACTCACATTTTAGATAGTAAATCTCTGAAAAGTTATTGATTTGGGAAAATCTGCAAAACTTGATTGGTGTTTAAGCAAGTAAATAAATACCAATTTAGATTAACTGCATACATGGCTACGTCTTATTAGTATTACAGTACTTCTTCTACTTAGATAACTCGAATTTTCATTTTCTTACATCTTAAACAACATTCTAGATCAAAACAGCAGTCCATTCTGATTCGTTTCATCCTTTTTAATCTAATTGTGCAAAAACTTGTGTTCATTTGGTCCGGACAAAGTCAAGCTAAGCTAATTATCTATAGCTATACTCTATATAAAAGTATCATGAGTCTTGGTATTCCGGAATGCAAGTGTAAGCATTGTTGTGATCTTACTTTTTGTTATTTCAATTATACCCTTCTTAATTTGATGTTAAAGTTTCCCATAATATTAATTGTGGGTTAAAGTTTCATTACGACCAAAATGAATTGTATCATATATATTTGATGAAAAACTGAAAATAAAAAAGAAATTGAAAAAAGCAACCTGTCATTATCATACAGCCCCTCATTATCGTTAATAGCAATCCTTTAATACAAGAAAAACTGAAAAAAACTGAAAACTATTCATAAAAGGATATAAAGTGAATATCAAATGAATCAAAAAACTAAAAACTATTCATAAAATTCCATAAAATGAATAGCAAATGAATTAAAAAGTTGAAAATACAATTGAAATGATACCAAAGATAACGTTCAAATCACTCAAATCCCAATTCACAGCAAGACCATAGGAAGACAAACATTTTTATTGGTAGTAATAGAGTAGTGCTTCATTTGTTTTACTTTGAGCAAACCAAGTTGTTATCATACTGCCTATCATTATCATTAATAGCAATCCCTTACTACAAGGAAAGTTGAAAAAACCTAAAAACTATTCATAAAATGATATAAAGTGAATGGCAAATGAATAAAAAAATGAAAACTATTCATAAAATTCCATAAGGTGAATGGCAAATGAATTAAAAAGTTGAAATACAATTGAAATGATACCAAAGATAATATCCAAATCACTTAAATCCCAATTCACATCAAGACCAAGGGAAGACAAACATTTTTATTGGCAACAACAGAGTAGTCTTAATTTATTTTAGGGTAAACAAAAGAAAAGTCCTCTGTGGTTAGGCTAATATATAAAAAAGCCCCCTGTGGTTTCAAATTATATATTTCGGTACCTCATGATTTGAATTAAGGTGAAAATTGGTCGAAAATCATTAAAACTAATGGTTTTGAGTAAAATGACAGATTTAGTCTAAGGGTAAAAAAAAGAAAAAATGCTCTATGATTAGATTAATATACAGAAAAGCCCCCTATGGTTTTAATATATAAAAAAGCTCCCTGTGGTTTCAAATTATATATTTCGGTATCTCATGGTTTGAATTAAGGTGAAAATTGGTCGGAAATCATTAAAACTAATGGTTTTGAGTAAAATGACAGATTTAGTCTAAGGGTAAAAAATAGAAAAAAATGCTCTATGATTAGATTAATATACAGAAAAGCGCCCTATGGTTTTAAATCATACCTTTCAGGACCTTATGGTTTGAACTAAAGTGAAAATTGGATGGAAATCGATAAAATTAACGGTTTTGAACTCAATGCACTTCAAAAGCAAGCGCTTCTTCCTGAAATAGTTTGTTAACACAAAATTTAACATAATATACCTATTTTGCCCCTCAGATCTTAATAAAACTCTAAATTGGCCCCAAATATGTAGGAAACAATTTAGATAAAAATAGAAAATATAAATAGAAACAAAAAAATTACAATTGCAATATTTTCTTAGAGGGTCTATTGTAAGAATTTAAAATAGAAAATTAGGAAAATAATAATACTTTTATATGGTGAAAAAAATTAGGAAAATAATTGATACGTTTAAATTTGAAATTTGAAATTTGAAAATTTAATATTTTCTTAGTGTATATTGTGAGGATTTAAAATAAAAATTTATAATTGCAATATTTTCTTAGATTATGTATTGTAAGGATTTAAATAAAAATTTCAACACTTTTTCTATGTATATAGTAAAGAATAAATTAGGAAAATAATTGATGATGTCTTCATTAGGGTAAATCTGTCATTTTACTCAAAATCGTTAGTTTTAACGGTTTCCATCTAGTTTTCACCTTAATTCAAACTATGAGCTACCAAAATGTATGATTTAAAACTATAGGAGGCTTTTCTATATATTAGCCTAACCACAGGGAGATTTTCACTTTGAGCAAGCCAAGTCCATCTAGTAAACCATGCGGAAGCCATGTCCAATGGGCAAGAAAAAGGAGAAAAGGAAAAGGTTAGTATATATAATACTCTAATGTGTTAACCACATTTTGTATCTTGTGTATAGAAACTAATTATGCTCAAAATTATGCTTAATTTAGCCTATAAGATGCATCTATAGTATTATTGTTGGTGTCTGCAAGAATTCTATTAGAGGGTATTTTGTTGCAATTCAAAGAGAAAAGGAATCTACTGGTGATCTATAGCCAATAGTTAATGTACGCATCTAAGTCTAGGAATACATTAATATTTTTCACAAGCTTTGCAATAGTCATAACACAGAATGAGACATAGGAGGCTCAAACTCTTCAAGATGTTGATAACAACCTATTTACTAACACACACAATAAATGGAAATAATATTGCCATAACATCTAAACAGTTTGAGGAAAATGAGTCTGACATACCTCGACGGGTTGAAAAGTTGCAGTCTTTTAACTATGCATGAATTTGCAAATGAGAAGTTTAGGGCAACTTCTATAGCAAAAATTTGATTATTTCTTTAATTTGATTTTGAAAACTCTAAGTAAGTCGAGAAATCTAAAAAATATTATGACTCAACAAATTTTTCTTTTCATTTGGTACTCAAGATATTCAATTAAATTATTCAAATAGAAGGGTCAATACAAAATAATACCACATCAAAATAAACTCGTCCTTTTTTGTACTCAGAATGATTGGTGAAAAGAAAGAAGTACGAAAATTATGTCGTGATAAAAGAGGACAAGGTAGCAATTGGTATGCTTTATTGACTGATGAACAATGAAAACAGCACAATGAAAGATGCGTAGTCAGAGAAGGTACAAAAAGCTGCCTCTATGAATCCAACAACAAAATCCAAATCATAAGGTTGTCAACTTTTCTCTACAGCTATTCTTTGATGGAAAATTATGTGGTCAATTATATAGTGTAAGTATTAGCTTTCCCTTTTAATTTTTTCTCAAATTAATCGATCATGATATTTTTAAGACGTTTGGGAACTCTTATGAATACTATAATTTTCTTATAAAGTTAGGTCTGATAATGTATTCTAGATGCAAGTCAAATTACGCAAACAAAAGCAAAAAAGGCCTGGTATGGCTACTTAAACAAGCAAAAAAAAAAAAAAAACATGTATACAATTAGAGTTGCATTCAAAATAGGAAAACAAGCAAAAGTCTTGACTACTTGAGGCATTGCAAAAGCCATCAGAAAATAATGGTAGGAGAAAATCCATGCCTAACTAAATTTTTTATATGCAAGTCGCATATATTGAAAAACTAATAAGTTCACTTATTTAATCTTCTAAGGGGAGCTATCTCATGTATCAATGTGCTTTGAACAATATGTCTTGCAAGCCAAACCTTCTTACAAAAAATCGAGAAAGAATAAAACACTAATTATTATCTTTTCATGTTTATTGCCTCCTCTATGTGTCCATTTTACATTCAATAACATCGATTTGCATTGTTTACTATTCAAAATTTTGTTACACGTTTTTCCCACTTTTAATTCTATTCCCAACTTCTATATTATAGAGGTAAATATATTAAAAAAAAGATTAAACTACGTATTATCCAACCACTGCAATGCACGTACAACATTACTAGTTGTTTAGAAAGATATTAAGACAATTATTTAGTTGAGTAGTAGAACTTTAATTTATTCAGTCCTGTATATATTTTATGTAATGTTGGATTAACCAACTGTCTATAGTCAAGCACTGCATAAATTGATCCAAATATCCCAAAAATCCACTGATTCAGTCTATATCCAATCCGGTTATATCGAATATCTGATCGGTCGGATTTTAGAGATGAATCTTAATTTTAGATATCTGTAGATATGAGATCTAGATCTAAATAAGGGTATATGAAATTTTCAGAGATCGAACTCAGTAAAAAATGAGTTGAACTCACTTATAAGGCCAAAAATTCAACCGACTCACCATTCTTTAATACTCAAATGATTCCCTCCAACAACTTGACTCCATCAAGTCTGTAGGAGTGGTGAAGAAGTAGACTACAAATCACTTTTTTTGGTTGTTAACCACGGAGAAGCATGAGAGAAAGAAAGGAAGGAGCGGAACGGCTGGAAAAGGTCCCCAAGCCCCTACTTTATTGACGAGGCACATTTTCACTGAGAACACTGGTGGAACAATAATCTTACTCCCATTGAGGTAAATAGTTCTTTGAAAGAGAGAGGTAACAAGTGGAGCGCGAGCAAAGCAAGTTTTAATGGTGGGCTGTCTTCGCGGCCCCATTTCTATCCTTTCATCGATTGCCTTACTGAATTGAGTTTGATTAATGGAGTCAAGAAAAGTATTGCTACTAGCTACTTATTCCATTTCTGTGGCTCCAAAGAAGGAGAGAGAAGATGAAGCTTTGAATGTTAATTTCTTTTGAAGACGTCATAAAAAGTGCTACATTAATTATTTAAAATAATATTTTCAATAATCTCCTGTCCAAATACAGGAATCTCCTTAAACCAAAATAGGCCTTGATGATATTTTAAAATGACGGATTGTAACTATTTAACTTGCTTAAAACAAATATATTAGGAACTCTTTTCTCCTATTTCTCTTTAGAACTCTTCTAGTCAAAATCTCCTTCATCGCTCGCCCACAGGGAGAGACCAAATCTAGTCTTTTCCTGTGGAAGAGAGCCGTCTCTTTAATTTTTAATTTCCCTTGTTTGAATAAATTCTCTCCTAGGATATTCTAGTAAGAGATTTTTCTTTTCTAAAATCTCCTAATAAGAGTTTCTTCTCTCTTAAATTATTTTAGTGAGAATTTTATTCTCTCCTGGTTTTTTGGGAGTGTTTTTAGTTTTTGTCATTTTTTAATATTTGTCTTTCTTTCTTTTTTTTTTAATGAAATTTGAGATTTTGTAGATTTAGGATCTAGTTTCTCATGTCTGCAATTTCTGCATTATTGTGAGATTTAAATTTCTCTTACACTTGAACCTGTTTTAATCAGATTTGACTGTTAGAAGACATGCACTGGTGTACTGTGTTGTAATGATTCATTTGGATGGAAGGTATGCTAGGAGCATTAATTTTTTTTTTGTATTGATCCATTGTATTTATTAATTTCAGATCTATATATATTTGTGTCATGTTTGATTGATATTTTTTTGCTATTAGTGCAAATATATTGAATGAAATGATATTTTATATATATATATATAAGCTTGCTTACAACAGAGCTTTTTGCTACAATATTCTTCTTTTCAAACATATTTCCCAAGTAATGAGCTTCACTATTTTAACTCCTAAGAAGATGTTATTTGCCACGTCGGT
Source organism: Gardenia jasminoides (assembly GCA_013103745.1). NCBI lineage: Eukaryota > Viridiplantae > Streptophyta > Magnoliopsida > Gentianales > Rubiaceae > Gardenia > Gardenia jasminoides. The sequence continues at coordinate 6,556,921 of CM023099.1, read as the reverse complement.
GGATTGTTCACATCCAAGACATCCTAATTTTTGAAGCTTTCTTTTAGTATGCCATTGTAATTTGTTTGATTATTTTTTTTAAAAAAATTTTCAATAGGAAATGGGTGGGATTTAAGAAACAAGCAGAGCATAGGGGATTTGAATCGGGATATCCAATTCTTAGGATTTCAACCTTAGCTACTAGACCAAAAAACCTAGGGTGCATTTGATAAACTGAAATTTAAAAACTGAAGTCTGAAATTTGAATTCATTAAATTGAATTGTTAAGTAATAATCTAATACATTTGAATGTATATCACATTCAGTGACAAGTGAATAACTTATCACTTATTTTTGGGAGCAAGTTTTTGCCTAAAAGATTCAGTATCATTTAATTAATTTAGATGTTCTATTTTTTGTTATCAAACCCATCTGAATGTATTAAGATCTGAACTCATTAAATTTAAGTGTTGAATTGGGTTATCAAACGGGGCCCTAGTTTGGTTGATCACTTATGGTGCAATTGAAAGTTTTAACAATATCAACTATGCAATTATTGATCTCTAAAAATTTTCCACAGTAATTAATTATTATGATGGGTGTCTAAGCCTTAGAGACGTTCAGCAAATATAATAAGAATTTTATAATCACTGTACAACCAACGATAAAAAAGATTGCATATAAAACTAATTAACTCTGAAAATTATTTACCTTTGAGCTTGCATACAAAACTAATTACCTTTGAACTGCTAAAAGGACCACCAAAGATTAGGCTACTCTATGCAGTTCTATCGTTTAAAAAAAAAAAAAGAAGAAGAAGAAGAAAGGAAGGTAGAGGGAGAAGGAGAATAGAGACGAAAAATCAAAATAATGAGAAAGGGAAGAGAAATAAAGCATGATCATCTTCCCTTGGTTGATTGGTTTTTTATCAGGTAATAAACAAATGGGTCTATTTAAAGTTGATCATCTTCAGGTGTTAGATTTTTGAAAAAATAAAATTAATTAAAAAAAGTGTATAAATGCAAGAAGCAGCAGTAATTATTAATGTCTATATATACATGATAGGTTGGATCGGGTGGAATTTAGATATGTTAAGTAGTGCTCATTTAAAAAAAGTGTCCAATGGGATAAATTAGAAAATTAATAAAACTTGTGATTGAATATTTTTGGGATTATTTTTTAAAAATCCCAAATAAATTAGAAATATATCTATAAAAATAAATTATAAAGGTAAAGAAATTCGTGAGTAAATCATTTTAGGATTCTTTTAGGAAACATGTGATGGCAAAATATTCCTTAGAAAAAGTAATGGATATGGTTATTAAGTGCTGCACTAACCTGTAAAGAATCCCCAACGTTAACAACAAGTAAAGCACCTTTGGCTGGTGGAATCTCTATCCACTCTCCTTTTTTTCCATCAAGTGTATCCTCTTCCAGCTTTACATATAAACCTCCAACATCATCCTGCAATAGCACAGTCAAGATGCACATATCAGAGTGGCGCACAGCACCAAGTGTCAGCTCTGGATTTGGGCAAATTGGATAGAAGTTCATCTTGACCCTCTTCATGCCAATCAGTGATTCGATTCTTGAGTCATCAATGTCCACTCCAAGATTTTCAATCAATATTTCAAAAAGCCTTCTCACCATCGTAGAGGACATCTTCAAGTAACTAAGTGCTTCTTCCCTGAGGAAATTAATCCAAAGGACAAAAGATTAATACACTTTTATCATCAAGAGATGAAAAGGAATTCAAGAGTGACTACCAAATGTGGATAGAAAACGTATGTGGTTAATCATTTATTGAACGTCTTTTGGAAACTAAAATCACACTGATATTACTAAAAAATGGAGAAAATGCACTTTTCGGCCCCAATGCTTGGGTGGTTGGCCAATTTCATCCTCAAAGTTTCACTAGCAACACATTTAATCCTCAAAATTTGTCAATTTTGGTCAATTTAGAACAATTGATAGAAATTGAGGATAATTAACAGAAATCTCTAAATTGGATGGAAGTTGATGATAGAGTGCATATTTGTCATTGTATTTGTGATAATTTTCCCTTGATTTTAGCCAAATATTGCACTAATTAATAGATTCTGCTTAATTTTTGTGTTTGGCGGTATAGGATTTGGAGATAAAAAGGCACAAAAAGTGATTTTCGAGAAGACTTCAGTATAATATGGCGTGGATGCGTCAACATCTTGCCTTTAAGTTTAGAACGTTCAGAATCTTTCTAATTTCAATTGAAATCTTTGGCAAGAATTATTTCTGTCACAAGTTCCCAATTTGTATTAGGAAACTACCTTTATTATCTTTTTCCCTTTTAGAATAGATTATCTTTTAAAAATAGGACTTATTTCTTATCTAAATATCAATAAAATAGGAAAGAGGTTAGAGGAAATTTCTCTCTCCCTCCTTGGGATCGTTCTTTTTGTTAGTATGTGCTACCTCTTCGCTTTGCCCTACCTACTGCTTTTCACTTCAACCTTATCCCTCCCTCTCTTTTATTTACTTCAAGTCGTTTAACAATTTCCATTGATCCCGGTAAGTGTTTGGATTGTAGATTATTTAGGATAATTTGTTAAAAATGAGATTGTAACACTTTTTTGATTTGATGTATGTGAGATAAAAAAAAGGTGACTGGAATATGCGTCAATGATGCAAATAAAAAATTTTTGGTTTTATCTTTTAGGTTCAGACAGAAATGATTGCTGATCAGGAAATTATCTGTTAAACATCCTAGTAAATTCTATTTCCACACTTGACTTATTTGGTTGTGGACCAATACAGTCTCACTCTCTCTCTCTCTCTCTCTCTCTCTCGTTGATGACTTTTACACTCTTCTTGGAGAAGAGTGGTTTTGCAATTCTCTTCATCTTCTGTGTGGAATCTTCTCCATGAGGAGTAACTAATGGGCTCGTTTGGATTAGTTGTTTTTGCGGTTGTTTTTCAAAAATAGCACTGTAGCATTTGGGATGTGAAAACCACTGTGAATCTAAGCTCTTTCAAAAAACTATCAGAATTTCTTTCAAAAAACTTTTTTGAGAGGTGTTTTGAGATAATTTTTTGTGGTATTTTTAAAAGCAAAAATTTATTTGGATCAATTTTTTGGAGCATTTTTAAAGTTAAAAATTTATTTGGGATAATTCTTTGGGGCATTTCTAAAATTAAAATTTTATTTTAGGTATTTTTGTGGGATTTTTAAAATTAAAAATTTATTTGGGGTAATTTTTTGAAGTATTTTTAAAATTAAAATTTATTTGATAGGTGGTGGTGTAGGTGGGTTAATTTAAAAAAAAATACCCCAAATAAATTTTTAATTTTAAAGATGCCTTAAAAAATTATCCCAAATAAATTTTTAATTTTAAAAATGCCCCAAAAAATTACCCCAAATAAATTTTTAATTTTAAAAAATACCCCAAATAAGTTTTTAATTTTGAAAATGCCCCCAAAAATTACCCCAAATTATTTTTTAATTTTAAAGATGCCCTAAATAAATTTTGAATTTTAAAAATGCCCTAAAAATATCCCAAATAAATTTTTAATTTTAAAAATGCCCTGAAAAGTTACCCCAAAGTAATTTTTAATTTTAAATATGCCCTAAAAAATTGCCCCAAATAAATTTTAAATTTTAAAAATGCCTCAAAAAATTATCCCAAATAAATTTTTAAATTTAAAAATGTCTCAAAAAAGACCCCAAAAAATTACCTCAAATAAATTTTTAATTTTAAAATGCCCAAAATACCCCAAAATAAATTTTAATTTGATGGGAGGAGGGGGGAGTGGGAGGAGGGGAGGAGGGAGGGGGGAGGGGAGAAAGAGAGAGGGAGAGGGCAAGAGAGAGGAAGGTGGAGGGTGAGAGAGAGGGGAGGAGATGGGTGGTGGTGGGTTAGTGGAAGAAGAAGGATAATTTTTTATTTTTGTATGAATAAGTTGTTTTTGAAATATTTGTTTGGATTGGTGTTTTTGGGATTGTTTTTTGTTTGTGTATTACTGTAACATTTGGGATGTAAAAAATAGTTTTTCAAAAACAGTTCAAAAAATAGAGAATCCAAACGAACCCTAAGTTTTTATTTTAGTAAAAAATCAACTTGCAGAATCAATTTCTAAACATCTGTGAGATCGAATTGATTTCTTTTATTGTTTCTTTCATTCATTAATGTTCATATGTTTTCTGTTTTAATTTCTTATGATTGTTTTGTTATTTGATTGTCAAGGGTCCGATATTCAAATTAACCTAATAACCTATTGCCATATTAACCAATTAAATTCATAATTGTTTGATTTGTTAATACTAGTGGTAACTAATGTGGTTGGTTTCATATTAGGAAAACATATGATCTAAATTAAATAAACCCTCGTAGTGTATGTATTGGTTAGGGTTGTACTTTTCTAGTTTCTAATGCAATTGGAAAATTAAATCCTACTGTCATACCTATGGTTGTTTCTTGGTTAGAGAACAATTAATGGTTATTCTTGGCTCCGTCAAACCTTACTGACAACTATAACCAATCTATTAATGAATGATTGAACTATTCTTGCATCAATGATTAGTTGCACGAACCGTATCTGAAAAGTTGCACCTTTGTCTAGAGCATTTATTGTCATTTTTTAGATTTAATTTATTCTTGTATTTTAGTTTTTATTATTGTTAATTAGTTAGTTTAATTGTCTCAAAATTCTCCCTTTTAATTATTGCTTTAGAAGAAAATAAATCAACCAAATCCCTATGGAGACGACCTTATTCATCACTTTATTTGAATTTTAGTTTTTAGAATAGGTATTTTTATTTTTGATTGGTTGACAATTCATTAGTTAATCACATCAGATGCATGATCCATTACTTTAATTAATTATAGCTGACAAAAAGCAAAACTTTATGGAATGTTTAGGGGAGTAGAAATATCTATGATTGGTTTTCTCAACATTCAACCCACTGCTTCTCCTCCTCCACGGAAACCCACCACCACCAAAATGACCCCGTATTGAAGAAGAAGAAGAAGAATAGTAAGAAGAAGAGGAAAAAACCCATGAAGAAATAGATCCAATAATTTTCACTCCATATGCCAAATTCCTCATTCAACTATATTTTTCACCATCTCTAGCCCCTCGGCTTTCACTGCCTTATCCAAACCTTTCTCTTAGTAGATTTCTCCAAACCTCCACCATTAATACAATTACCACTCTTTTTCCTATTTCTAGTTCCCTTTTTCTCATATTGCTTCTAAAATTGGGTCTGGACTTGTATTAGCCTAGCATGAATCTGATGATTATTTATGTGGTTTTAATTGCCTTCAATTGCTTTATCTCCCTAGCGGTGGTGTTTGCGAAAGCTAGTCTCATTTGGCATTTTATTCCCATGGGAGAAAATTGTGATCAAGAGGGATTTGTTAAGTTATACTTAAAGGAAAATGTTCACTTGGAGGTTGAGTTAAATCATAGAATCAGGAGGTTGCTAATCAGAGACACAATTCAGCACTTAAATTTAAACTTAATGGATTCAGATCTTAACACGTTTAGAATGTTTGATAACTGAAAATAGAACATCTCAGTGAATTAAGTGGCACTGAATTTTCTAGGCAAAACTGACTCCTAAAAATAAGTTATAAGCTATTCACTTATCACTGATATTTATTCAAATATATTAGATTTAGTACGTAACAATTCAATCACTTAATAAATTTAGATTTCAAATTTCATTTCAGATTTCAGACTTCAGTTTTCAGATTTTAGTTTTATCAAATGCACCCTTAATAGTCAGATTTCGCAGTTGTTAGTAATAATAGAGGCTCATGGAGTAAAGAATGAAAAAGAAGACAATTTTTTCCATTTTGCTGGCTATAATTAATTAAAGTAACAGAGCATGCTTCTTATGTGATTAACTTTCGTCCAATTTGATGAGATTTCCGTCAATTTTCCTCAATTTCCATCAATTGTCCTAAATTGACCAAAAATGACAAAGTTTCAGGATCAAATGTGTTGCCGGTACAACTTTGAGGATGAAATTGGCGAACTACGCCAACATTGGGGATGAAAACTGCATTTTTCCCACAATAAAATTGGTAACATGTAAAATTCACCATTGTAGGGGTCCTGGCATTTCAGTGTATGTAACATCAATTCAAGGTGGATCTCTCTTTGAGGACTTCTTCAGTAGTAAATTCTTGAGTTTTAGTTCTTACAAAACCAAATTGAGTGACTAAGATCTAGCTACTGTATATTGTAAAAACAATTACATGTGTGGATAAAGACTTCAAATTCCAATGTGTTTTAAGATGTGTATTGTGACGTCGCTTAAAAAACTCTTAAGTTAAAATGAGTATATTTGCAGACCTATAGCTAATCTATTGAGATAATCAAGAAAACTTACTTGCACTCTTTAGGCCAATATTGTTGTGCATCACCATCATTGGTATAAACCATGCTAACAGAATCTTTCCACCCATAGCCTTTTCTTGCTCGGGTGCAAAGCTTGTACCATAATCCACAAAGGGACTGGGACTAACTCTCTTCAGATAAACAGCTTTAGCTTCTGCTGGTAGTGCAAAAAACCGGTGCGCAGCATTTTTCAGGGACTCCAACAGGTCCAAAGGCACACCATGGTTGATCACCTGAAAGAACCCTAGTGTCTCAGCAGCCCTGACAATGGCCTCGACCACTTGATCATGGGCGGGACCGTCAAGCTTTGATAAATCAATTGGGACTGTTGAGAAGTGATCTTTCAAGCTTTTGACAACTTTCTCAATTCGCTCACATGGTGGCTGGATGAATCTTTCTGGTACCTTTATAATTCCTGAATCCACCAGACCTTTGACTCCATTGCCATCTTTCACAACAAAATCAAACAAGGAGCTGCCATCATCGAAACTTGATGTCATTTTCTTATCAAGACTGTTTGTCAACGAAGTGCGTTTAGCTGTTGAGAAGCTGGTGCACGGAATCTGACTAGATGTAGATGAAATGGGTCCCCTGTGACTTCCATTATATAGATAAGATCCATGCTGTGCTCAGGTGCTGTAGATTTTTACTGTTGAATTATTGAATATTTTACAGTAAATCATGTTTTACATAACCACATGTTTTCAGGATTTGACATTCAATCATGCTTCACCATCTCTGAAAGTCAAAATTTTGGTGTGCATTTTGTATTCAAAGATTTGTTATTGGGCATGCGCGCCTAAAACGGAGTAGCGGACAGGAGAAGGGAGGAATAGTCAGCGAGAGTCTCTCAGAGCTATCTCGTGTACTAGATCGGAGGATCAAATCCCGCCTAGTACATTACAAGGAAACAGTGACTTCCTTCTATCAAAAAAATCTAGAAGGAGCAATAGTGCACTTACCATACTGTTTGACCAAAAAAAAAAAAAGAAAAGACGGGAGAAGGGAGGGAACACAAAAATAAACATAGGTAGTAGAAGAACGGAAGCCCAGAGGAAAAGCCCAAGGGGATGCCTGAAATATTGAGAATACTGGGTAAGGAAAAAGAATAACCTACTCCTGTTTCAACTGTAATATCTAAAAACATTATTGATATTTCGAAACAAACATATGCAATAACACCGTTAAACTATATCTTGTTTTGTCCACTGAAAAACATGGAAGCACATACAGTATCAATCAGACTTGAGAACTATTTCAATGATGAACGATAAACCTCTCTGTTTTGCACACCACATAGAAACATGTCCAAAGTAAAACAGACCAGATCTTGTAGTACTCGTAATGAAAGTTTCCTCACTAGTTCATTTAAGCATCAATGGAAAATAGTGAGAAAGGAACTTAGTCAAGCCAGCCGAGTGTATTTGGCTTGTGTCAGGTTCACACAATAATATCAATCCTGAAGCTATGCAGGAATGCAGGACAAAACTAGGTATATGGTACTGAAAAAATGAAGCGAGCAGTGCGCATAACCTTGATCTTCAGAGTCTTGTCCATATACACTCTTATTCACAAGTTTGATCTCCCCAGAGCAAAAAGTTCCTCCAAAAGTAGCCCCAGGAAAATTGTCCAAGAAAGGCGTGCTATCCACATTAGAACGTCCAAAAAATGATACACTGCGGCTACAGCAAGCCAATATCAGACCACCAAAGACTGACTTCTTATTGGGATTAGCGACACTTGCATTGTATTGTTGATCAGACATGTGGTCATGGTCATGCTTCAGATGTCTGAAGTACTCAGTAACATTGGTACTAGAACCCAAGGCAGCATCAGAATCTGAAACATACGAACGGAAGGAGTCACCAGTTCTGACACCCAAGTCATTGACATAAAGGTACTCTTCGTCCCCACTGCCAAGAGATAGCCATTGTTCATGCATCTAATAAACCATAAAATGGGAGAATGCAAATGCAGAAGCAAGCTTAAACACAAAGTCATCAGCATTCCTAACAAGAGAAGCAGCACGAGTGAACAAGTATAAGCAACCAGTCTCAGGAGACCCACACCATTAATACCTCAAGGCACTCATCAGAAATCATTAGTACAACTAGATGTATGGTTAATCAAATATCCCATTCCTGGCTCATCTCAGTCAACCTTTCTCTACCTTGAGAGCCAGCCTAACCCTATAGACTATCCAACATTCAAATTTCACCGAGTCATCTAATATATGACCAGACAAATTAATACATACTAATATAATATCTCTGACATGTTTTATATATATACATGATTTTGTTTTGAGCTAGGACTTTGCGAACTATGTGCATGTTGTCTTCCTGTCCCGTTAGTCCTGGCAAGTTGACCTCTTTGTGTTTAGCGCAAATTTGCTTCTGCTTGCAGTTTGTTCATAATTGAGAAAACTACCAAGCTGATGAAAACTATTAAACTAAGTTTAGCAGTGGAACGCTGGCCATGACAATGTTTGCTTGCTGGCACTCAGTGAGCTAGGTATTCTATTTTGGTTATTACTTGATTTTGAGATTACAATAAAAACGTTGTGTTTACTCATGCATCTTTTGAACATCTAATGCATTTGGCATGCAGATGTTGAAAGTTAATTGCGATTTAAGGTGAATAGGAGAACCTACGGCAACACAGCTTTACCTTGCTTTTTATTAAAAGCAGCCTTAGCCCTTTCGTAGTGGCCTAATAACTTGATTTTATCACCCCAGCTCGGTTCTGGGTTATATTAACTAAGAAAACTTGATCAACTTTGAGCTTTAGTTTGATTAATGTTGCAAAACAAAATTATTTTCCTCCTGCTCGAATGCCTAGCACATGTCTTACTAGCATCATATTTTATTGTTTGAGATTCATTTACTGATCTAGGTGTTCTATTTTTTCCTCATAGATTCTAGAAAGAAAGGGGATGCAATTTCAATTGCAAAGCTTATTTTTAATTTCAATTGCTAGGAGAAGAGTTGGTTCCCTTAGAGATTTTAATTTGAGAATTTACATAACATGGAAAGGATATATGAATCAACTGCATCTTATGTAAGATCTGCATACATGAATTTTAGTAGCGGATGATGTCTCATGATGCTAAGCGAGGTTATCTGTAGCAATAGCTACAGAAAATTTTGCCGAGCTCAGCAGAGTTACTCTGATGCAGTGGTTCTTCTTGTATTTAATGGCTCAGATGGTAAAATTCAAATCTGAATCTGACAATTGCGAGGGATGAGGAAGTAGAGTTATGATGACGTAGGAGTCATTCGTAGGATTTACTAGGAAGCACATACAAAAGTCAAAAGGTCACTCCTTGGAAACTGGTTCGCAGGAGATCTGCAACCGAAATGTTATTTCTGCCATTGTCTTTTTTACACAGTTATCTCTCTTTTTATGGAGGTGTTATCACTGTATATGACAATTAGTTAAATTGAGTTAGATATTAGGTGGTTAATTTTAACATTAGTTAATTTTTCCTGGTCAAATCGGCTTGGCGGTTAAATAAAGGTGTTTCACTCCTGAGCATATGAGCAGAGGTGTCCGAAATATTGGTCCTTGTCTTGTGACAACCTAATGCAGGGAAAAAACTTGAAGTGTCCAGTTTAAACAAGTAATCAAAAAGCCTGTGTAGGTTGAAATTGCAAAATCAATAAAGTGATTACTAGCTCTGAAATTAAAGATCTTTGTTTCAACTGAAATTCAAACAAGATCTCTAGATTCAGCATATGTAGAGAGCTTCTTGAGATTTTGCAGAAATGTAACCTAGAATTGTTGGCATTAGTTAATTTTTTGTCCATATCGTGTCCTGCAAGTGTTAGATTTGGTTTTCCTGTTCATAAGTAGCATATGACATGTACAAGCAGTATTATCATTTCAGGCTTGTTTTCTGGCAGCTTGATTCCTTGTGGAGCTTCAGGAGCTAAGCTCTAGATATTTTTTAGGTGGAGCTCCCAGCATCTTTGTCTTTCCTATGGTGTGTATCACAGTATTCCTTAAATGAAAAGTTTTGATTGCAAAGTATCTCTTTTCTCCAAAAGGCAGTCTAGTTCTTTAGTTTCATGTTCTTGGACCTACTAGGATGAAATTCTGTATTTACTTGTCTGGTGCAGTGTGCAATGCAGAAACTTTTATTTTGGTTACCCAGAGAAAAGGCAAACTAGCATTTTTTATGAGCCTCCTTTTTCTGGTGGTTCATTGAGCATGTCTACCAATTGTGGAAGAAGAACGTTTTGCTCAAGATATTGCTTTGCAGAAACTGCAATTGGAGATGTCTAAAATTTGACATTGTTTTATGAAATTTGGCCATTTGGTTGACCAAATATATGTGCAAAACTATTTAGTTGGGTCATAGTGAAAGTGATAGATGCATGATATTTGACGATGCTGGCAGATGTCATGAAATTTGACCACCTATCACATCCATGTATGTGCAAAACATTTTAGCAGGGTCATAATAAAACTAGTACTGTTACAGTTGATTTAGGAGGAGAACAAAGTGATCTTGGTAGTTAATGGACTTAGCCAATTCTGCTTTTGTAGCTTTCTTGCTGTTGCTTGGGAGCATGAACTGGTGGATCTTTTTTTTGTACAGTTTTGTGCTGGTTGCGAAACTCTAGTTCAACGCATTTGAAATTTATGAGTTAAAAGCTCAAGTTTGAGAAATGCTGATACTCTGCACAACTTTTTGCAGGAAGCAGTTGCTGTGCCGTGGAGATCTCTCCCTAAGAGATTGTCAAAATTATACTTTGCAATAAGAGGTATTAAAGCTTTATTTTGCTTTCTGCACTTATTAGTTCGTCATATTGTTTCTGCTTGTCGATGGGGAAAATAGCTACTCAATCAAGTTTTATGCTGCTCGAGGAAGTAAAACGGGCATGTTGCTTTTCATTGAGGATTATTTGATGTAAATCCACATCGAATGTTGGTGATTATCTGTGGAATTAACATGTAATCTCACTATTATTCGTTATTTGCCTTCGAAGTACAAGTTTGATTTGAAGTCCATATCAGGAAGTATGGGTGATTAGTTAGTACAATTAAGCAAAAAAATTTAGTGGGCATTCTTGTGATCTGCCTATGCAATTATTCTGGGATAGGGTGCGAGGATAATGGTTAATATGTATATGTAAATTTGAAGCATGCTTTTTATTCATTCCGTATCTGTTTATACTGAAGCTAACCATAGTGCTTTACCTTGCCTCTTTTCATTTGATAAAGTCTGAATTTGGATATCAAAAGTTATCTGCTTAGATGGTTTTGGCTTCTTAGATCTGCCTATCTATCTTCACTTTGTGCATGTACTTCATTTGTATGATTTGTTTGTTACTTCAAGAAATCAGAGTTCAGTTTTGTAGAAGGAATTAAAAAGTTCAATTCAATATATAGCTAATGCTGGTTTGAAACATGTTCTAGCCAATATTGTTTATCACAAAATGTTTGTCTCACACATCAATCCAACAATCTGCAGTCGCTGAGTGAACCTCAGATTAACCTCATATATAAGGAGCCTCCATTTTTCATATTAACTTGCATTCATTTTTTCATTTTGACAAAATCAAGGGGTTTCTTTCCTTCAAGAGCATATCCAAGAAAATTCCTCATGTACTCTTCAAATATTACTTCTCTGTAAAGAGTTTCACCATCAACTTCTGCCTACTGAGGTAGAGGACCAATATTTTCAGTTGGCCTCGGAGTACAGAAAACTGGAATGGAATTTTGCTTGTGGTACGAACTTTATGCTCAACGCTTCTGTACCTTCCATTACTTAGGATCTACGTTGCAGAGAGATTCATGTTTGTGTGAATTGCCATTTTCTAGAATTTTCATAAAAAAATATAGGATGTATGTGAGGTAAAAAGGTGTTTAGGAAATATGGTCACAGAAAATGTAAAATTTTTTTAGTAGAAAACTCCAATCCAAACAATGTAAATTTCCTAATTATGATAGACACACCAAAGAGGGAAAAAAAATGCTGTCACACTTAGATAGTCAGCCTCAGGAAAAAGTTCTTGATTTGGGATTATATGCAAACTTATTAGTATTTATAAAACATTTTTAAACCAGTCCTCGGAAAAAAAAAAAAGCAAGGAAACAAATACCCATTCAGATTAACTGCATATATAGCTACGTCTTTTTTTTTTTCTTTTCAATGCAAAATAGAAAAAGATTTTATTACTAAGTTTGTTGAAAATTGTCTAGCAGCAATAGCTTTACACAGTCTGGGGGAGAGCTCATACAGAGTTGACTAAAGAACCTACTTTAGCATAGTGATCAGCTACGCTGTGAACTACTTCATTACAACTTTTTGGAGCCCAATTAACATCACTGATCTTAATATCTAGCGTAGCCTCTAGAACATCATCTATTATCGGTCCTATGATTGAAAAAATCATCTTCATCAGAGAGTAAGGGGGTGTTTGATAAATAAGTTTCAACCCCCACTATGAGTTTCAAATTCAATTATACCTATATAAAATGTTTGGTTAGGGTCAATGGGAATAAATTAATGGGAATGATAGGTCTCTTCTATGGGTTTTTTGATTAACCACCTGTTACTAGGGAATCATCTTAGTTGCCCATTTTATTCTTCTTAAATCATCTTAATTACCCTTTTATTCCCATTAAATGCAAAAATAAGAAAATAAAATGCTACTATTTCAACAAATAGAAAGAAAAAGAAAAGAAAAAAAGAAACGATGAAAAAGAAAAATAATAAATTATAAAATCCGTTCCACATTAACAAATACACTGTGGGTTTTCATCAAAACCCATTATCATTGACCACTCTATGATACCGATAGTGATAGTAACAGTAGAATTCGAACCAAACGGCCAGTAAAACTTTGATAACTGACCGAGAGTCTCCCTCAGGCCTCAACTACGAAATTAGAAAACTGGAGGAATTCAGCAAAGCCAACAGCTTCTCTTGCAACAATAGCCTCCACAACTTTAGTTTCTAGGTGACCCCGAAACTATTTTGCTAGACCGAAACACCCCTCCGAAGTCACAGATAACAACAACCGCACCATTTGGATACAGCTCCATCAAAATTAACCTTGTATTGACCCAAGGTTGGAGCTATCCTGTGCACAGGTTCTCTGTAGAGTAAAGCATTAGGATGGTGCTTGTTCACTTCTTTAAAGGAAAGTAAGTAGTTGGTACTTGGTAACTACGTCTTAAACAAGATTCTACATCACAACTCGTACCAATTAATTTATATATTTAAAACTAATTCATTATGAGTCATTTTTTTGCCTAACATTTTCACAACTCGTGACCCAAGTCTTTAAATTGTATTAATTCATTATAAAAGTCAACTCAAAACAAACGAAAAAATCATACATTCATATTCCATATTATCACAATTAGAAAAAAAAATAAAATTTAATTTATTACAATTTATAAGTAAAAAACTGTACAGGCATACAAAAAAAAAAGAATAAAAAAGAATTTTGGATAAACAGAAAAAAGGAAAAAGTGACTTTTGATTCTTTTTCTTTCATTTTTTGACATCCATTTATTTGATATTTAAATCATGTACCAAGTGAAGGTTAATATAGTCAATTTACAATTACTAAGGGAAGTGAGTGATATTTTTAAAATATAGGGGTGTCATTTGATATTACGAGAAACCTTAGGGGAGGTTGCTAATATTATCCCTAAAATTTAGTTATAAACTGGTAAAACCTTGATATAAGTGTGAAGTATAGAACTCACAATTGCAATAAAATAACTTTTTTTGGTGGTCCAAAGGGAGACTTTAAACCTGATAAGAGAAAAGAGAGATAGGGGAAATGAGAGGGTTTGAGAGTCAAATCAGAAACTTTATGATCATCTGACTAATTTCTATATCAGCTAAACTGTATTTTGTGGATCACAAAAATAAAATTGTATCGGTTTACACAACTGAACGAAATTGGATAGAATTTCAAATAGAGAGGCCCAATCCCAGGGCATCAATGTTTTCTTGAATTTAGTTTGATGTCTGTGCATATTGTAGTAGTACTAGCATGCTGTGGTCATCATTGTCTTGTTCATTTCGCTGCTGCCAAGAGTTTTGCCCAACTTTTTTCTTCTAGCTCAATATGAGCCTATCTTTTGTACACCTGGTGCCTAAAGAAGAAGCATTGTCCTTTGGAATCTCATCAAACTAAAGAAGGCCGTCATGATATTCTGAAATGACGAATTGTAACTATTTAACTTGCTTCAAACAGAGCTTTTTGCCACAATAATCTTCTTTTTCAAACACATTTCCCAAATAATGCACTTCACTATTTAACTCGTATGGAGATGTTTTGCCACGTCGGTGATAATTTCACATCCAACATAACCTAAAATTGAAGCTTTTGTTTAGAAGAGTATGCCATTGCAATTTGGTTGATTACTTATTGTGCAATTGAAAGTTTTAACAATATCAACTATGCAATTATTGATCTCTAAAAATTTTCCTCAGTAATTAATTATTATGATAGATGTTTAACCTTTAGAGACTTTCAGCAAATGTAAATAAGAATTTTATAATCACTGTCCGATCAAGTATAAAAAAGATAATAACCATTATTTACCTTTGAGGTTGCATATAAAACTAATTACCTTTGAACTGCTAAAAGGATCATCAAGGATATATTATGATTATTTAGCTAGTTGTATATCAAGATTAGGCTTGTCTAAGCAGTTCTATCGCTCAAAAAAAAAAAAATGTGGAAGGTAGAGAGGGATGGAGAATAGAGATGAAAAATCGAAATAGTGATGAGAAGGGGAAGAGAAATAAAGCACGATCACCTTCCATCGGTTGACTGGTTGTTTATCAAGTAATAAATAAATGAGTTTATTTAAAGGTGATCATCTTTAGGTGTGGGATTTTTTTTAAAATGTAAGATTAATTAGAAAAAGTGTATAAATGGAAGGAATGGTAGTAATTGTTAGCTTGTATATATACATGATATGTTGAATTGCTGTAATTTAGATATGTTAACTAGTGCTCACTAAAAAAAATTCAGTGCCCAATTGGATAAATTAGAAAAGTAATAAATTTTAAGGACCTTTGGTTGGTGGAATCTCTATCTTTTGTTTTTTTTTAAAATAACAATCGGTAACAATCTACTCTACATCTAGACTACGAGGGCGGGGGAGCCCAACTGAGCTTGTATAGAAGTTGGGGACTCAATCACTAGACCAAACAAGTGCACTGCACCACTGCTTCCTTAAAATGTATTAGGCGGAATCTCTATCCACTCTCTCCTTTTTCCATCAAGTGCATCTTCTTCCAACTTTACATATAATCCTCCAACATCATCCTGCAATAGCACAGTCAAGATGCCCATATCAGAGTGGCAGACCGCACCAAGTGCCAGTTCTGGATTTGGGCAAATTAGATAGAAGTTCATATTGATCCACTGCATGCCAATTAGTGATTTGAGTCTTGACTCATCAATGTCCACTCCAGGATTCAGTCAATATTGCAAACAGCCTTCTCACCATCTTAGAGGATATCTTCAAGTAATTAAGTGCTTCTTCCCTGAGGAAATTAATCCAAAGGACAAAAGATTAGTACCCTTTTAACATAAAGAGGTGACAGGGAATTCAAGAGTGACTATCAAATATGGGTAGAAAAATGTATGTGGTTAATCATTTATCGAACATTTTTAGAGACTAAAATCATACTGATACTACTAAATTTGGTAACATGTAAAATTTACCATTTTAGGGGTCCTAGCATTTCAATTTATGTAACATCAATTCAAAGTGGATCTCTCATTGAGGACTTCTTCAGTAGTAAATTCTCGAGTCTTAGTTCTTACTGAACCAAATTGAATGACTAAGATCTCGCTACTGTATGTTGTAAAAACAATCAGGATAAAGTGCACCAGAACTTATCAAACTTTTCCAAATTCTCACCGAAACTGTTAAACTCTTTTTTGTGTCAATTAACCCATTAAACTTTTTTAGATTCTCACAAAAAGAACTATTTTTTTTTTTTTTTGTATCAACTAGCCCATTAAACTTTTGAAAAAGTTTTAATTAGCCCATTCTATTAAATTGTCCGGTCAAATTAGATGGAATTGCGTTTACGTGTGACACGTGTGCACTTTTTAGGGAAAAAAATGATATTTCTTCTCACCCGTTCCCGCAATCGGTCCAAAATTCTCAATATTATCAACCTAACTCATTTCTTTCTCAACGAAGGAAGCTTCTCCGTAGTGGCTCTCCTCCATGCCTCATTTCAGAGGGAAACTCAAAGTGGCTCTTTCATTATATTCCATCCATACCCCAATTCCATTCATTTAATATCTCTTTGGTGTCATTGATATAACAGATGTCGTTTCTAGTCTATATTTCTTTTCTATATATGAAAAGTTCAAAAATCATCATATAATAATCAAGAAATTGAAATAGAAAAGAAATAAGGAAGGTTTGTGATGATTTTTTAATCTTTTCTACTAGGTAATCTAGTATCCTTATGCATGAAAATAATCAATTCGGTCATTGTGGTCAGACTCTATTATGAATTTATGACGACATTCTCCATAGGACCCTCTTATCTCTTCCTTCTTCGAGCTCAGGTTATGGAAGATTACAAAATATCAAGATAAATAATAGTGAAATGTCCTTAGATTTATTTGTGATCTTTGAGGAGTCGTATGAGATGAAAATCTCACGTACGGTTCTCTAATAGTGATGGGAACAGCGATGTTATCATTAACTATGATTAAATTTGGCCTTGTTTGACAGTTGAGTTTTTTGTCAGGTTTGTATGCTGCTGGTTTTTTACCTGCTTTTACTACAGGAACCTTAAAAAACTTCCAAAGTTTTAATGCAAATTTTTAGCAAGTTTGTATAAAACTTGTTTGTTTCCTACATTATCTGCAAGAATCCTCAAAAAACTCCCAAAGTTTTTAGTATAACACCCCCAAAACACATAAAAAACTTCACTTCAAAATTTTTTTTCTACAACTTCTACAATAAGTTACAGTAGAATTTTATACAAACTCCCAAAAAATTTGACTGCCAAACAAGGCCTATAGTTTTTGGGGATGGAATTTATGGCATCAACTTATAGGATTTATCATTTTCCTAATTTCTTCTTCAGCCAAGTGTTAGACATTGCCTTTAAGTCGACGAAGAATTAGTAGCGGGTTGCATTTTGTATTCATTTTTGTTGTTGCCCCTTATTGTTTTCTAAAATCATTGGGCATGCACACCTGAAATGGAGAAGCGGACAGGAAAAGGGAGGGCACACAAAGATAACATAGATATTACAATAACGGTAGCCGTGAGGAAAAGACCAAGGAGATGCCTGAAATACTGCGGATATTTGGGTAAGGAAAAATAATAACCTACTCCTGTTTCAACTATATAATATCTAAAAACATTGATATTTCCAAACATATGCAATAACAGGTTTAAACTATACCTTTTTTTGTCTTCTGATAACCATGAAAGCACATACAGTGTCAATCAGACTTGAGAACTATTTCAATGATGAACGATAAACCTATCTGTTTTGCTCACCACATAGAAACATTTCCAAAGTACAACCAGATCTTGTAGTACTCGCAATGAACATTTCCTCACTAGTTCATTTAAGCATCAAGGGAAAGTAGTGAGAAAGGAACTTAGTCAAAGCCAGCCGAGTGTATTTGACTTGTGTCAGGTTTACACAATAACATCAATCCTGAAGCTACGGAGGAATGTAGGACAATACTTGAAGCTATGCAGGAATGTAGGACAAAACTAGGTATATAGTACTGAAAAAATGAAGTAAGCAGTGGTCGTAACCTTGATCTTCAGAGTCTTGTCCATATATGCTCTTATTCACAAGTTCGATCTCCCCAGAGCAAAAAGTTCCTCCAAGAGTAGCCCCAGGAAAATTCTCTAAGAAAGGTGTGCTATCCACATTAGAACGTCCAAAAAATGATAAACCGCGGCCACAGCAAGCAAATATCAAACCACCAAAGACTGACTTCTTATTGGGATTATCAACAGTTGCACTGTGTTGTTGATCACACATGTGGTCATAGTCATGCTTCAGATGTCTAAAGTACTCAGTAACATTGGTACTAGAACCCAAGGCAGCATCAGAATCTGAAACATAGAAACGGAAGGAGTCTCCAGTTCTGATACCCAAGTCATTAACATAAAGGTACTCTTCGTCCCCACTGCCAAAAGATAGCCATTGTTCATGCATCTAATATACCATAAAATGGGAGAAAGCAAATACAGAAGCAAGCTTAAACACAAAGTCATTAGCATTCCTAACAAGAGAAGAAACATGAGCGAACAAGCATAAGTAACCAATCTCAGGAAACCCACACCATTAATACCTCAAGGCACTCATTAGTAAATCATTAGTACAATGAAATGTATGGTCAATGAAATATCCCATTCCTGGCTCATCTCACTCAACCTTTCTCTACCCTAAGAGCCAGCCTAACCCAATAAACTATCCAACATTCAAATTTCACTGAGTCATCTAATATATGACTAGACAAATGAATACATACGTAAAATTTTAAAATTGAGTTCAAGCATCTAACTCTCATAACATTATCAAGTTAAAACAGACAAATGTTCAGAGCATCATAAACTTACAGTACTCAACAATACTCTCAACATTCTTTGACGAAATCAATGCATCCACAGGAAATGACTGGGCAAAAGAAAAATCAATCAACAAGATGCATAACTCACCCCATTACTTCATGAAACTCCAAAAACATCATCCACCTTGCTTTCTCCAATCCAATGGAGCATTTTCGTCTTTTGTTAACCCCAATGTAGAGACATAGATGTCGGATACGATCTCCAATCTGCTAGAAAGGATTTGTTTCAGGGAAAGCAGATTCCATATGTCAACTCCTACCAATCTATATGCTGTTAGGCTGAACAAAGTAAATAAAGATGCAGGAAAAGTCTTCTGCTGAATCCTGAGTCAAAAGAAAAGGTAGGATCACAGCATCCACATAGATGCTGTGTTGACAATTAAAAAAATGATCAATACAGATTGCAACCTTAGCTTTCAACAACAGAGTAACAGTTTGCTCAGAACTTCAAAGATTTCAACAATAGAGAAAACTGTTATCTGAAAAGTGAAACAAATATAGACATTGCTTCAACCAAACAAATTAAGGCAAACTCAAATGAGAAGTTAGAATCTTGCTCACAGACCAGAACATAACACAATTATATCAAAGAATACAATGAAGATATCTAAAACTTGAAACCATCATCATGCCACTTCCACAGAAATAACTACTGACGTTCAACTTGATAAAGGCATCTTTAGAGACTATAAATGGAGTCAGCGAACACCACTCATTTTTTCACTCCAATGTGGAATGACACCCCCTCTTAAACAGAATTGATCACATTTTTCATAATCATGTGTTACGCTACAGCATCATCCTTACCCTAAGTACAATCACCAATTCTGTCAAATAGATTAATTCACAGTATGGATTGTAAAACAAATAACCATGCCAGAGAGACATCAGTTTAGCACGGTAACCTGCTTCGTAGGTTCAAAGGCCAGAACATTGCTCAATAGCTTAGAAACAAATTCAAAACAATGCACTGGAAGCATCATTGCAACTCTAAGCATTTTGAAGCACCAATAATATTTGTTACAGAAAAAATATGGACAACACTAACAATCTGACACAGCTGGAAGCATCAATGTGTTGATTACCAAACTGTACAAAATTCTCTTCCTCTCCACTACTAGGCCCCAGGTGATTTCCTTCTCATTGAGAGGAAACAGGGTTACCATGTCATTAATAATAAGAAAATCTAAAACATTGGCATCTTAAATGGCTACCAAAAAAACCTGAGTAATCATCAGTAAGGTGAGGTAGACTAGCATACCTCATTGTACACGTTATCTAAAATAGATTGGCCGTCAAGATTCTCACGTGTTCCTTCCCTTCTTGCGGTCAACCACGTTGAACGCTCATTCTTTTCTTCTCTAACTGAAGCTGCCTTATATGCTGCACCAACAGGATGTAAGCCAGTTGATAATGTAGCATGAAACTGAGTTTCCCCAATGCCTGCTCATACAATTCAAATTAAAAGTGATTTCATAGCAAAAATCTTGACTCAAAATGAGCTGATAGGCTTTTAAACGATCAACAGCATGTAAAAATGAAGTAAACCATCACAAACGGAAAAGGCAATGGTACCCATACTACCACAGATATTAAGTTTCCACAAAGACACTCGTAAATCTTACACAAATAAATGCACAAACAATAAAAGGACATGACTAAGAACTAGCCTAAAGCCAAATGGCAATAGATAAATACAAGACAAAAAATATTGGAAAAGGCATGCAGTATTGCAACTGTCATGCACACAAGCTTCCTTCAAAAGTCAACCATCATAACTTGATAAACATCTGCTATCATTTTTCCACAGGGCTAAACGAGATTCTCTAATGTTTCATAATAATATTCTGTCAGACCTACATTATGTGGACCGATGTCTAATATCCTGCAGCTTTTATTTCCAGATAAGTATTCAGAGGACATTTGCATTTTTTATCCTCAAATGGATACTCTGAAAAAAATTTAATTTTCAGACAGAAGAGTGTAATCCATGTCCAATATAGATCAGAGCACATTCTAAACAAGGACCTGAAGTGAAAATTAAGTACCAGGGGGCTTATGTCTATCCTTGACCAACAGAAGAGCCACAACAGCAGGATTCCCATCTTGCTTCATGGTGGTCTTTTTATCCCAATCACTCCTGTAGAAGCATCGACCACCTCCTTCCCCAACAACTACAGTCTCGACCGAAAACACACAATCTGCAAATAGAAGATCAAATTTAGAGATAAAATGTAGAAAAGAAAATTTGAATTCCTGAAGCAAAATGAGAGCATGTAGCAAGTTAGGAGCTAATATATTAAGATTGCATTTTCCTTAAGCTCCATAATGTAAAGAGGATGTCTGATTTTGAGTTCGAACAGGTATTAGGAAAAAGTTGAGCATATGTAGTAGTTTGACGAAGAAAGTAAAAGCCACTAGCTTAGTTTGTTGAAGTTTCCAGAGGAGCTCAATTAGTGGAGCCACTACTTCTCTGTCTCTTTTTCTTTTTAATTTCTTTTAAAAACAGAAAAATCTCGTCAGAGGATGCGGGGGCTCAGTGATGGTGGTGGCGGTGGTTGTGTTGGTTATCTGATGTATTGGAACATCAGTAACATTTCTAATCAATTTTGTCATTTCAGGAAAGTAGAAACTTCATTGACATGTCCTCTCTACAAAGCAATTTTTTGAATATGAATAATAACCTTCCTCAAAACATTTCATGACTAAAGGGGAGGAGAACGTATTCAAATGTACGAAAGTCATGATTTAGATCAGTGCATTCAGTACTCACCCAACTTTTGAAGAACAGGTCTCATGTCAGTTTTGAGATCCTAGCACACCATGCATTTTAACATGTCAGATATACATTCAAGAGGAAAAAAACAATTCAGTAAAGCACAAAATAGCCAAATGCCCAAAAATTTTTCCAGAAATTTTTTGATGCCCTTGATCACCAAATGTTTCATTCACTCCCTAAACTGCACTAGGATGCATAACATGACCTAGATATACAAATCCATTCATATTTCATGTTCCACGTTCCCAAATAGAATACATCAAAGAAGGATGCCAGTGGTGCAATAGATAAAGGAACTTATTGAAAAATAAAAATGTCACAAGTGGCCATTGGAAAACTGAGAAAGCTCTAAGGAGCACATTTAATTCTGAAAGCAGTTGCAATGAATCAAAATTGAACATGACAACGCAAAATCAATGACTTACAGAAAACAATATGATTGCAGCAGGGGATGCAGATCCTGAAACAATAGATGAATACTCCCTTATATCCATCACAAATTCATCAATCATGAGGGGTTCCTAATTCATCATCAGAAAAAAATTAATATCAATTTATGTACTGGAGACTGAATTAGCAGCAGAGTCTCAGTTTACCTGGCCCAACTAACCTTAACTTAACATAAAAAGGGATTTAATACAACAAATTATCCACCATGTGACTAGTAGACACTAATACACTATCAAGTTGTGATTTGACACGATGGTTCAAATTGTGGTATTAAAACAACACAAAAGATGCAATCACTTTGTCAAAAATACACCATGCACTTCAAGAAAACTATTACCATTTGTAGCTCCTAATTCTATTGATTGTAAGTCTAGAGAAGCTTACTCATAGCATTCCACATTTTACCAGGTAAAATATCAAAAAGACGACGTCTATCTCATGAACTTGTATTTAACATCAATGAAAGCTGTTCAATGTCCTGGAGAAGCTTATTAATCCCATCATGCTCCAAGCATTACATTTTACCTCATCTTGGGATGACAATGGAATCATAGTGGCTCTCATATCTGGTAAATGACCTACTGTTAGCACAATTCCTTGATTTGGTAAAAGATTTCCATGACGGTCAGGATCTTCATCATCCTCCATCACTTCCCATTGGACCTGCATCAATATTTTTAACATCACGAACATGAGAAAACCTCAGCCATAGCATCACCTGTCAAGCATAACAAAAGAAGAACATGGTTCATACACTTGCCTCTTTAAACTCACTGGTAAGTGCATCTCTCCCAATAATTCCATCAGAGAGGGATGTAATTACAGGAATGCTTGAACCAAACCTTGCAGTGATCTACAAAACAATACAACCTTAGTTCACCATACTGAATACATTTGTACTTCCAGCAAGAAAACAATAGACAAACTCAATGAAAAGGCTTTTGAAAAAAATGTACCCTTAGCCATAGACAAATGGTCCCAGATAAATAGATGGTGAAGTACTAGAGCACATTTTTTCTTTTATCCATTCAATTTTTTTGCATCAGCCCTTTTCACTAATGAAATCTGAGCATCAGTCAGATACCCCCATTTGATACCACCAAGTAACAAGAAATCATCCTTAAAAGCTCAGTGTAATTGTACTACTAAATGTTTTACTCTATACTTACCTAATTCTACATAATATGCCATCATGAATCACAAATAGCTATATACAATAATGCATATATATTTCCTCATAATAGAGATAAAAGCATAAACAATTAAATATGCATAAAACGGTGCAAGAAAATGAAGTACCGCACGCAAATATGCTTGTACATTGCCTTAATCAATAACAATACACAAAATCCCCAAATCATATGAGGAGAAACAGCTGCATACGAGTTGGTGGGCATGAGGCAAGCTAAAAGAAGGCCCGATTGATGCAATAACAAATTGCGGCCGAATCGGCTCCGACAACACTTTCTCCACCACCTCATTCACCGCCCCCTGCAAAACTTATCCAACTTAAATGCGAGGAAATTAACCTGTAACAGTACAGACAAAATTGAAACTTAGCTTTGTAATTTACCTCAAGAGAACGGTTGAGAGAGATGGCGGAGGAGAGTTTAGGGTAAGAGAGAATTCTCGAGCAGATGGAACTCCAGGAGCGGTTAACGCAAGCGGCGGAGGCAAAGGAGGTAGCCGGAAGCCGAGACAGGATGTTGTGGAGAAGGTCTACTCCGATAGCATCGTCGATACTGCTTCCGCCGGCGCCGGCGGCGGTGCTACTGCTGCCTCCACGGTGGTGTTGTAAACGTTGAGTGGCCATTAGAATTTTGGAAATGGCTGTAGAGTTTTAAAATTCGACTCTTGTATATATATACACCGAAATTTAATTTAAAAAATACTGGAAAACACCCTGCTCTCTACTTTTGAAATAAATGCATTTGAATGTCCATCATAATTTATAAAATAAATTTTTTTTATCTTTCATTTTTAAAATATTAAATTTATATCCTTATAAATTCAAGTTAGAAAAGTTTAATTCCAATCGAAAATTTCAACCACTTTTTAATCTGAAATTGTTAGATGATCAGTATGTAGTTATTTTTTATGTATAAGAAAGCCAGATTTCACTTTTATAATGGCAAAATGTATATGAATTGGATTTGGTCTCACTTTGTTAGGAACAAAAAAAAATGAATATGGTGTGGGTTAGATCTTATATTTTATGATAAAATTGAATATGAATCGAGTTATTTATTTAATTATAAATGCCATTTAACATTTTTGCCCTTAGAGAATAATCACAGTTGATCACATCATGAATTCAAAGTAAGAAGTGATAAAAAATTTAGGTTGCAACCAAATTTATTAATTTAAATTTGTAAGGGATATAAATCTAATACCTTAAAAGTGGAGGACGAAAAATTTTATTTGATAAATTATGAGGAACATTTTGACCGATTTTCCAATTCATTATCATAAATGGCGGAGTTATTGTAGTCTAGTTTGGGCTTAGTTGACTGTTGACTTAAATTAGTCCAAATTCCAAATCCAACTGGAGGTTGTGAACTTGGTCCACCAGGACCACCACTTAACCTTGACCCCGACAGCCTAATAAAGCTTTAAAAAAAAAAAAAAAAACAATCATACCTTTGACCTTTTTGAATAAAGAAATAGTTTATACTCAATAAATATTCAAAATTCATGAAAGCTTTGTTGTGGACCAATGAGCCTTGGAACTCAATAAATGCAGAGTTATGAGTCTAGTTTGGGCTTTGTTGACGCTTGACTTAAATTAGTCCAAATCCAATTGAAGGTTGAACTTAATCCAGCATTTTAACCTTGTTGAGGGCCTAATAAGGGTGTTGTTAATTTCACAATCCAAATTTTAGTTCTATAGATACTTTGTAAATAAAATATCAAAATTATCCTTCTCGCGTCTAAATGCACTTTAGATGTAGGAGGGACAATTTTGTTATTTTAATATAAAGTTGTTGTGAAACTAAAATTTGGGACGTGGCATTATCATTTGCCGCCTAATAAAGCTTATAGAAAAAACTATAATACCTTTTACCTTTTTGAATAAAGAAATAGTTTATACTGAATAAATATTCAATTCATGAAAGCTTTGTTATGGATCAATGCATCTTGGAACTCGGACAAGGGATGGAGGCTGACTGTTAGTTATAATTATAATCGTTCCGAACAATAAAAGGCCATGATTAATTAATAAAGTCAAAATTCAAATTATAAGATTAGAATAATGTTACATAATTCTCATATAACTATTAATCACATACTTGCATGAATAATACCCGAATATAACATCTTTATTACAAAGTTGTACAAACAGAATATAATGAGTTATAATGTGTACCCAAAAAAAAAAAATTTGTTCATGAGCAGTTCCACTGACAAGTAATTTGCCTAAGGGTGGCAATTTCTGACAGGACCCGAAAATATAACACAAATCTAACACAAAATTAATGGATTTGGGTTAAGCTTTCACTGGTTTGGGTCAAAATCAGATCAAACCCAATAAACTCGAAAAGAAAACAAGTCAGGTTCGGGTCAACTCAACTCGCCAACTTGTTTATAAATTAAAAATAATTTAATAAATATATTAAATATTTTATTTAATTAGGTTGGTATAGTATTTTCTTCCCGAATGCATTAATCATTTAACTCTAAAAGATATTATTTTAACTGAATTGTTTGATATGTGTGAAGTTAGAGTTATTATATTTGGACAACTGATGTATTACATTGTTTTCTATTTTTATGATGTCTTAATTTACTTCAAATTTGACCTAGAATTATTTTATCAAGATTTTTATTATTTGATTTTTTTTCTTCCCAAAACCATTAACCACTTAACTTAAAAAGTATTGTTCTAACTGAATTTATTTAACTTGTGTGAAGTTGGAGTTGTTATGTTTGCACAGGTAATGTATTTCACTATTTTCTAATTTTAAGGTGTCATAATTTACTCAAATCTAACTTGGGATCGCTCAAATCTAACTTGGGATCGCTTTATCATGGTTTTTATTATTTGATTATATAATTGGTTTTTAGATCTTGTACGGAATTGATTTTGTTAGAAACTATAGCGATAAAATATTAAATTAAAGTTATTATATTTTAGGTCATTTCTGGTCATTTGAATCAACCCGCTAATCTGAAAATTTTGTCTTCGTGTCAACCCGCCAACCCACCGTAGTTAGTGGGTTGGGTTCGGTCAACACGTTCTATATTATACCTGGGTCTCAACCTGACCCGCCAACCCATTTCTGATCTAATTGCCACCCCTAATTTTGGCCCTCTCGTGAGACTCATAGCTGCAGGCTTCACAAGTATGACTTAAATAGTTAAATGTCCGTGTAATGGTGTACAATGGTGGTTATACATTGAGTAAACCTTAATATATAGATATTATATATATTATCACCATTGGATCTATAATACACACACATATATATATATATATATGCAAAAATTGGATTGTAAATTTAAAAATTTTATATAGTTGTCATCTATCCAAAGTTGATAACGTATATATCGTTAGTATATAAAAGATTAATATTTACATATTATGATAAAATCAACATAATTTCAATAGTTTTGAATAGAGTATCTTTGAACTCAGAACTTGATTAGAAACTTTTTTGAACTACTCAAATACATCTCAAATTAAGAAAATATCGAATTGAATCCTTCCTAAGTCAGAAAGTTATAGTCTGGTAAGAGAGAGGGTGTTTGCTTTTTTGGTCCACTGAGTTTCTCATGCATCTGAATGTACTGTTTTATCCATGTGATTTATACTCTCTCTCTCTCTGTCTATATATATATATATATGTTAGTGTTGGGGCCTGGGGGTTTTCAAGCACTATAAAAATGCAGAAATTTGAAGAATCCAATTTCACATAAAAGTGGGAAAGAAAATGATGATCTCGAGGCGTGCGAATGGAAACGTGGGTGCTCACATGTTCCCGGTCGTGTTTCTATGTCTAGTGTTAGTTTTTGACTTTTTGGCATGGACATAGAGGCGGACATGCTCTGATCATTTTTGACAATTTTGTCGAGTAAGAAACATGGAGGGAAACCCCCGTTTCCTTAGCAGGCATTTCTTGTAACGTTCAAAAATTTCTGAACTTTGTTTGGCATCTTTTCAAGAGTATAGTTAGTTACTTTGTTCCAAAGGTTGCTATAACATTTGAGAAAGAGCACGGACATGTTTGTGTCTTGTGGAAAACATATTTTCCTACAAGATAACATGTCTCATAACAAAAAATGATCAAGAGATAGAACATGAAATAGAACTAGAAACTAACTTCTCACCATTGATTGTTCTTGTGAGAAAACTTGACATTTGCTATCAAGTTTTCCTCTAAATTTTATTGTATCTTAGAAATAATTTGTCATAACCTTATAGGAAATACTTTGTATAGTGGGGGCAAATAACACCTTAAGAATAATGTTTTTGTTCGCCTCAAGATCATCATCATCTTTTTCAATTTTATGTGAAATTTGGTTTCCAAATTTCTACATTTTTGAAGTGCTTGAAAACATCCAACACCAACAATATATATATGTATGTGTACTCTCTCTCTCTCTCTCTCTATATATATATATATATATATATGTATGTATGTGTGTGTGTTTGGCCGGAGGGTTTAAAGAAATGGGTTCGAACAGAGATATGTACGTGCTCCACGAAGACCAGAAGTCAAGTTGCTAGATGTGGTACAGACTAGAGTAAGGTGATTTTTGTAGGACTAGGCAAGTCTTCCAGTATGATCATCAAATGGCAATATAGCATAGGCTTAATCACATATCGCTCCCGTCTAATCAAAGACAAGTGGCAAAGCACCCCCTGATTCATAAAACATACAAATTACTCTTATTGCCAATATAGCATAGGCTTAATCACATATTGCTCAGTTTGTTGTGAGTTTGACCATTCCATAGAACCCTATGGCCAGGATATTCTTGAATGAGTTTACAATTAGATGCGTGCTTTGCGAGAAGCAATTTTACAATACGATGGAATTGCCTGTGTATAGAATATGGAATTAGAGTGTTTGTTAGGCTGGTTTGCTAGTAGAGTGAGTTTGGCAGAAATGTGGAAGATTGGTGATTGGCAAAATATTGTTCTTTTGTTTTTGTACAAAAAAAGTATTTTAGGATTTTTGAGAAAAAATCTAACTTTTTGGACCTATATTGTTACCTGAGCAGTAGAAGCAAGTGATGAGGGTGTAATTTAATAAACTTGAGAGGAGCTCTCTGCAATTGTAAAAAAACTCAAGGGAGGTTTATGAAATTATCAAAGTTTTTTCCTGATTAGGCAATAATAGAACTTTTCATTAGATCAGCAAAAAATTGTCTCCAGCAGCAAGATATGCTGCTTTATACAAAACCACAATACAAGAAGATTCATAAACAAAAACAAAAACAAAGACAGGCTTGGTGTTGGTTTACAAAACATATAAATGAAAAACTATCCAAAACAATCAGATTTTATCTCCTTCCTTTCTGCATTGTGAGCAGGAGAAAACCAAAAAGGAAAAAAAAAAAAAGAGATGGTTCTTCTGCTTGGGTTTATTTGATAAAGCGAGGGAGGAGTGATTATCTGTGATGCCTTGTTTGCATATTAACCGCTTTCGTTATCAAACCTTGTCTGGTCAGTGAAAATAACTTCACCCCCATGGCATATACTTGTAAGAAATGCAACAGCAGACTTGGTGCCTTTTCTCCAACAGAGTGAGGTCTGCTTCCTAGACTCTGCAAAAGATATTGCAATGTTAAATTTCAATATTTCTTCATGTAAAACACCTGAGTAAAGCATTACATATACACATCAGCCACAGAGAATATATTGTCTGAGAGATGAAAATGGAAAGGACCACATTCTTTCACATTCCTAACGCATGTTAAGCACCAATCTAAATGAAAATCGTAAAGCGCAAAGAAAATTAGTTATATCCTTTGGAATAGACATGATGTTTAATCACCATCACTGGTTCACTGTTAGATGCAAATGCTTACCTGCAAGGCACAGTACCATGATCCAGATCACAGAATAGAAAAACAAGGCAATTATAATGAATGAACTTGTGAAAATCATGAAAGATGATAAACAACAATCAAAATTATTGTCATCAATATCAGGCACGCAACATCAGTTGTAAGGGGGTGTATTTTCCGGAGCACTGTATTTCATCAAGGTACAGATTTCAACTTTAAATAGACTGACCTAATTTTATGGCGCAAATTGTATCTTCATTTTCGTTTGAAAATTGTTTCTTGATTTGCTTTAATATTTTCCATTCAGCCTGGAGAGACTAGTTATAGAAAAATGAAAAATGTGTCAATGTACATCTAGCACTGAACGTCCAATGAAAAATTTTCTAACATATTCAAATGAAGAGGCTAATACCATGTGCATAACGAGAAACAACATGAAACTGATGTTTGAACACCATCATTTCTTTCTCGCAAGGTTACAATACAGTAATCCAGCTCACTAAACAAAAATCAAGGCAATTGTGATGTATGAACTTTTCAAACTTGTGAAAGATGATAAACAACTATCCAACATTATTGTCATTGATATGAAGCATGCAGCATCAGTTGTAAACTCTAGTCCTTCCACACACACATTTGAAGTTCAATTAAACTGATCTAATTTTATGGCAATCAGAACACTGAGTCCAAAAGAGCAGCAAATTCTATCATGAATTCTCTTTGAAAATTGTTTCCTGATTAGCTTTAATGTTGTTTATTGATACTGGCAATATCAGTGATTAAAAAATGATGACTGTGTTCAGTACATCTAGCATTGCACATCAAATGAAATGTTTTCCATTGCATTCAAACAAAGAGGCTAATTGGGTATGCACCATTGCTAATAATTTCATCCTTGGCCAAATAGAATGTAATAAGTTGGAAGTTAAAAGACATTTTAAAATGCTCAAAATCTTTCAGTGGTTCAGAGAGGCAAAGGAAGTCTAGTATTTTGGTCTCTTCCAATTGGTTCAAAAACCAGACTTTGTTAAAACTAACCTTTCAAAAGAAACAAAGGTCTACCCCAAGAAAAGAAGAGAATTAGAGAATAACTTTAAGGAACTAGTGAAATTTCATACAAGAGACAAAGAAAAAAGAGAGTAAAGTGCAAATATATGTCTGTGCGATGCAAATGCAAAAAAGTTATCCTCCAAAGAACTCTAGTACCGCCAAAGCTTTAGGTCAGAGTGGGCATATGTCTTTGGTGAATACCTTATGGGTAGAACACCTGGTAGAGCTGACAGAGAGTATTCATTTCAAAACTCTGTGCTAAACGCACTCTTTTTATTTCGTAATGAAAGGAAATCCAAAAAAGCGCATAGAAATCAGGATAGAAGGAAAAATTATTCCCTTGATAGACCAGACGACTTAAACACAGCGGTCTGATTCTGAACTCCGACAACCGCATGGGACAAAGGAAGGCTCGAAGGGAAGAAATGACTTGAGGCAAAAAAAGAAGACACCGTATATAGTGTGTGAACTTTACTCATATATATATATAGAGTGTGAACTTCACTCCTCCCTAAAACCAAACAGACCAAAGTTTCTAAGTGGAAAAATGAGATTAAAGTGCAAATGATACTATTCTAGGATCTGCCAAGAATCGAAACCCTGGTACCTACAATCGCTAAAAGATTCATGAAATATATTATGGTTTGATATCTATTCTAAATTTCTGCTTTACTGCTAATTGGTGCTTTTGCATGTTTCCATCTCTGAAACAGGAGAGTTTCCCCATCTTTGATAGTGTGGGGCAAGATAGTAGAACACATATTAATGTAGACAAATATAGAAAAATCAACCAGCAAGAAAGAAAATTCATTTTTATTTCTAGCTTAATAGCCTTTGGTAAAGCTAAAGACAGCAGAATGCATACTAATGTAAGACAATATGGCAGGAAGCAACATGAGAAAATATATAAAATTTTCGCAAGTATCAGCCAGAAACTAATTTTCCAGACATCGTTTACTAGCAAAGACTTGGGTCTAATGCAGTTTAGAAAAACAAACTTTAGAGCAAGCTCAACCAACAATACAAAATTATCTTAGAACCAAACATACATAAGTAAGAGAAACTTTATCTACATTATCATGTAAATCTAACGAATCCATGAACTCACTAATCGACAACTCTAGAAAACAACTTATAGGCTAGAGGGAAGAGAAAGCAACAAATTCAAATTACAGCTTGCAAGCAAATAAGCACCAGATGTGAATAATCCATTTTCCGGAGGAATGAATAGAAAAATTCCTATGCCAAGTTCCCCATAATATTAAGAAACTACATGAATATACTCATCATGGATAAGTGAAATTTTTTTTTGGGGGGGATGGGGGGTTGTTGCAAAAGAAGCCCCCGAAAATCAAAAGAAAATTACATGGACCTTATCTTTGGTATGAACCCACTTTTCCAAACCAGACCACTTTCATAATTTCCATAAAAAATGTCAAATTATATACTAACAACTTCCAACATATCAAACCAGATTATACCAAAAAGTAGATTAAACAAATAAAAATAATGCCTTTTAAAATAGGAGCAAATAAGAGAAAACAAAGCCATAGCAAAATTGTTGGAACTACTGCTACTGTTATTGCTGTAGAGCAGAATGGCTACACAGGAGCTCTCGGAAAGTGAACATATTTCAAGTTTATGTATCAGAAGCATGATGAAAAAGACATAGTAACTAATATAATAGTATAATATGACACCTCCAATTTAGATAAAGAATGCATTGCTCTCATTAGCCTCTACTTAGACATATGGCACACTATCCTATTTAACTACACTAGTGATAGCTTGAGTGAATCTTGTAGCTATATATATATTATTCCGTGCCTTTTGTATTTATGTCCTCCTCATCCCTTTCTGCCCATATCATGACTATCAGCATCATAAAGTTTCAATAACTTAACAAAATGGAAAACCTGCAAATAAAGGATCCACCAGCTAACATGAAACCCGCAATTTGAGAATACACAAGAAAAGTTTTATATTATTTTTCTAGAACCTTTTCTTGTGGATAAAGAATATGATGCAAAACAAAGCTCATTGGAAATTGAAGCACAGCAAGGTCTTCAACAACTACAGAATGTGTGCTATTAAAGTCCAAAAGCATTACATTCTGTTTCCCCTCAAACACATTCATGAATTTTCTTCATATCTGCCTAAGGTCTAGGGATGACAAAGCTGTTAATTATGAAGACAATTTCAAAAGAATTAATCAATACTTGATATTGGTTTGCTAATTCACTCTCAGGACTGACCACCCATGACTTGTATAGAAATAGCAATGGATAGAAGACTGTCATGAAAAATCACTGGATGAACCAAAGACAAAGGCAAGAAAGTACAGAGCACAAGCAAGACAAGAAGGAAATTATGATAGTACAAAGGCAATGAAACTTGAACAAATTTTCCATGCAAAGAGAACAGAAAGTGAGACAATAATGTAGACCCAACCTTGAAAGCTTGCAATCCAGTATCAGTTTCCATGCTTCCCTCTAATTCATCTTCATTCATATCAAACACTACAAGCCTGATATTAACCATTTTCAGTACGGCATGGTATGCTGAAAATAAAGAATTTTGGCAATTGAGTTACTAATAACATATCAAGAAAGCAGATAAGAAAACTATCACATTGTTACAAGTTGAATATGTGAAGGCATGCACATAACATATTTCGAATTAGTATAAAGTTTTTGAGAAGTTGTTTCCTTTGTTTTAACTACCTATTTGTGTGTAATGATTTTTAGGACTAGCCTCTAGATTTTAAAGCTACGATCTAATTATAGACCCCAAAGCATAAGCAGGTAGCAAATGACAAAATAAAAGTAATTTCCTAATGTCATATAGAACTTACAAACTAACAGAGATAACAAAAAATGGTCACTTGAAGGGAAAAGTAACAAAAGTTCTACAATCTCTCTTTCAAATAATTATTTTTTTAAAAAACACAGAAATTTCATAAATTTGGTCAGTGGACACATTTTTACTCCCAAAATGATGAAGAAAACGTACTATCAAGTTGTATTTATCACATCATTCTGATAAATCTAACTCTTGCCTTGAATTTCCTTCTGAATCAAAGGACCAACAAGTCCATTAGTCTAGTCTGATTGAAATAAGCCTTGTATGTTGATAGCTTTCTGGTATCAGCTTTCATGCTCCCCCCCCTAATTTCTTCTTCATCCACATCTCATTTTACAGGCCTGCTACTAGCCATTTTCAGTTCAGCAATCAGCATGCTACACCAAAGGAAAAGAAAATGTTTTGGTAATTGATTTACTAAACTTATATCAACAATGCAAATAAAAAAACTATCAAAACTGCTTTAAAGATGAACAAGCTAAACTATTACCTTACTTTTTGCAATACAAGCGGAGAAGTTGAAAAACTTATGTTTGAGAATCCAGGGAACAACCAACTATTTATGAAGCCTCCACCAAAGCTAATGCTATCTAATGAGGTAAATAAACATCGCTAATAGTTGCCTTCATCTTCAAACCCTGTCTGGTCAATGAAAATAACTTCTGTCCCTTGACGATCTCGTAAGAAATGCCATGGCAAACAGTGGTGTCCTTCGTCCAATAACATGAGGTCTGCTTCCTAAGACTTTGGAATAAACATCACAATGTTATGTTTCAGTACAGCTCCAATTATAATGAACAATGAAAGTAAAGAAAAATTAGTCTGGTAACTAGTGCAAGCAAATTAGAAAAGACCAGATCCTTTCACAATCAAAAGACATGTTAAGCACCAAGTAAGTATAAAAATATTAAAGAGCAAAAAATGAGCTATAGGCATAGGGTAAAGTTCACAAACACATAAAAATACAGGAAAATGCCCAGATTTTAGGCCAATTACATTACTCAAGCATACTAGAATGCAAACTTGTACTTTTAATATATTGGATGGAGGTAAGAAGAGAGTTCTTGAGGAGAGAAATGCTGCATTATCACTTTTCTGTGCAACATACCTCCTGAGCTCTTCTTCTTCAGCAACGATGGGAAACAATGTGAAGCTGATGCTTGAGCACTATCAATGTTTTTTTGTTCACCATCTCTGCCTGCTTTTTCATTTTCATCGATTTCTTCTTCTTCGCTCTCACTACTTGCCTGCATGGTCATTGTGATGTATAAACGTCTAAAACTTGTGAAAGATGTTGATCAACTATCCAAAATTATTGTATCTTCCAATTTGTTCAAAACTAGAACTGGTGGAATTTCATAAAAGATGCTCAAATTTTTTTGGTTTAGAGAGGCAGAGGAAAGCCAGAATTTTGGTATCTTCCAACTTGTTCAAAGCTAGAATTTGTCAAAAACAATCTTTGAAGAGAAACCAAAGTCTATCCAAAAAAAGAAGAGAATTTCAGAGAATAACCTTACAAAACTGGTGAAATTTCATAGAAGAGACAGAGAATAAGAGACTAAGGAGAGAATACATGTCAGTGCGATGTAGATACAAAAAATTTATACACACACACACACATATATATATAATGAGTGTGAAGTTTCAGGTAGGAAAATCTTACAGGATCCCTTGAAATCTCCTTCTCCTCCAAGTAGATGCCTTTCTCGGGAGTGTATCGTTGTCTTAATAAAGGACAAAAAAAATAACACCAAGAGAAGTGAACTTGGTGAGGCGTCTCATGACAGTCGCGGATGGTAAAGATCGAAGCACTTCTTGGGAAGAGAAGTGCTTCATTATCACTTTTATGCACCACATACCCCCTGAACTCTTCTTCAGCGATAATGGGAAACAACATGAAGCTGATGTTTGAGCACCATCATTTCTTTTTGGCAAGGTTACAATACACTAATCCAGCTCACTAAATAGAAAATCAAGGCAATTGTTATGAATAACTTTTCAAACTTGTGCAAGACGATAAACAACTATCCAACATTATTGTCATTGATGTGAAGCATGCAACATCAATTGTAAGGTGTGAATGTTCACAACACTCTAGTTCTTCCACACACAAATTTGAAGTTCAATTAGACTGATCTAATTTTATGGCGATCAGAATGAGTTCCAAAGAGCAGCAAATTGTATCATGAATTTTCTTCAAAGATCGTTTCTTGATTAGCTTTAACGCTGCTTACTGAGACTGGCAATTTAGTAACAGAAAAATGAAGAATGTGTCCATATACATGAAGCATTGCACATCAAATGAATCATTTTCCAATGCATTCAAACAAAAAGGCTAATTGGGTATGCACTGTTGCTAATAATTTCATTCATGGCCAAATAGAGTGTAACAACTAACAAGTTGAACTTAAAAGAGTTTTTAAGATGCTCAAAATCTTTTAGTGGTTCAGAGAGGCAGAGGAAATCCAGAATTTTGGTCTCTTCCAATTTTCTCAAAACTACGCTTTGTTAAAACTAATCTTTGAAGACAGACCAATGTCTACTCAAAAACAGAAGAGAATTACAGAGAATAACTTTACGGAACTAGTGAAATTTTCATAGAAGAGACTAAAGAGCAAATATATGTCACTGAGATGCAGGTACAAAAAACTTTGTATGTATATATGTATATAGTCACACACACACACACACACACATATTTATTTGTTTACATATACAGACATACATATACATATACATATATATATACATATATGCCTGCTCAAAGTCCGTTTGCACCTGCCCAACCAATGTATCCCTCAGCATGTTTCTCTCTTTTGTTACAAACTTACAAAGAGGGTGAGATTCAAGGAATTTTAAAGATGTGCAGGAAGACTTCTTGGAAATAATATGCTTTTAGCAAAGCTGAAAAAGAAAGTCACTAGCTCAAATTCATACCCCTGACCTAACAGCAGGGTCAATTAAGGACTCGAAAAAAAAAAAGAAAACTGAGAGTACTAAGATTGAGCATTTACACAGCTCAAGTTTTTTGGCATGCTACCACAAATAGAAATCTAGTCTGCCAAACAACAAAGGAAACATAAATTCGAATGCCTTTGTCATACTCTTAACGCAATAGCAACCCTTGTTCTTGCCTTGTTTTCTCGACCTTTCAGTGACTTCATTGGATGATAAGAGATCCAAATTGATGAGATTAAAAGCACAGCAATTCAAAGTGCTCAAAATGGAACCAAACTCAAATTGGCCACTGGTCTCGCCCATGCAAGAGAAAATAGTTCCTTGATACTTATTCCACAAGCTCCAGTAAATGAAAACAGAGCCTACCAAACACATGAAAGGTTGGACACTTTAATATGTGATGTGATTGATTGCAAGTTATGCAAACTATAGGAGAAACGAAGTAGACCTGTGTTCCGCCATGACTACATGCCTGCTCATTGATTGCAAGTTAAGTACAAATGCATATTGCTTTTCAAAGACTTCACTGTTCACTCCTTAAGGAGCAATTTCCACCACATCATCATTCATACAATCCAACTCGGAAACTACTGCTCCTTGCGTGTTCCAACATAGCCTATGAGTCATTTCTTCTGTGCAATGTTGACGTTTCAATGAGCAAAAAGTTCTGTATGCAAATAGATGCCAAAGATAAAGGGAAGAAGCACAGTAACATAAACAACACAAGAAGGAAACAGTGGCAGCAACAAGCAATGGAATTTGCATAACTGTCCATGTCAAAAGAATGTAACAATCAAAGCTATATGATCATGGAAAAGTTGAAACCAGAGTGAGACAGTAATGTTTCCTCTCCCCTGCCTCTACAATAATGATGAATCTAGCTAGTTTAGCAAAATAATTCCAAGAAAGAAGGTCAAATTTTATATTATTATACTAGCATTCAAAATCAATAACCAACGATTTTAACCTCTAAGTAGCTTCTTTTAGCTGAATGGATCTTTTGGACTGACAAAAATCAAAGAAACCTTTTTCAAAAAGAAGCAGCAAATGAATTTAAATACCCTACAAATTTTGGCAAGCAGGTTCCTTCTTCCTCAAGTTCTTAACAGTTTGTCATAAATTTCATCTCAATGTGCATGCTGAGACATGCTCATCCGACCTATGTAGCAAATACTTGTGGGACAATGCTTCTTATCAGGTCAAACCACATTGAACAACTTCAATCTTCAATATTCAGTTTTGATCTCCCACCTACCAACAACTCCAGTTCCACTAATATATGCCTTATATGTTGACAATTCTCCAATATCAGCTTCCGTGCTCCTCTCTACTTCTCCTTCAGCTAGCCACTTTGAGTTCAGGATGCTATACCCAAAAAATAAAAAGTTTTCGCAAATGATTTACTAATTGCATATGAAAAAAGCAGATAAGAAAACCGTCAAAACTGGCCCAAAGGCATACAAGCAAAATTATTACCTTTCTTTCTGCATTCTGAGTTGGGAGAACTAAAAACTTATGTTTCAGAAACCTGGGGAGAGCCACCCACTGGTGAAGCCTCCCATCAAAGCTAGTGCTCTCTGTTGTGCAAAATTCTCACCATTGATAACTGCCTTCATCTTCAAACCTGTCTGGTTAGTGAAAATAAATTCTGCCCCCCTGCAAATCTTGTAAGAAATGCAACAGCAAAGGGTGGTGTCCTTTGTCCAACAACATGAGGTCTACTTTCTAAGACTCTGCAAAATACCATCGCAATGTAACATTTCATGATTTAAGTACAAACACAATTATGACAGCCAATGACAGCAAAGCAAAGTTATGGTCCAGTAACTGGTACAAGAAAATGGAAAAAATGAGCTTTTTTCACAATCAAATGATATGTTAAGAACCACGTAAATGTGAAATCTTAAAAAGCAGAAACTAAGCTATTTATCATAGGATAAACTTTCAAGACACACCTAGAAGTGCTGAAAGACACCCTGTTTTCTTTCCAATTACATGACTCGAGCAGACTTTGACAAAAACTTGCACCAGTTCCCTTGTATTTTTATTAAATTGGATGGAGGTAAAAAAGAGTTACTTGGGGAGAGAAGCTGATGTTTAAGCACCATCATACCTCCTGAGCTCTTCTTCTTCAGTAACGATAGGAAACAACATGAAAGTGATGTTTGAGCACGATCATTGCCTTCTTGTTCACTGTCACTGCTTGTCTGCAAGGTAACAATACAGTTATTTAGCTCATTGAACACAAATGCAAGGTAATTGTGGTGTATAAGCTTTTCAAACTTGTGAAAGATGATAAACAACTATCCCACATTATTGTCATTCTTATGAAGCATGCATCACCAATTGTAACGGGTGAAGGTTCGCCTCAACATACATGTTGGAATTTCAAGGAGACTGATCTAATTCTAAAGCAATCAAAACACAGAATCCCACGTTTGTTCATTGTCATCGATTTCTTCTTCTTCGCTCTCACTACTTGCCTGAATGGTAATTGTAAACAACTAAAACTTGTGAACGATGTTGATCAACTATCCAAAACTATTGTATCTTCCAATTTGTTCAAAATTAGAACCGGTGGAATTTCATAGAAGATGCTTAGAATCTTTCAGTGGTTCAAAGAGGCAGAGGAAATCCAGGATTTTGGTCTCTTCCAATTTGTTCAAAACTAGAATTTGTCAAAATTAATCTTTGAAGAGAAACCAAAGTCTACCCAAAAAAAGAAGAGAATTTCAGAGAATAACCTTACGGAACTAGTGAAATTTCATGGAAGAGACAGAGAATGAGAGAATAAGAGACTAAAAAGTGAATACAAGCAGATGATGAGTGTGAAGTTTTAGATAGGAACATCTTACAGAATCCCTTGAAATCTTAGAATCCCTTAAAATCTCAAAATCCCTTAAAAGTAGATGCCTCTTTGGGGAGTGTATCGTTGTCTTAATAGAGGACAACCATCAACGTGAAGAAAAGTGAACTTGGTGAGGCGTCTCATGGTGGCCTCGGATGGTAAAGATCGAAGCTTCTCGCAATTCCGTAGGTATAGCCATTCAAGGGACACAAGGTCTCCAATCCAATCCGGTAACACTTCTATCCCTCCGAAGCTTCTCAGAGTTAGTGAAGTGAGGGAAGTCAGGCATTGAAGCTGGCATGGCAGAGAGTCCGTGTGAGGCAACCCTTCTAAGTGAAGCTCATGAGTGCTGGTGCAGATATTAAATTGGACCACTCATCTGAGAAGAGGGGACCGATCGCCAATGTTCTTAAGTGGGTGGCAGAAGCAAATCCTTTGAACCTCTGAGGTATCAATTTGGGACAATTGAGTAAGGCGAATAACTCGAGAGAAGGCATCTCCTGCAAATTAAGCGAAAATGGCTCCAGATTGGGACAGTCGCATATTGAGAGGCACTGTAGAGACGTGCAGGACTCGAGCATTTTGTCCGGGATAGTTGTCAACTCATGGCAAAACCATATATATAGTCGCCTAAGACATGGTAGGGGGCATTTCTGTCTATTTACTCCCAGACTAATTAAGCTTGCGCAGCTCTCTATGCGCAAATCCCGCAGACTCGACCCAATTAGACCTTCAGGCAGCTCCCTAAGATTGTCGCAACGATAGAGTGTCAAACCCTCAAGAGAAGTGCCATTTCTTATGCTTGTTAATTTTGGGCAGTTTTGCACCTTTAGAATTTTAGATAAACATGGAAGAGTGGTCAGTTGGGGGCAATTATCAACTTTAAATTTCCTTAACATAGGAAAGACATCTAATTCTGCTTCACTTATTGTTGACCGGTCTGCATCCTTCCACTCTCCCAAATTGTTCATATATTCTACATGGAGTTTTTCAAGAGCTGGAAAGAATTTTCGTCTTCTAGTGCTGCTTCCTGGTCCTTGTGGTCTACCCTCCTCCTCCTCATCAGTGATACCGTAAAATTTATCTCCAACAATTTGGATGTTGTCCAATCTCCTCAAGTAGAGACGTTTGAGGGATGGCAGTTGTCCTAGTGTGGGTAGTTCACTGCATCTTTCGCAATTTTCAATCTGCAACTCCACCAATTTTGACAAATTCATAAACCATTGTGGAAATTTATTACCCGAAAAAAAATAAATTCCCAAATTTTGCAAATTTTGGTGAGGTTGGAGGCCTTCCAACACATCCTCATCATCAATTTTCTCCCATGGATACTTCTTCTCCCATCTAAACTCCAAGTGAGACAGATTTGGCTTTTCAGACAATTTTGCTTGTTTGGCTGCTTCTGTGCCCTTTACTAGTCCAAGATTTCTTATCTCCAACGATCCTTTAAGATACTTCAAGGTCCCAAGTTCTTTGATACCACACCCCTTC
Organism: Gardenia jasminoides; assembly: GCA_013103745.1. Lineage (NCBI taxonomy): Eukaryota > Viridiplantae > Streptophyta > Magnoliopsida > Gentianales > Rubiaceae > Gardenia > Gardenia jasminoides. The sequence goes on along the minus strand of CM023099.1, from coordinate 6,516,495 downwards.
TCTTGACTTACATTAAAGAACCTTAGAGTTTGCAGACATGTCAACCGTCCTATCTGCGTCGGCATTTTAAATTCTGCATCTCTATCATGATAGTAATTTAGATGTCTCAAACTAATCAAATTGCTCATCCGTTTTGGAAAACCTCTTTCAAGTGAATCACTACTCATCGTTAATGTCTGCAAATTGTAAAGCTTGCAAAGAGATTCCGGCAAACTTTTGATTCCAGAAGATGAAACGTCAAGCAATCGCAAATGTCGTACTTTACCAATGGAGCTCGGCAGAAATGTGACATGTTTCCCAGACAATTTAAGAACGTGCAAGCACTTGAATCTTGATAACATGTCAGCTAAAAACATGTCAGTCGATGTACCACTCTCTAGATGGAGAAATAATGTGTGAATTGATGCTGGTATTGTCATTTTGGTATTTTCTGTCAAACCTTCAGAAGAGCTCAATGCAAGGTAGCGATCTTGATTGCTGCTTTCTGGATTGAGAATTGATTTTGCAAAATCATGCACGAGATCGTGCATTTTATAATATGTCCTCTTACTCGGCCACTCCTTTTCGAGTTTTTCTAGCAAGGAATTTTGTAACAAACTCCTCAAGTACTCGCTTCCTGTTTCCTCCATCCTTCTTTTATTTTCCTGGTCTGGTAGAACAAAACCTTTGGCAATCCAGTGCTGAACTAGTTCATATTCTTCCAATTCAGTGTCCTGAGGAAAAATCGCACAATATGCAAAACATTTCTTAATAGATGGAGGTGATAAATGATCAAAGCTCACCTTAAGTATTTGATTGATTTGGCCTTGGTCTCCATTCAAGAGACTATCCTCCACAATAGATCGCCACTTCTCTCTTCCGTTGGTAAGAAGCAAGCCTCCAATTAACTTTGCTGCCAATGGTAGGCCATCACATTTTCTTAAAATTTTCTCCTTTAAGTCTTCCAATTCTTTTGGTACTTCTTCCCCTGCCAGTGCCATTTTTGTCAAGATAGACCAGCACTCATCGTCCGGTAGCTTTCCTAAGGAATGAGGATCATGATTCAACTTTACAATTCTAGAAACAGTTGCAGCCACAGATGTGAGGCGAGTGGTGACAAGACACCAGCTTCCATTGGTTGGATTTAGTCCCTCCAAAGTGGTGAAAAAGTCATTCCACAATGTGTGTTCATCATTCCACACATCATCAAGAACAAGGAGATATTTTTTAGTCTGGAGCTTATCTCCAATTTTTTTAACAATAACATCCCTGTCATCCACTCTCACTTCTTCTCCTGTCAATCGTACTGAAATGACTTTGAAGAGCTCCATTATTTCAATTTTTCTAGCCACACACACCCAGAATTTGTTCTTTTCAAAGTGACGATCAATTTGTGGATTATTGAAGACTGATTTGGCCAAAGTTGTTTTTCCTATCCCTCCCATGCCAGTTATGGGAATCACAGAGACAACACTTTCAGTCGGCCTCAACAGCATCTCTACTATCTCTGATTCATCCTTGGCTCTACCCACGACATTTGGATCAGGAATAGAGTCTGTTAGTCGGCTAACAGCAGGAGGGAGTGCAGTATCAGTTCGGCACTGGGCGCGCAGTCCCAAGCTATTGGCTCGTTCATTTATCCTTTCGAGGTTGGCATTGATTTCCTTGATCTTTGATGCCAATCTTGAATGCAAATTTATTGTAGTAAAGTACGAGAAGAAGAAGCATACCTTCTTCTTGAGTTGATTTCTGTACTTCACCTCCCGACGACGTCCTTCATAGGTAAGCTCGTCCACCACGTCCTCCACCTTAATAACCTCTCCTTCAAGCTGCTCCAGCCAATTCCGCACCGCTGTGCGATGCATTTCCTTGTCAGCATCATCCAAGAAGTCCCGGATCATTGTAGCAAATTGGATTAATTTCTCCAACTCCTCTCTGAATCCAAGAACCAAACTAACACGATCTGTGGCCAGGGAAATAACCGTCCCCAGCACAGCATCAATGGTAGCGCTAACAGCAGCCTCAGCCATTTGTAGTTGTTTGGGATTGAAATTAGAGACAAAGTGCTGTGGTATCAATGAGGGTGATGATCAGAAATTTTATTTTATTTTTTTATGAGACAAGGAAGGATCTATTCAACATCAGCAGCTGAAAGCAAAATTCTTTGGAGGAGAAAAGAATTTGAAGTGCTTCTAACAGGGGAGAAAACTTCGAGTGCTGCTGCTTTATTCTATGGTGGGAGCCTCAAGCATTAAAAATTTAAACTAAACTCCTAATTTAAACTAAACTGTAATAGTAATCTTAGAATGTAGAGAAACTTTTATTACAGAGAAGAGGGAATCTTCTTTTTGCACCAGCTACTTTGCTTCTTGACTGGTTAAGATTAAAGACATAAAGTGGATGGTTTATAGCTTTGTGTCTCAGAAACAAAACTTGTGATCTCAAATTACTTGAACGTATATCTTTTGAAGAAAATAATCATCAATGAATTGTAAAATAATTAGTCATTAATTTGTTTCTACTGTAAAATTGTTCAGACTTCAGCTGTTTAAACTTTAAAAAACCAAGGATTTTGTGTCCACTTTCATGGGCATTTTCGATCTACAATCCAATTTTCTTTCCTTTTTGAAAAAAAAATTTGGTCAATGAAGTCCGGGGATTAGTAACTTGAACGATGCATTTGCTTCAATGTTGACATCAAAATGGCATCAACAATTACATATTCCATGTTTTTTCAGACTGTTTCGCTTTTGAAATTCGATAAAGAATAACTTTTGTGGTGCATTCGATAAATAATGAGCCCTCAAAGTTGGCAAAGTTGGATGCTTTTCCAAAGGAACTAAGGTGCTTGGCTTGTTGCTGGGGTCTGAATGCTTTTCTAAAGTCCTCCGTTGCCTAATTAGTATTTTATTAACAGCTATTTTGGATCTTGTCCTTTTAGATTAACAAATATTTAAGTAGTATAGTGCTATTACAAGAAACGAATTTTTCCTTGGGGGAAGAAAGAAGAAGCTGTATGAAGTAATCAATAGTGCAGTCATTTTTATTTATAAAACATGTAAAACACTTCCACAGGATGGTTATATGTGCCTTGGGTCCCAATAATGGGGTCTGTGATGTCAAATTACTTGAACTTTTATTTTGTGAAAAAGAAATAAGAATCAATGAAATCTTGATATGTGAAGTACTTTGGTTAAATTGTAAAATTCCTGAGATGTTGAGCTCGCTTTCATGCTTGTGGGGCTTAGTAATGGCATATTGTCGCTCTTTTAATAATAAAAATACATGATGAATGAAGTTTGGTGAAGAATAACTTGAATGATGAATGTGCTTCAATCTTGTCGGAAAAGGCGCTTCAACAATTGCACCTTTCTTGTTTTAAGCAGAATTGCTTGTTGAAGAAGTGCAGTGCTTCGTTGGCAAAGTTGGATGCTTTTGCAACGGAAGTTGAGTTGCATTTCTGACCCGAATTTTCTTAAATCAGTGTTGCTGCTGGGGCCTTCATCTTTTGTCTGATTGAATGCTGGGACCTGTTTACCGAAAATATTTGAATTGTTGTAAGAATTTGGACTAATTCTACTTTGTACTCCATAACTTGTACCACCTTCTTATTTTGCATCTTAAATTTTAATTTTATACACTTTGCACCTTAAACTCTCAATTTCAGAACTTTTGCAACCTAAATTTTTAAGTCTGTCCCATTTAATTTCAATCAATGATAACATTAGCAAAATTAAAAAGATAAAAGATGATGTAAATTGATGACAATGTGTAGTTTTCTTGTCACTGCGATCTCTTAACTCTTTGTGATCACTTTCTAAACATTGTTGTTGATTTGTATTGTCTCAATCACTAATATTGCTGGTAAAATTAACGAAATAGAAGGCAGTGCAAATTAATGATAACATATTTTTACGCTCTAGTTGTGATACCTTGACTCCTTTTGACAACTTTTAGTAAGTTATGATTGGTTTTTAGGGTCCTCGTGTCGTTAATTTTACTAATAATATTATTTAATTGATTTAAATGTGATAAAATTGAGAGTTTAAGGTGTAAAATATTCAAAATTGATATTTAGAGTGTAAGGTAAAAGAATGGAACAAGTGCAAAGTGAAGTTAGTCCTATGAATTATTGCCAATGTAGTACTTACTTTGCTTCTTGGCTGGTTTAATTTTGCATACAGAATATATCTAGTGGATTGTCACCTTCGTGCCTCATTCATGAGGCTTGGTCATTTCATCGCCTAATTAGTTCAGCAACTGAATGCTTTAGCTTGTATTATTTTTTATAATACTTAATCTAATACCAATAATTTCCTTTAGAATTGAAATAAAGTTTTAACTATTTAAAGTATTTTAGTATTCTATTACTATGAATAACAAGAAAGGGAGTTTTCTTTTAGAAAGTGAAAGATTTGAAGTATTGTATTACCAACAATGATCTCCATTGCTAGCAAACGTGTAAAACACTACTTTTCAACAAGGTTGCATTGAGGATCATATAAATTAATGATAATTTATTTATAATGGTCAAAAAGAGTCAAAGTATCACGGTTAATACAAAACAATACATTTTCATAAATTTGCATTGTCTTTTATTTCGCTAATCTTGCCAATGGTATTAGTAATTTGGACCATATAAATTAATAACAATATATTGAAAGCAGTCAAAAGGAGTCAAGGGATCGCAGGTAGAACAAAACAATATATTATCATTAATTTGCACCATCATTTATTTTGTTTATTTTGATAACATTGATCTTGATTGGATTTAAATGAGATAAAAAGAAAGTTTAGTGTGTAAAGTGTCCAAAATTGAGAGTTTAGCATACAAAATATCCAATTAAAGTTTAGAATGTGAAGTCAAAAGATGAAACAAATTTGAGAGTACAAAGCAAATTTAATCCTTTCGACAATGATATCTTTACTCTAAATTAAATCAATACTATACTTTGAGCTCTCCTTCAAGGAATACAGAAATCATACCTTAACACATTTACTTCAAAATTAGATTTCAAATACTAACCATGATTTCAAGGTTTACCAATATGGTTTTGCTGCCAAAGTTGAGCTTCAACAAACTGATTCAAAAAAGTTCACCAAAAATAATTATGCAAAAAATTATGAGCCCTTAGTCTGTGGAAGTTTATTTTATTTTTACGTATTTATTATTATTATTGTTATTTTGTTAATCAACATCTGCACTAATTCTACATTATTATATACTTGTGGAGAATCTAACTGGATTGTGGAGGGAGAAGAACCCACCTCTAAATCAAAGGAGTCATTACCACATAACCTTTGAATTTAACTAACCATGATCAATCAAAAATAACTGTTGAAGTTTGAATTTTGTTAATCATTGTGGTTGCTGAGGCCTTCATTTTTTTCGATTGAATGTGAGCTGCATATCTTTGACTGAATGCCGGGGCCAGCTATAGAAAATGTTTGAATGGTTGTTCTAACATTGGTGTGGGTTCTACCCCAGATAGACCAGAAACTACGTTCCTAATCAAATTCGGAAAAAGCATATGGCAGCTCACCTCATTTGTTAACAAGTCCTTTGGAAATAAACTCAAAAACATTCAAGAAAAATACTTTAACAAGTAAATAGTCATGTAATTTTTGAGAAAAGTAATAACACTAGCAATAGTTTTTGAAGTGTATATGTAATAAAATTGGCTATTTGGAATCCTAATTTCTTCTCGAGAAATTCACACTACCCTTCAACATTTTTGTTCTAGGAATTGGGAAATACTTTCATTATCAACAAAAACCTAAAGGTAAACGTTTTCCAGAATGGTTATTCCCATAGGATCCTACACAATCCAAGCATTGACAACATGATTTAAAAGACATCTCCATACGTCCCCCCAGTGGTCTAATGTAAAATGAAAATTTGACAAAAAATAAGCTTCAATATTGTCAGTTGAAATGCTAGCATTACCTTTACCTAGCATCAAATTGAACAAGGACCTCATTTCCTAGTCATAGAGAAATTATGTTAGTAAATACAAAAATCACAGAAATGGGAATGCAAGAGGGGGTGCTGCCTGTTAGATATCTGGGTGTTCCTTTGATTAGCACTAGATTGAAGATAAAGGATTGTCAACCTATCATTGACTCTGTGAAGGAAAAGATATAGGGATGGAGCTCAAAATGTGTGTCTTATGTGGGAAGATTACAATTGGTTAAATCTGTGTTAATGAGTCTTCAAAGTTATTGAGTAGCATTTTCATGTTGCCTAAAAAAGTTATTAAAGTGCTCGAACATATAATGGCAAATTTTTTATGGAGTGGATCAGATAAGTCTTCAGGAATTAAAGTTAAATGGGATGGTATTTGAAAACCATTAAATGAGGGTGGATTAGGTCTAATAAGGCTACAAGTGTGGAACAAAGCACTTCTTCTCAGGCATATTTGGCATATCTTTCAGAAAAAGGATAGCTTATGGATTGCTTGGGTCTATATGATAAAGCTAAAGGATGGATCTTTCTGGCAGATTCCTATACCAGCAGACTCCTCATGGTTTTGGAGGAAGTTACTAAAATTACATTTGGTTGGCAATGGAAAATCAATTTCCATTTGGTTCAATAATTGACATCCTCACAGTCCTCTGATCAAGTCTTGTGAAGCAAACATTGTAATGCAATTTGGAAGCTCCATTAATGCTAGTTGGAAACTATTATAAAGAAGGGGAATTGGAGATGGCCTAAGGGTAGGAGAAGGAATCAAAATGTGGAAAATTTAATACAAGCTATGCCTGATGAGTGCTTGCCATTATCTGAGAAGGATATGTTCAGACGGAAAGGAGATAAGTCACGAAATTATACTTTCAAATCTTCAGTTGCAATGCTGAGGAGGAGAAACACAGAAGTCTTGTGGTCAAAGCTGGTTTGGTTTAAGGGATACATTCCAAGGTACGCTTTTATTATATGGTTGATAGTAGAATAGATTGGCCACCAAGGATAAATTGCTGGAATGGGGAATAATATCTCAGAGCGGGTGCCCTTTGCGTGCAAGTGAAAATGAATCTGTGGAGCATCTTTTCTTTCTATGCCAGTATTCTGCCTATATATGGGGAAGAATTCAGCAATTATGTTTAATGTATAGAGGTGTTTACGGATGGCAGCAGGAAATGGATTGGTGGATTAGCAACATAAGGAACGAATCTTTTGTTAACAAGACACAAAAGCAAGCTCAGTCGGTAATAGCGTATAGAATTAGAAGAGAGGAATAATCGAGTCTTTAAAGGCAAAATGGTAGCAGCTGAACAAATCATCATTGGGATTGTAAGAGAAAAGGAAAATAGTTGCCGGATGGAGAAGGATACCAAGAACAAGAGAGAATTGGGAGTCAAGCATGTTAGTGTATATGCCCTAAAGTCAATCAACTTCTAGGGTTTATTATATACTTTGACTATTTATGTAATAATAAATGACATCTTTATCATATTGATTGCTTATATTTTCATATAAGTATGATAAAACCCTTAGAATAAACCTAATCGATGAAATCATAAGAGTTATGATGGTGAGGTTCATTCGATTATAAATAAGGTTTATTCTTAAATATCTCTAGTCATAGTATTAACAAGAAAGGGTATTGTTAATACGGTTAGACTAGCATATACTATGCCGCTTCTATATGAGAATTAGTAGACCTCATCTACTATGGTGTGTGAGACACCTAAGCAAGTATATGGGTCCTTGATGGTATGATCAAGTTCACTAGATTGATCCACATAGGGACATCCTTTAAGTGCCAAAGGATTAATGTCTAAGTGACGTTTATGTAAATGATTCTTAGACTTAAGGTTATCATGATATCTTGAATATGGATAGTTATACTTTCTTTGTTATATGATTGCTCCTGTAAAAGGGAATGCTCACATCATTAGCAAATGGGTGTATCTTTGAAGTATGGAAAGATGGTGAATAACCTATAAGGATTTACCGCCTCTTATGTGAGAGGAGTTATCTAGGTGTTTGACCACTTGTAGAAGTATAACTTCAATCTTAGCGCTAAGTGGGAATGTCTTAGAAAGTGTTTCTAAGAACTTCTTCATTGGAGTTATATTTTGGTACAAGTGAAAAGAGCATTAATCACACAATGGGATAGGCACAACTTATTCCAAGATTAATGTGAGATAAGTGTGGTAAAGGATATTAGTTACATTATAAGCGTTCTTGAAGGTGAAGTCATCCACTTGACTTTTCTCATTACTTGGGTGGTCATGATGTATTGCTAGATACCAATCTTGATCTATAAGTATGAGTTGATTGATTAGTGGAATCGGTGATAAATTAAAAGGAGTTTTAATTTATCTAGTTCTTATTTATTAAGAATGTATAGCTCATACTTATTGCCAGCGTATATGAGAACCTAATGGGTCACACATTAAGAACTTTCTTAGCTAGATTAAATGAATTTCAAGTGGGACTTGATAAATAAGTTTTATAACTTATAGTTTGATTTGTGAGACAAATTAAACTTGAGAGACTTATGGTGCAAATAAGTTTTAGTCTTCCAAATACAAGAGTTGTATTAGAATTAGGAAGCTAAATCTTATTGGAAACTGATTTCAGGTTTCCATAAGGATTTGACAACTTATTTGTCTATAAATACTCACTAAGCTTTTGCTAGCAAGCAAGATCATCACACAATTTTTCTTGTGAGATTTTTGAGAAAAATCTTGAGAGAAAAAAATACCCAAAATTCGTCCAAGAAAATAAGGGAAAAATTGCATCTCTTATTTCTTATCTTGGGATGAATTTTTCCTAGTGAAAAATTGGAATTATCTCAATAGACTTGTGTGTGGTTGTCTTGGCAATAGCTAGCACTAATCTAGCTTAAGCTAATTCGACCTTGGAGGTTCTAACTAAGGAGGTTCGTGTGGATCACCATTAGAGGCGGGACGCGTATGCGGCGGATCTCTTTGCCACCCTGCATCAAATCTCCACCAAGTTCAAGGAAGGCTTCATGGATTGAGGTAATCTTCTTGAACTATCTCTATGTTACATGGATTTAATCAAAGGACTATCTATTAAAGGAATCAAAAATTTTAAATTTCCGCTGTATTTATCTCCTTGATTCCTTACAGTGGTATCAGAGCCAACTTTGATTAAACCATGTAACTTGTTTATTTAGTTGTCATGTATGTCAAATTAGATTTGATTATGTGCGATTCAAGAGTTTTAAAAATATACTTTTGATGAAAAATAAATTTTTGAAAAGGTTTCAAAGATTTAATAATTTTTCATGGAATGAATTTTCTTGAAAAATTGTTTTTCATCGTACGAAAATTCATGAAGTGGTTGAAGCTTTCAAGCAAAACAGTAACAACGGAAAGAATAAGAAGTCGTTGGCCATGTTAAGGGTGAAAATCCACAGATTAATCATAAGTGATTGGTCACGGGTTTTCATCATCACATTCAACGACGTACTATTTTTCTTGCATCAATTAGTTGGTGTAGGGATTTCCTTCATTACTAATTGCTGGAAATTTTCTCTAAAAGGAAATTCAAGAAACAAGTTAGTTTCCAAATACCAAATGGGATTTGGTCATTGATTTCCTTTTCGTTTGGGTTTCTAAATTAGTATGGAAATTTCCTATAATTCTAATATGATTAGAATTAAGGTGTTTTCTGGAAATTTTAGAAATCGAAATTGGACAAGGAGTTGTTCAATTAAGTTTTAGAAACTTACTCAATTTTAGTGAGACTAGAATTAAAAAGTAAACCAACTTTGGAAACTTTTCAATTTGACAAGATTAAATTTGGATGGTGTTCAAATACCTTTAGAAACTTTCTAATTTAATAAGATTAAATTAAGAAAGTGATCTAAAGTTAGTAATTGAGATCTAAAATGGTTTAAAGAAAATTTCCAAAATAAGTGAATTAGGAGATTCTAGTTAGACTAGAAATTCTAATTTTGACTTGGATGGTCATTCGATTGTGAAAAGTTTCTTATCATGGTTATAAAGTATGGAAAATCATTTTAATGAGATTAGAATGTGGTTTCCATAATTTAAAACAAAAGGAATTGAAAAGAAATTTGGAAACTATTTAATATTCCTTAAGAAATTGGATTTCCTAAGAAATATAAGTTTCCAAATTAATATTGGTTTCTAAATTGATTTGGAAATTGTATCTATGTTTTATTATGAATAAAATATAGTTTCCAAATCATTAGTATTGCCAAAAAATTTTCTTGTTTTTATTCTTTTTTAAAAAAATGAAGGAAAAAGGATGCTGGTCTACGATAGCGTCACTAAAACTTTTAGCGACCATTTCCTTGTGAAGGTTTTTCGTCACTAAATGCAGTTTTCTGTCGCTAAAACTGAATTCCAGAAATTAGAAATTTTCAAATTGAATTTGATTCAATTAATTTTTAAACCTCTTGAATTGAAGCCTTTTGAGATTAAAGGCTTGTGCATATAATGATACATGATTGGAACTAAATAAATATTTATGCTTTCATTTAATATTGTATTTTATGAATGCATGATGGATGATTATGGACTAAGGCCAATGTGATTGTGAATGGTTGAATGTATGTATGATTTGGTTTTGATATTTTTTGAAATAGAGCTCGTGTCCGCCTTCTCTATATATTCTTAATGTAAATTCTCTTCTCATCTCACTCCCCTTGAATGTAACTCAAGGTTTCTCCCAATATTATGTAATGTACTATATCAGGGATAGGGAGAGGGTAAGGATCTAAAATGTTTAGAATAGATTTACATTTGTAATGTACAAAGAAGATGGAGATGGTACCAATTCCACCATGGTGGACATACAAAAAACGTACAGGGCATGGAGATGTCGCTCGTCCCTTAGTTTGACCATCTAGTTTCCTTTTGGCTCAAGGAAACTAGTGTAGGAATAAAATCCATAATCATCCATGTTTAATTATAGTATGTTTATTTATTTATTTATATTGATGAATGGATATCCATGCTATATATATATTTGATGAGACCAATTTGGAATACCATGTCTAAAATCCCTCTACTCAAATATTAAGTCTAAACTTAAGTTGCCTTCCATTGTTATAGTTAAAATGAAATTATGTTGAGTTAACTTGTTGAGTACACTCAAGGTTGCTCTACCATGAGAAGTTTTAACTATGAGATGAGATCTCGGAATAATGGGTATGACTTAACTAAAATTTGTGACTTGTTGAGTACACTCAAGGTCATAAAATTTTAGAGGCAAAGGTTGGGTGACACATATGATGTGATTTATCAAGAGTTGATAACTCAACTATCTAGAAGTTACAAAAGTTATAATTGGTAATAAGTACCTACCTATTGAAATTATTTTGATTTGTTGAGCATACTCAAGATCAAAATAACTAAATGGGATTCTAGCCTACTAGGAATTTTTTGAAATTCTCGAATCTATATAAGAGGGTTATAGATTTGAATAAAATAGTGGGAGCAAAACCAAATTTGATTTTTATGTCATTTTTATTTGGTTTTGTTTTGCATAAATAGCAATTCTCTTTTATCTTTACCATCCGTTGTAGAAATTATGAGTAATTGCATATTATTCTCGATATAATTGGTATTTTTAATTTCTTGGATTGGCAAGTTAAATTGAGAAAAGTTCTTAAGAAAATTTGGCTATATCATTTAAAACCTTAGCACTTCCAATTATGGAAGATGTAATGGAATTAATAAAATTGCTAACAATGTAAGAGGAGATGATGATAGTATGCCATAGATGCTTCCTAAATCTCCTTTACTAGATAAGATTTCAATTTCTTTTACCATGGTTATACATCTCAAGAGTTGAATGATGAATAATCAAGATATAAGATGTATGAAATACTTGAGCAATAATTCTATTACAAGATGACAAAAATATCTCAAATTAAATATTAATTTATTAGAGAGTGATTGACTATATTAAGAAATTTAGATCAATCAAAGTTTTGTCATACACTATTAGTCAAATGTTGACTAAAAGTAATTACTTATCAAGAGTTGATAATAAGAATTACTTATCAAGAGTTGATAAGTTAAGAGTTTTAAAGAACTAGCCTTATAGTACAAGCTTTCAATGCATGGTTTTGAAATACAACTTTGTGAAAGTTTTATTTTTGAGATTATAATTGAGATTAACTAATGGACTTATTTTAGAACTTAATAAATGTTATTATTTTCTAAAATAAAAGAAAGTCCATTTCTCAATATGATGTTAGATAATTTGAAACTATCTTTAACATTTGGAAATTAGTCTTTTGAATAAGAAACATATTTTTCAAATCGCATGATGATTTGGCTCATTTGATTATGAATCATTTGAGACATATGAGCCTTATTCACTAATAAAAGGCTAATTTGATCTTTTATGAAAAGATTTAATGAATTGTTAGGATCCATACATTATGATGTATGTGGAAGATTAACAATTCATACTAGAGATTATTTCTCATATTTTATCACTTTTGCTAATAACAACTCAAAATGGATATATGTATCTTTAAGGTACTAATCCAAGATTTTGAAAAGTTAAAGAGGTTTAAGTATAAAGTAGAAAAACAATCTGGTCAAGTACTAGGACACCTAAATATGATCAAGGTGAAGAATACTTGAGCCATGGTAAAGTATTGGAACACCATGATTTGATCAAGGTGAAGAATACCTAATCTAAGGGTTTCAAAATTAACTAAAGGTGAATGTGATTCTCAAATAAAATAATTTTTCTAGTTATCTCAATTATTGTTGTGTAATCTAGATAAAGAATTATATCTCATGAGATGAGATGTCCCATGCAAGTTTACCAAAATGGTTTTGGGGTTTTGTCCTACATAAAATTGTCTCCTATACACTAAATCTTGTTCCATAAATATATTTGTTCAAAGTGTACCATATGAGATATGGAGTGTTAAGGAATCCAAATTTTGTGAAAATTTGGATTGTGCTACTATGAAGTGAGCATCCATAATCGGATAAAGTGGAGCTAAGATCCGATTAAAACCTTTTGTGAAGTATTCTTGAGAATTAAAGGAAAAGAAAAGGAGGGCCAAAAAGAAGAAGAGCAAATTCGTTCTTCTTATTTCATTTGGTTTAAATTTTTCTTAGCACATATGCTAGAATTTTCTTATTTTCTCCAAGAATTTTATATTTCTATCATCTTCAAGAATAAAAGTGTTTTAGTTTTAAAACTACTATTTTCTAGATATATGATTTATTCTAGATAAAGTAGTGGGAGAAAGATGGAACTTAAAACTTGAAATAGTTTCAAGTATCACAAAAGCAAGTTGAACAAAATGCATAGAATTGGGGCTTGCATTTCATGATGATGAGGCGCAGCAAAAGCTCCTAAAATAAGGGTTTCATAAATCTTAGAAATATAGATTTCTTATAGAAAATCATGATATTTGATCGTGCATTTTTTAAATGATTTATGAATACTTTATAACTTATAGAGATGGTTGAGACCCATGAATCTAAAATGGATTCCATATTTGTGAAGGGTAATGACGTTAGTCAATTCACCTAAAGGTTTAATAAACCTTTTAGTTGCAAAAGAGTCTTTAGAGTAAAGACTAATATGGAAGGTAAACTGTTACCTATAGAGTTTGGTTGGTAGAGTGGTCACTATTAAAGATAAGCAATTATCTTTAAAGAAACCTTCTTACTAATCAATATGCTTAAATTCATTTAGATTTACTTGCTTGTTTTAACTATGAGTTATGGTATGGCAAATAGATGCTAAAACCATTTTTCTTAAATGGAAACAACAAATAATTGTGTATGTGACACAATTTAAAGGTTTTACATCTAGTGTGCCAATAAAGCAAATCTCTAAAGTGGTATCATCCATTTTGATGAAATAATCAAAGAGTTTGATTTTATCAAAGTATGGATGGCCTTATGATATATTTGGTTTAGTGGGAGCTATTGTTGATTTCATGCATCATATATAATTGATATATGATACATTGAAATGGTATGCCTATATTCCAAAATTATAGGTGTCGCTATCCAAGACTTCCTTCATGACATAAAGGAGTGGCAATCTACCTTTAGAGTAATGGTCTATATTGATAGGTATGATTGCTTAAGTTTTTAAGTATTTAGACAAGATGCTAAAATGTTTAGCATGGAGTAATCTAAAAAGGGGTCTTATCTATAATAATCCTTTCATTGTACTAAACTCATTGTCTCCTTTGGTCCATGAAGAGTTTAAAATTGAAAGTTCGAATGTACTTGTAAACTTTCCTAAAATGATTTGCAAGTGATTATGCATATATTCATAATGTCAGTGCTATGTGTTGAAAGAGTTTCAAGTGAAACACAACTAAATTTCTACAATTAAACCTTAACAAATGTTACTTGAGAAGTGGCAAAAGGAAACATGTGAATCTACAAGTTCATATTTGAGTTTGAATTGGTTCATTCTATTAGAAGTCCTTCAACTTATGTTGAGACTATAATAGAATTTGTCCTAACAAAAGAACCAATGTCTCATCATAGATCCACATATTTGTTAAGGTAGTTTCACAAGATTTGATGAAATCATTGGTGGGAATTAAAAGTAAAGATTAAAATGAGTACCCATGGATTACAACATAGTTGATCCGTTCACTAAATCTTATCTTAATGAAAACATGATAGTCATGTTGGCTCATTTGGTTTTAACTTGTGAGTGATTGGCTTTAGTGCAAGTGGGAGATTATTAGTGTATATGCCCTAAAGTCAATCAACTTCTAGGGTTTATTATATACTTTGACTATTTATGTAATAATAAATGACATCTTTATCATATTGATTGCTTATATTTTCATATAAGTATGATAAAACCCTTAGAATAAACCTAATCGATGAAATCATAAGAGTTATGATGGTGAGGTTCATTCGATTATAAATAAGGTTTATTCTTAAATATCTCTACTCATAGTATTAACAAGAAAGGGTATTGTTAATACGATTAGACTAGCATATACTATGCCGCTTCTATATGAGAATTAGTAGACCTCATCTACTATGGTGTGTGAGACACCTAAGCAAGTATATGGGTCCTTGATGGTATGATCAAGTTCACTAGATTGATCCACATAGGGACATCCTTTAAGTGCCAAAGGATTAATGTCTAAGTGACGTTTATGTAAATGATTCTTAGACTTAAGGTTATCATGATATCTTGAATATGGATAGTTATACTTTCTTTGTTATATGATTGCTCCTGTAAAAGGGAATGCTCACATCATTAGCAAATGGGTGTATCTTTGAAATATGGAAAGATGGTGAATAACCTATAAGGATTTACCGCCTCTTATGTGAGAGGAGTTATCTCGTGTTTGGCCACTTGTAGAAGTATAACTCAGAAATCTTAGCGCTAAGTGGGAATGTTTTAGAAAGTGTTTCTAAGAACTTCTTCATTCGAGTTATATTTTGGTACAAGTGAAAAGAGCATTAATCACACAATGGAATAGGCACAACTTATTCCAAGATTAATGTGAGATAAGTGTGGTAAAAGGATATTAGTTACATTATAAGCGTTCGAAAGGTGAAGTCATCCACTTGACTTTTCTCATTACTTGGGTGGTCATGATGTATTGCTAGATACCAATCTTGATCTATAAGTATGAGTTGATTGATTAGTGGAATCATTGATAACTTAAAGGAGTTTTAATTTATCTAGTTCTTATTTATTAAGAATGTATAGCTCATACTTATTGCCAACGTATATGAGAACCTAATGGATCACACACATTAAGAACTTTCTTAGCTAGATTAAATGAATTTCAAGTGGGACTTGATAGATAAGTTTTATAACTTATAGTTTGATTTGTGAGACAAATTAAACTTGAGAGACTTATGGTGCAAATAAGTTTTAGTCTTCCAAATACAAGAGTTGTATTAGAATTAGGGAAGCTAAATCTTATTGGAAGATTCAGGTTTCCATAAGGATTTGACAACTTATTTGTCTATAAATACTCACTAAGCTTTTGCTAGCAAGCAAGATCATCACACAATTTGTCTTGTGAGATTTTTGAGAAAAATCTTGAGAGAAAAAAATACCCAAAATTCGTCCAAGAAAATAAGGGAAAAATTGCATCTCTTATTTCTTATCTTGGGATGAATTTTTCTTGGTGAAAAATTGGAATTATCTCAATAGACTTGTGTGTGGTTGTCTTGGCAATAGCTAGCACTAATCTAACTTAAGCTAATTGACCTTGGAGGTTCTAACTAAGGAGGTTAGGTGTGGATCACCATTAGGGGGCGCATGCGTGGATCTCTTTTCCACCCTCTGCATCAAATCTCCACCAAGTTCAACGAAGGTTTCATGGATTGAAGTAATCTTCTTGAACTATCTCTATGTTACATGGATTTAATCAAAGGACGATCTATTAAAGGAATCAAAAATTTTAAATTTCCGCTGTGTTTATCTCCTTGATTCCTTACAAAGCATCCATTGGATTTTCAGTCAAGAAATTTTTTCTTAGTAGCGAAATTTACTATAGCTGTAGAACGAGTTTAGAAATCTTGTTAAACACATCTTGTGAGTACTGCTATGCACAATATTAATAAAAAGGATTTTTTTGCTAAAAAAAATCATAGAGAATAGAGTGGATAATCATGCAAATTATAGGAGTAGTTATATATATAATTTTATCATAAGCATTTTGGATTGTATTTGTTTCAATCACCATAACTGGTAGCACTTTCTTTTAATATTCCACTTTACATAAAACTATGGAAAGGTTATGTAGATATTTAAATTGAAACTTCAGAAAGGGCATGCAACAATAGGCAAAATGACTAGGGGCTATCTGTAATTTACCCTTTGTAATATTTAAGGACACATCAGCTTGTAGATATCTATTACCTAAGAAGAACTAATGGCTAGATAATCTACTTAGGATAGTATTGCGGTACCGATGTCGTGAGGTAACTTATAATAAGATAATGATAGTTGAACCAGAGCCAGAGCTAATGATTGGAGATCTTCTACCTCGATAGTACACTACTTCCCCAGACCAAGTGCTAGCCACAAGAGCTTCACCAGACTCATTCCGTCTAATGAGACCTAGAAACTTAGAGACTCTACTTAAAACTCACTTCAGAGCCTTTTGCATCATTTATTTTGCGAATGAAATAATATATCCAAAGGTACATGTAACTTTTCCATGTAAATTAGTAATATTGTATTATAAAATGGTAAGTCTTGGTACTTAAAAAAATTTACATTTTTAATACTAAATCTTACCATTTATATTATAAAACTTACCATAATTTTTCTCAAACTTACTCATTTTAGCTGTATGTAAGTTTTTGAAGTAAAATAATAAGTTTATCCAATGAAATACTAAATTTCATTGGAAACTTACTAGTGAAACTTACCAGTAAATTTCAAGTGTCACTTGTTTACTAGTGAAACTTACTGTTCATCTAGCAAAACTTACTGTTATTTTGATTAAACTTACTAACCCACTTCTATGTAAGGTTTTCAAGTAAAGTGATAAGCTTATACAATAAAGTAGTAAGTTTTAGTCATTGATTTAAGTCATCCTTTTATTAGTAAGACTTACTATTTTTATAACAAAACTTATTATTATTTTGATTAAATTTACTATTTTAGCTATATATAGGTTTTACATGTAAAATGATAAATTTGCACAATAAAATAGTAAAATTTAAAATTTACCATTTGATTAGTAAGAGTTAGTCCCCTTTGATAACCCAATTCAACACTTAAACTTAATGGATTTAGATCTTAACACGTTTAGATGCGTTTAATAACCAAAAATAGAATATCTGAATTAATTAAGTGGCACTAAATCTTTTAAGCAAAACTTGCTACCAAAAATAAGTGATAAACTATTCATTTATCACTTAATCTGATATAAATTTATTCTTTAACAATTCAGTCACTTAATGAATTCAAACTTTAGATTTCAGTTTTGAGACTTTAGTTTTATTGAACGCACCCTTACTATTTATCTAACAAAACATACTAATTAAATTTACTAATCTCGTTGTATGTAAGTTGTTCAAGTAAAATGGTAAGTTTTTCCAATAAAGCAATAAGTTTTAGACATTCATTTAAGTTACCTTTTTAGTGCATAAACTTTCCATTTATCTTCCAATACTTACTGCAATCATAATGAAACTTTCTAATCTAGCTTTAATTAAATTTCACAAATGAATAAGACTTGCCATTTATGTTCTACAACTTATTATCATGGTAATTCAGTTTACTAATCCCGGGAGAGGGATAGAGGGGGAAGAAAGAAAGGGATGGATTGAGTGGTACGGGAGGAAGGAGTGTAAGTGAGAAGTCTCACGTTCGAGACCCCCCACATGCATGAAAAAAAAAGAAAAAGAAAAGAACTGGTAATTAAGTTTAATAATCTTCCTTTATGTAAGGTTCACTAATAACGAAAATATTCAAGATCAACTCATATCTATAAAAAAAAAATTTAATGAATCCAATTAATCAACAAGATTCGATTGTGGTCATTGGGATTTCATATGAACCCTAAAGTAAGGCAAGATTTAATAACCAAAAATCATAAGTTTGTGAAATAAAGTAGTAGGTTTGAAAAATTCATCAAATCTATCATTTTATTAATAAAACTTACTATTTTTACAAAAACCTACAATTGTTTGACTTAAACTTACTGATTCTAACAGTTGTAAGTTTGTAGAACAAAATAGTAAATTTGTGTAATAAAGTAGTAAGTTTAAACAATTCACCATATTATTAGTAAAAATTACCATTCTTTGACAAAAACTTACTATAATTTGAATTGAACTTACTGATTCCAATTGTGGTAAGTTTCACCGATAAAATGGTAAGTTTATCAAATAAAGTAGTAAGTTTGAACAATTTATCAAATTTACCATTTTATTTATAAAACTAACTATTTTTTGACAAAAGCTTACAATTATTTGACTTAAGCATATTGATTCTAATTGTTGTAAGTTTCTAGAATAAAATGGTAAACTTGTGTAATAAAGTAGTAAGTTTGAACAATTCGCCAATTTTACCATACTATCAATAAAGTTTACCATTTTTTACCAATAACTAACTATAATTTGAATTAAACTTACCAATTCCAATTATGATTTCTGTCTAATAAAGTAGTAAGTTTGATCCATTCTCCAATTTTATTATTTCAATAGTAAACATACATTTTCTTGGACAAAACTTACTATTATCTAAATTTAAGTGACTGATTCCAATTGTTATAAGTTTCATGAGTAAAATAATAAGTTTGTCCAATAAAGTAGAAAGTTTGTTCCATTCACCAAATTTAACATTTCGCTAGTAAAAAATACCATTTTTTATAAAATTACTACTACTTGAATTAAACTTACTGATTCTAAATTTTAATAACTTTCTATGGTAAAATAGTAACTTTTGGTCATTCATAAAATTTATCATTTGTTTGGAAATAAAATAAAATTTATCTATTTTATTACTAAAGCTTATCATTTATCTATAAATACTTGATTATAAGTAAACTTAATATTATGCCTACAAAATTTTTAAGAACGTGGACATTTTTTTTATTTTTTTTTTGGGAAAAATAAGACTCAGCATCATAAATAGCATTTCTAGTTGTACGAAATATTAATCTCTATTGTAGTACTTGGAACTACATAAAACAAAAATACTTCACCAATAAAATATTTTTTTATTCGTGCCTCACTTACAAGACAACATACCCTATCAACAAAAACTCATAATCATTGCAACTAAATATTCACTATTTTAAAAAACTACCTTGATCAAGGAATGCATTCTTTATGCAAACTCATTTAGCAATTATTTGTGCCTAATATTCCTTAAACTTCATCGTTGTGAAATTCATCCTAATGCTTGTTGTAGAACATTTTTTTTATTCTTTTTCTTATTTTTGTAGAGCTTAATACTTTAAATCTCATCATTATTGTAACAGAAATAGATTAATTCTCCAATTTGCACGACAAATTGTATGAGTTCATCAATAATATCCCCAAGAATAAATAAGACTAATCTACATTATAAAAACTTTTTATGGAAATATCCCATATTTTCAACTGGTACATTAAGAGATCAAAATTTGGACTTATTACTTTGAAAAAAGAATTTACAATCAAATTCCTTTATCTTTAGTAAATCAAAACTTACCATTTTCATAAAAAAAATGTTATCCATCATTAATTCTTCACATTGTTTTGCAGCTAAATTTACAATTTTGACCAATCTAAAACCAAATGTGATGAGTGATAATAAAGTAGACTCTCATATTCAAGATATTTTCCTAATAAATTAGGAGTACAAAAAAAAAAATTACAATCCAATGCACCTCTGCATCACTATAAAGAACTTCTACACAAATATTACAATCGGGTATCCCCAATAAAAATTGATTATTGTATTTGTGTGCTTTCTCAATTAAGCTAGTGTTACTGAGATTCATCTCAAAATATTTATCCAAAAAAGTAACGTATAGACTATACTATGACAAAAGGAACAAAAAGCACCTCTGTAACAAAAATCATGTGTCCATTACTACACATAACAGCACCATCAAGCGGAAAGATTTCATAAGCAATGCATTCCTTCTGAAATAGCTTTTGTACACAGTTATGAATAAACTCCAACTGATGTTAAAGGAGAAAATTCTCGTCATTTGATGTTTTCCTGGATTCCATCACATGAACATGTAAACTGAGAAAGTAAAATGCAAATTAACAAGAAATTAGATGCAGAAAAGAATTTCATTTTAGTGGCACCAAAAAACAAATTTATGGTTCTGAAATTAAAAAAAAAAATGTCTAATGGAGTTATTGACACAACATACAAACCCATAAGCCCTATTGCATTTTTGGGATAGTGATTATGATTTAAAATAGCAGTGGCAAGAAGCTGAAAATAATTGCATTACAGTTACAAACAACAGAAGCAAACTATATACTTAATAGTTCTGACTTAATCTGCCAAGTTTAAATTTTTTCCCCATCTCACATAAGCCTTCAAATCCTGCAATTGCTACAACTATGACACTTGACAATCAAGAAAGATAACATCAACCCAATTCCTCATTCAAACTCGAATTAGAATAAAGATTAAGTGTCTTACTTGCCAACTAAATCGTGCACATTAAGAATAACCAAAGTTAAGCTACAAACAATTCTTCAATACAGATTTACATGCAAATTCAGCTTAAAAGGCAGGGAATTATCTAAGAGCTAAAGGTACAAAGTTTCAAGTCGATTAGTCCATCACATACTCACTATTTCTGCCAAAAGAAAACTTACTCCTAAAAGTCATTTGAAACTACATAAAAAGTCAAAGATGACAAGCTCAAGAGCCTTAATGTCAGTGATCAAGGAAAATCCTTTTCAGTTGGCCAGCATTCATTCTTGCTAGAATGAAACATTGGTCACAACAATTATATGCCATGCCTTGAAAATGGTACTACCACTAGCTAAGAGCCAAGAACGACAACCCATATAATTCACTGCCCTATGCTTAATCCATACTACATTAGGACTGTCAGGAGTAGCAAGTTAGAATGTAACCACCACATAGACCATACATAACAATCTAATATCACCTGAAAAAGAGGCCACAACAAAATATTTTGGCAGAAGATGTTCATGAAGATTTATATTGAGAGTATTACACAAACCCAAGCAAGGGCCTTGGGTCCTTACAGCAATAGTATGCATCCTCTCCATTAGAAACTACTGAAACATTCCACCATAATCATAATCAAATTAAACTGGATAACTGGATCACTATTTCCTCTATAGAGTATATGCAAAGATTACTATCTGCCATTTTATCCTAGCCATTATCTTTATAACACTTTATGATCATCATCATTTTGTCATTGCAATAATCACAGCGGCATTTGTATTCAACCATCTCATAAACATATTTATACTTACTCCCTTGTCCAAAATTTATACAAATAAACTGCAGTGAGAAGACAACCTCAACATCAAATCCAGTAGATCACATCACTATCCTTAAACCCAAAAACAGAATTGCATGAAAGTTGTGTTTTACTTGAATAGAACAAAATGAAAACATGTCAATTAGAATATCTGAAACATTTATGATGCAATTGTGTATTCTCTGTCAAAAACTTTCATCTTAAACATTACTAGGAACTACAGTATCAACTTTGAAGAGGCAAACGATATTGACACGTACCATCAAAATGTAGCCTTTCTGTCACTTTCCACATGAACTAATAAAATATCTTGCCAAAAAGCAGCATAATTCAGAGCTCACTATCTCATTTTGTGTTTCCCCACAAAATTTGGGCAATATTTGAGTTTTCAAAAAGCTTCACAGAAAATCATAGGCTGAACAAAGTATTGACAGGAAAAAATGTTCTTCTGACTTGCACAGACTGGTAATTCAGTTCATTTGCAAATCGAACCCTTCCAACCCACACAATCATGTGTAAGCTGCTGCTACTACTATGATCAGTATGCAAGAAATATTATCACAACAACCAAAAGACCTACCACTCCTAGTCTTCACATTAGCTAGGCTCATGCAATTGAAATGCGATAACCCCAATAACTCAAGTTAATTAGCATTCCCAAAAGCTTTAATTTAATGAATACTGACTGGAAACTGAAACCTAGAAAGAGAGACAAATCCATTCCCACTTACTTATTGAAAAATCTAAGCGCGCAGGGAAAACAAAAACGAAGGTATCAGCCAAAAAGGATGAAGCTTTACCTCCGATCACTCGCCGGCAAAATTCATCCTCGCTCGATCCGGGACTCTGCGTTAGGCTAATCTAGGAGGGGTTTAGACAGAGAAGACGGATTCAATTGAGCAGTGATTAGAACTAGGGGAATGGGAGGCGGCGGTAGCTGCAACAGAGGAAGGAAGGAGACCGATGAAAACGATGTTATGGATTTCGGAAGGGATGGGAGCAAGCGAGCAACCGATTATGAGTAAATTTCACTAAAGAGTTGGTAAGTTTTATCGGGTAAATGGTAAGATTTGGTACTTTTTCATGAATCTTATGACTAAGGGATTAGGAGTGGTAACTTTTACTGACCACTACAATTTACCATTTTCTAATCCGACTTACCATTTTTAGTCTGTATGTTAGCGCTGACTTTTGGATTGCTGGAAACCTGGATGAACAGTGAATGAATGGTCGCTAAATGTATCAATTTATGTTGTGTGGCCCACTATTAACCGGTTGTATCAGTATTTTAACATAATATATTAACAAGTTACGGTAACAAACAGGGAGTATATAAGAAACAAGTCTATAATAATGACAGTATAATGGAACAGACAATTCATTCCATTAATGTTAAGTTGATACAAAGACGAAAACTTCTCATGGCAGCCTTAGAAGCTAAGATGACAATTAAATCAATTATTGAAACTGAGATTCAGTACTTTGGACTGATATTAAGTCATAAGGAAAAAATGAACCAAAGTATGCACAACTTGCAAATTTCACACGAAAAGGGGAAAGAAAACCATCCAAGAGAACAACCTTCTGGTGTAAACATCATCATAAGCGGGCGGTCAGCGAAGCAAAAGAAAGAAATAGAGGGAGAGACATGTTCAATAAGCAGAGTCGCTACATATTCAATAATAAACGGATTTGTGCCTCATTTCTGCCTGTTGCAATTTTCAGGTTAAGAACGGCAGCCTACATAACAGTCCAAATGCTAGAGTTCAATCGATGCAGAAAAGCCAGAACTGGAGACTTGAATTAATGGTGATAAACAATCTTACATCTGGGACAGAGGAATCAGCTGACAGGAGCTACTCATTTACATAATCAATGGCGGCCTCAATCTTCTCAAACGTACTCTTCCTACTCCGAATCGACGACATGGCCTAAACGATCAAAAACAAATTCTGCTTCAGCAATAACTGGAAATAACAACCTGATATTTGAGCACTATCCTTGCTCTCTTGTTCACAGTCAGTACTGCTTTCTTTCCTGTCACTGCTTACTAGCAAGGGAACAATACAATAGTCCAGATCAGAGAACAAAAATACAGGGCAATTGTAATGCATAAACTTGTCAAAACAGTGAAAGACGCTAAACAATTATTCAAAATTATTCTGACTGCTATGAGGATTGCAACATCAATCTTAATGAGTGAAGGTTCATAGCAATCTAGTTCCTCCGCATACATATTTGAACTTCAACTAGACTGATCTAATTTTATGGCAAACAAGACACAGAACCCAGAGAGTGAAAAATTGTTTCTTGATCTGCATTGCACGTCAAATGAAACATATTCTAACACATATCAAACAAAAAGGCTAATAAGGTATGCGCCCTGGCCAAAAGGATGTAAAAGGCTTTAGTCAAAAAGAGTTTCAAGATGTTCAATATCATTCGGGGGTTCAGAGAAGCATAGGAAATCAAGAATTTTGGTTTCTTTCAATTTGTGCAAAGTCAGGCTTTATTACTAGCAAAGATTAGTTTATAAGTTGAAGAGAAACCATGATTTATGGGGATAAACCTTACAGAATTATTGAGATTTACATAAAGGGGAGATAAAGAAAAGAGAATAAGAGATTGAAGAACAACAATCTATTGTATCAATTACAAACAGAAAAAATATATATATATATATGAGGTGAACTTTAAGGTAGAAAAATCTCACAAACACATGAAATCCCGATGACCTCCGAGTAGGTGCCAGTTTGGGGATTTAACAGAGGACATTGACTGTAATTCAAGCTCACGGAGTGTTTGTGCAGTTATTAATCCAGTCTAATCAAAATCATTGAAGAGAAGGGACCAATTGTCAATTTCCTTAAGCTGGTAGCAAAAGCAGATCCTTTGAACCTATCAGGATCAATTTGGGACAATCGTACAAAATGAATTCTTCGAGAGAAGGCATTTCTTGGAAATTAAGCAAAAAAGACACAAGACTGGGGCAATATATCACTGACATGTATGTTAGAGAGGTACATGACTCAAACATTTCACTGGGTATAGTGGTTAATTCATCACAAAATTCAATGGCCAATTCCTGAAGACATGTTAGGGGGCCTTTCTGTACATTTACTCCTAGAGTAATTAGTCTTCGGCGATCTTCGATCCTCAATTTCTTCAAACCTAATCCAAAGATCTTCTGACAACTCCCTAAGAATCTCACAACCACTGAGTGCCAAATCCTCAAGAGAAGTGTTGTAACCAGTTCAAAGATCTTCTGACAACTCCTTAAGAATCTCACAGCCTTGGATCGAGAGATCTTCTGATCAAAGATGGAAGGAATGTTTCAGCTACAAATGGTAAAATAGAAGCCCATAATAAGAGATTTAGATTAGTATAATTGTGATTGATCTAATTGTGTGGGTCACATCAAAATAATTTTAGCTTAAGAGCAACCAAAACTCAAAATAATTGACTAAACTGATTTAAGGGACTGGCACCAAGAGACCTAGATCTGAAGTGTCGCCCCGATTGATCAATTTGTTCTATTTTATCCATCTTGTTAATTTATTCAATTTGGCTGGTACTAGTCTACTAGATGCCTGGTGGCTACTGCCCCGGAAATGCATCTTCCTGTTTTGCATTTTTTTTTCCCTTTCTTTCCTTATTGTTTATTTGTTATTTACACTGCAAAGAATCTTCTCGATTACTTAAGCAATTAAGAAAGGAAACAAAGAGATTAGAATAGATGAGGACTTCTTCATCTCAACAAGCAACTTCTTGATTACCACTGCTGCCTCGCCGGCTCTTCAAACCACTCTGCTTTTGGCGGTTGAATTCAAGAGGTGGCAGATTTACATTGTATCTCTTATTGGGTCAAATTCAAGTGGATGAAATTGTGGAGAGTGATTAACGGTTGGTAGGACTTCTCTTTCATGTTTTCAACTCTCACGGAATAAAATTAGGATAAATTACATATAATCCTCCTATGGTTTTATATGATGTTAGATAACCTCCCTAAAGTTTCAAAAGAGCCATATAATTTCCATGATTTTATGTAAATTAAAAAATAAATTGAATGTATAATCAGTTAAGGCGATTAGATCACATGCCCTCTAAAACTACTTGTAATGAAATCATGATATCCACCTAACCTCTCTATGATTTGCATAAATATCCATTTTATTTCTTATAATTTATACATTCATCTACGTAATCCCCCTATGATTTTATATAAGGTGGAAAAGTTGTCATTTGATTTAACATTTAAATAAGGGTACTACTGGTATTTCAATTAATGATATTATATATATTATTTTTCATTAATTTTTTAATTTACATGAAACCCTAGGGAGGGTAAAATACATATTTTAAAACATTACAAAGAGTATATGATAACAGATGAAACCACAGGTGAGTTATTAGTAATTGTGCCTACAAAATTATAGTCCCTGCTAAAGTCCTACACTCATCTATGCTATGAGCTTGTCATGTGGTCACAGTTTGGATCTAGGTGCTTATTGGCAACTTCATCGCATGAGTAAGTTGATGAAGACATTAATTTTTCAGTTATTCTTCTTTACTCAAAAACATCTTCTTACATAATTAAGAAAGGGTTAAAAAAAAAAAAAAACCCCGTGGTTAGGTTAATATACAGAAAAACCCCTCATGATTTCAAATCGTACATTTCGGTACCTCATGGTTTGAACTAAAGTGAAAATTGGATGGAAACCGTTAAAAGTAACGGTTTTGAGTAAAATGACAAATTTACCCTTATGAATATATCATTAACTATTTTTCTAATTTAGAGTTTTATTAAGGTCTGAGGGGCAAAATAGGCATTTTGGGTCAAAACTTATATTAAAAAACTATTTTTCAGCTAAAAACCGTTACTTTTAACGGTTTCCGTCAATTTTTACTTTAGTTCAAACCATGAGGTACCGAAATGTACGATTTGAAACCATGAGGGCTTTTCTGTATATTAGCCTAACCACAGGGTTTTTTGTTTTTAACCCATTAAGAAATGATCAAGAAATGAAGAATCGGAAGTGGTTGATCATTTCTTCATCTAATTGATTAGCTTTAGTCCACTTAAACTAGTCACAGAATAACAATTTTTGGGTTTTGTTACGGATCAAATAATATATTTGCACAGCACTTGGATGCACTTCGCTGCAATTTGCTTGGTCTAACCTTTTCTTTTGGTGCTTACAGTGATACTAGCTTTGTTTTATCGGAATGTTGTTCTTTCAATGTTCTGCCTCAATGGCTCTTCAAACTATATTCTGCTTTTGGCAGTTGAATAAATAAAGAATGTTTAAGATTGTGATTCCAAATTTGTACCACTTAAGTTGTTTTGTTTAAAAAGATAAGTAACTCTTCACAAAACCAAGCCGATTGACCTTGAGGTTACTCTATCAAAGCTCTCCTCTATCTCCTTCTCCCTTGTTATACATATAAACAGTAGGACTAATGTTATGTGTGTGTACAACAGTAAGATCACAAACTTGTGAATTTTCCAAACATAATATTTCTATAATTTTAATTTGAATGCATATTTTATAATTTCTAGGTGTGATATTTAGGAAATGTTAACTTTGAGATTATTTAGGAATCGTATTTCTTTGTAGTCAAATTCCTTCTATTATAGAATAAGATGCAATGAGGTATCATTTAGGGATGGAATGTAAAGATTATTCAAATAAAAAAATATAATCACTTACCTTATATATATATATATATATATATATAAAATAGATTTAGAGCTTAAAAATTCATACTCAAGAGCTCCATTTTCTCTTATTTTGATTACACTGATGTCAAGAAATTTTATGCATCATTTCTTTACAAAAATGGATACATGGGTAAAATAAGCAGACAATGTTCTTAAAGTAAATACTTTATTAAGATGTGAGATCCTCATTGACAAATTCGAAAAAATAAAAAAAATATGTACAAAAGGAGGTGCTTAAGATAGATGATCAATTCAAAATCATACTAAAAAGAACCTATTTTTCCCCAGAAAATTTTTACATTTTCTGCAAACACATTTTTTAATCATCTTGTTACATTATATATATATATATATATATATATGTATGTATATATAAAATTATTACCGTACATTTTTCTATAAAAACTCCAGAAAATAACAATCCAAACAGGTTTGCACTAGCTGTATGGAGTGCGAGGTAGTCTTCTTGCACCTACTGTTTACCAAGAATATTTCGAGTGTGCCAAACCTTGAAATGACAATATGCAAATGGAATCCTTCCCAGTTTTCTGCATTCTATATAGACAAAAATGTTGAATATTTTCCCCACACAACACATGGTGATGCATGCTGAACAAATTTGCTAATTGAACTTGGTTTTGTGTATCAGATTACAATATTATAGAAACATCACGATGAAGTTAACTAATAATTGATATAGAAGGCCGAAGACCTGCAGTTTGCAAGATACAGAAAGCGTGAATTCGCTCCCCATATCAAAGGTCATCAGTATCAGCTTCCATGCTCCCCTTTAATTCTTCTTTCTCCATTTCACCTTCTACAAGCGTGATACTAGCCTTTGAGTTCATCATGTTAAAGTAGCAAAATTATTAGTGTCAACAGTTATTTTTTCTTCTTTTTTTTTTTTTTGAGAATTTCACAAATCTCCCTTGAGGTTTATGACAATTTCACTTAGCTTCCCGTAGGTTTTACAAATTACACTAACTTCCCTGTCACAACAAAATGACTATAATGAACTTCATTTAATAAAAAATTCACAGTATAATGAAATGAGATTGAAAAAAAAAAAGAAGGAAAAATAAACTCTACTCCTCCGGGCCTCCGGCTCTCCTGCTCACAAGTCACAGCCAATGATGATGATTCTTTCCCACTTACTACCACTTTGTTCAAATCCATTAGCACCTTCTTACCATAACTTACTCTCAGATTCCTACCAACTATTGCCTATGACTATTGCCAGCCACACCACAAGTGATCCCTCCAAACTCTCTTATATATTTCCATTCCTCCTGTCTTCCCTTTGGAATTGCCAAATCACAAGTTTAGTTGAGGGATCAGATTTTATGATTAAAGTAAATTCCGGTTTGTGGAATAGATAATACAATCCTTGGCCAAAAGAGGAAGTGCGACTAAAGTTAGTGAATTTGCTAATTTGTTTGTCATCCATTCAAATAACTTTTATAGGATGGTAATAACTGCATTTGGGTTTCTTTTTATGTTTAGCAATTGTTGGTTGTGGTTTCACTATGAAGGTAAATCTTCTTCCCTGTAATTAAGATATTAACATGTTTGGGGATTTAATGGTAGGCTACATTATTTTGTTTTGTTTTGAGGTGGTGAGGGCATTGGGTTTGAAGTTTGGGGTGTGATTAATTGTGAATATAATTTTGTTCTTTGGCAAAATGAATTTCTTGAAGATATCTGTAGTCATAATGATGCTTTTCCTTCTTTTGAACTTAATTAATCCCATCCACGCCTAAAACTCCCCTGAGGATTTTCTTCAAGGCCATAATGTGGCTTATGCAATAGGAGTTTAGCCACTTGTATGGAACCAAATTACTGCATCCTATGTCAAAAATTATGCAAACATAAGAGCAGTTTGTTGTGAGTTTGACCACTCCATAGAACCCTATGGCCAGGATACTGCTGAATGAGTTTACAGTCAGATGCATGCTTTGCGAGAAACAATTTTACAATACGATAGAATTACTTGTGTATAAAATATGGAATTAGAGTGTTTGTTAGGCTGGTTTGCTAGTATAGTGAGTTTGGCAAAAATGTGGAAGATGGTGATTGGCAAAATATTTTTCTTTTGTTTTTGTACAAAAAAGGTATTTTAGGATTTTGGGGAAAAAAAATCTTTTTGGACCTATATTGATACATGAGCAGTAGAAGCAAGTGATGTAGGTGTAATTTAATAAACTTGAGAGGAGCTCTCTGAAATTGTAAAAAAAACTTAAGGGAGGTTTATGAAATTATCAAATTTTTTTCCTGATTAGACAATAATAGAACTTTTCATTAGATCAGCAAAAAATTGTCTCCAGCAGCAAGATATGCTGCTTTGTACAAAACCACAGTACAAGAAGATTCATAAACAAAAACAAAACAAAAACAAAGACAGGCTTAGGTGTTGGTTCACATATCAAGAAAACAAATAAAAAACTATCCAAAACAATCAGATTTTATCTCCTTCTTTTCTGCATTGTGAGCAGGAGATGACCAAAAAAGGGAAAAAAAAGAGATGGTCCTCCTGCTTGGGTTTATTTGATAAAGCGAGGGAGGAGTGACTATCTGTGATACCTTGTCTGCATATTAACTGCTTTCGTTATCAAACCTTGTCTGGTCAGTGAAAATAACTTCACCCCCATGGCATATACTTGTAAGAAATGCAACAGCAGACTTGGTGCCCTTTCTCCAACAGAGTGAGGTCTGCTTCCTAGACTCTGCAGGAGATATTGCAATGTTAAATTTCAACATTTCTTCATGTACAACACCTGAGTAAAGCATTACATATACACATCAGCCACAGAGAATATATTGTCTGAGAGATGAAAATGGAAAGAACCACATTCTTTCACACTCCTAACACATGTTAAGCACCAATCTAAATGAAAATCGTAAAGCACAAAGAAAATTAGTTATATCCTTTGGAATAAACATGATGTTTAATCACCACCACTGGTTCACTATTAGATGCAAATGCTTACCTGCAAGGCAACAATACAATGATCCAGCCCACAGAATAGAAAAACAAGGCAATTATAATGAATGAACTTGTGAAAATCATGAAAGATGATAAACAACAATCAAAATTATTGTCATCAATATGAGGCACGCAACGTCAGTTGTACGGGGTGTAGTCTCGGAGCACAGTAGTTCACCAAGGTACAGATTTCAACTTTAAATAGACTGTCCTAATCTTATGGCAATCAAGGCACAGAGTCCCAAAGAAAAGCAAATTGTATCTTCAATTTCGTTTGAAAATTGTTTCTTGATTTGCTTTAATATTTTCCATTCAGCCTGGAGAGACTAGTGATAGAAAAATGAAAAATGTGTCAATGTACATCTAGCACTGAACGTCCAATGAAAAATTTTCTAACATATTCAAATGAAGAGGCTAACACCATGTGCACACATTGCTATAACTTTGCCTTTGGCCAAATAGAATGTAACAAGTTAAAGTTAGAAGAGTTTTAAGATGTTCAAAATCATCGTTCAATGGTTCAGAGAAGTAGAGGAAAACCAGATATTTGATCTCTACCGATGTGTACCAAATCAGGCTCTGTTGAAACTAATGTTTAAAGAGGAAACCAAGATTCAGACTAAGAAACAGAGAAACCATTGTTTATAGAG
Source organism: Gardenia jasminoides (assembly GCA_013103745.1). NCBI lineage: Eukaryota > Viridiplantae > Streptophyta > Magnoliopsida > Gentianales > Rubiaceae > Gardenia > Gardenia jasminoides. The sequence continues at coordinate 6,485,247 of CM023099.1, read as the reverse complement.
AAACATTTTAGAGAACTAGTGAAATTTAGAACAAGAAAAGTCAAATAAAAGAGAGTAAGAGAATGAAAAGCAAATACATAATATATATCAATGAGATAAGGGTACAAAAAATTTTGCAAAGTCCCTTACTTCGTATAATTGTAGAAACACATATGCATACTTATTTCACTTTTTACTCCTCAAGAGAGCAATGTCCCACCACATCAACTAGTTATAAGCAATGATTCATACAATTTGGTTCAAGAAGCTATTGCCTCCCTGACTACAATGATGGTCCAGACATTTTGATAAAGATTTCGCAATGAGCAAAAACAAGACAAGTCAACTAGTAAGGGAAAGAAGACTATTCTGAAAAATTAGGGATGAGCCAAAGATCAAGGTAAGAGAGTACAGAGCATCTAAACAAGACAAGAAGGAAATTATGGTAGCAAAAGGCAATAGAATTTGCACAAATTGTCCATGTAAAAAGAATGTAACAGTCAAAACTGTATGTTCATGCAAAAGTTGAATAAAAAGTGAGACAGTAATGTTTTCTCTGCTTCTGAAATAATGACCCAACCTTGATATTAGCTTCCATGCTCCACTCTAATTAATCTTCATCCATACCAGACACTACAAGCCTATTATTAACCATTCTGAGTTCAGCATGGTACGCTGAGAAAAGAAAAAAAGTTTTGGTGAATGATTTACTACATACATATCAAGAAGGCGGATGAAAAAACTATCAAATTGTTATAAGTAGAATATGTTATCGGCATGCACATATCACAAGTCTTGAAATAGTATATAAGTTTTTCGATAAGTTGCTCGTTTGTCTTAAGTACCTATTTATGTGTAAAGATTTTCAGGATCATCCTCTAGATTTTATAGTTATGATCTGAATATGAATCCCAAAGCATGAGCAGCTAACATACTACCAAATTAAGTAATTTTATAGTATCAGATATAACTAATGAACCGAACAGAGTTAACAAAAACTGATTACTTGAAGGGGAAAAGTAACAAGGGGTCTAAGTTCTCTCTATCAAATGATTAAACTTTTTTTAAAAGAGATCAAAGTCTAACAAAGTTGGTCCCGAGACACACCATCACACCTGAAAAAAAATTAAGAAAATGTACTATCATGATGGATTTTTCATATTCTGATGCACCAAAAAGTAATAATTCTTCACAAAATATGCACACCTCTTCTGAAAAGGACATTTTTCCTCCTCTTCCTTGGACTTCGACCAAGGAGTTCTCGCTTCTGCATATATTAGTACTCCAAATCTTTGACCTTATTCTGTCCAACTATATGCTTACTTTTTTTTATCCAAGTGAACCTCTTGTCACCAATATCTTAACCCAAACACCAACAAGTCCATTAGTCCAGTTTAATTAAGGTAAGTCTTGTGCTTTAATAGCTCTCTAGTATCAGCTACTATGCTCTCTTGTATTTTTTCTTCATCTATATCATACTCTACAAGCCTGCTACTAGCCATCTTCAGTTTAACAATTAGCATGCTACATAAAAAGAAAAAAAAGGTTTTGGTAATTGATTTATTTAACAGATATCATGAAAGCAGATTAAAAAAAAAAAAAAAAGACTACCTTGAAGACGTACAAGCTAGATTATTATCTTCATTTCTGCAGAGATGACACAAAACACTTATGTTTTGAGAGACCTGGGGAGAATGTGAAGCCTCCATCAAAGCTAATGTTGAATAATGAGCTAAATAAACATCATTCATAACTGCCTTCATCTTCAAAATGAGGATAACTTCTGTCCCTTGGCATTCTAGTAAGAAATGCAACATCAACGATGGCGTCCTCTGTCCAATAACATAAGCTATGCCTCCTAGGACTCTGGAATGAACATCACATTTTTGCATTTTAGTACGGCCTCAATTGTGACAAATAAGGAAAGCAAAGTAAAAGTATGATATGGTAACTAGTGCAGAAAATGGAATAAACCAGATTCTTTCACAATCACAACACATTTTAAGCACCAATGTAAAGAAAAGCTATGTAGCACTGGGCAAACATTCAGAAATACTTAGAAGTGCAGAAAAACACCCTGTTTTCAGGCTAATTAATTTACTTAAGCATACTAGAATACAAACTTGCACCAATTCTCCTCTATTTATAATGAATTGGGTGCTGGTAAGAAAAGAGTTCTTGGGGAGAGAAGTGCTGCATTATCACTTTATGCCACATATACCTCCTGAACTCTTCTTCTTCAGTAATGATGGGAAACAACATGCACCATCATCAATTTCTTGTTTGCTGTCACTGCTTGCCTACAAGGTTAAAAAATATTAGTAATCCAGCTCACAGAACAGAAAACCATGAAATATATTGAGGTCCGATGTCTGTTCCAAATTTCCGCTTTATCGCTAAGTGGTGCTTTTGCATATTCCCACCTCTGAAACAGGAAAGTTTCCCCATTGATAGTGTGTGAGGCAAGATAGCAGAAAGCATATTGATGTAGGCAAAGGTAGAAAAATCAACCAAGAAGAAAAAAACGTAAATAGAAAACGCTTTTTTATTTCTAACTTGTGTAGTAGCCTTTGGTAGCTCAAACTAAAGACAGCAGAATGCATATTAATAAACAAATATGGCGGGAAGCAAAACGAGAAATACTATGAAATTTTCTCAAGTACCAGCCAGAAACTAATCTTCCAAACATCCTTTACTAACAAAAACTTGGCCCTAATGTAATTTCGAAAAAGAGACTTTAGAGCAAGTTTAAACAACAATATGAAATTATCTCAAAACCAAACACACGTAATCAAGAGAAACTTATCTACATTATCTAGTAAATCTAAGCAAACTATGAACTCACCGATCTACAACTCTAGAAAGCAAATTATGGGCTAGAGGGAAGGGTAAGCAACGGGCTCAAATTATAGCTTCCAAGCAAATAAGCACCGGATGTGAATAATCCTTTCATCGGACTGAATGGTATAGCTCTTATGCCAAGTTCCCTCAACTACATGAATATACTCCTTATGGATGAGTGAAATTTTCAGGCTGCCACAGGGGGGTGGAGGCAGTAGAAGTTCCTGAAAAGTAGAAGAAAATTACTTGGACCCTATCTTTGGGATGAATCGACTTTTCCAAATCAGACTGCTTTCATACTTTCCATAAAAAAATGTCAAATTACATACTAACAACTTCCAACATCTCATGCCAGGTTCTACCAAAAAGTAGAATAAACAGATAAAAATAATGCTCTTCAAAATAAGAGCAAAAAAAGAGGGAAAAAGGCCGTAGGAAAATTGTTGGGATTACTGCTACTATTATTGATTTAAAACCGAAGTAGTTACATGGCTGCGTCATGTTCAAATAGAAGCTTATCAGGAAGTGAACATATTTCAAGTTTATGCATCAGAAGCACGATGAAAGACACAGTAACTGATATTATAGTATAATATGACACCTCCAATCTTGATGAAGAATGCATTGCTCTCATCAGCCTCTTCTTAGACATATGGCATATTATCCTTGTTAGCTTTAGTGTCTCAACCCATAAAATATTCATGAATGTATTCTCTCTCTAGATTGGTAGCTCCAGTGAAACTGGTAGCTATATATATATATATATATATATATATATTATTCCATACCCTTTTGTATTTATGTCCCCCTGCTTGTCCCTTTATTTCCATATCATGAATGCTAGAATTATAAAGATTTGATAACTTAACAAAATGGAAAACCTGCAAATAAAAGATCCATTAGCTAAAATGAAACCCACAATTTGAGAATACACAAAAAAGTCTTAGATTATATTTTTAGAGCCTTTTCTTATGGTCAAAGAAAATGATGGAAAGCAAACCTCATTGGAAATTGAAGCACGGTCAGGTCTCTAACAACTGCAGGATGTGTGCTATCAAAGTCAAGAAACACTACTTTCTGTTTCACCTTAAAAACATTCATGAACTTTCTTCATACCTGCTGAAGGACCAGGGATGACAAAGCTATTAATTATAAAGACAATTTCAGGAGAATTAATCAATACTTGATACTGGCTGGCTAATTCATTCTCATTCTGACCACCCATGACTTGTATGCAAGTAGTAATGGATAGAAAACTGCTCTGAAAAATTACTAGATGAATGAAAAATAAAGGCGAGAAAGTACAGAGCATAAGCAAAACAAGAAGGAAATTATGGTATCAAAAAGGCAACTGGAATTTGCACAAATTTTCCATGTAAAAAGAACAGAAAGTGAGATAGTAATGTTTCCCCTGCTTCTGAGATAATGACCCAACCTTGATAGCTAACTCTCTAGTATCAGTTTCCATGCTTCCCTCTAATTCATCTTCATCCATATCAGACCCCACAAGCCCGATATTAGCCATTTTGACTTTAGCATGGTACACTGAAAATAAAAAGTTTTGGCAATTGAGTTACAAATAACATATCAAGAAAGCAGATAAGAAAACTACTACATTGCTACGAGTTGAATATATGAAGGCATGCATGTCATAAATTTCGAATTAGTATAAATTTTTTGAGAAGTTGTTTCCTTTGTTTTAACCACGTATTAATGTGTAAAGATTTTTAGGATTGCCCTCTATATTTTAAAGCTATGATCTAATCATAAATGCCAAAGCATTAGTGCTAACAAACTACCAAATTAAGTAATTTCCCAATATCATATAAAACTTACAAACCTATAGAGATAACCAAAAATGATTACTTGAAAACGAAAAGTAACAGGAGTTCTACAATCCCCCTATCAATTTTTTTTTTTTTTTTTGAAAAAGGATGAAAATTTCATAAATTTGGGTCAGCAGATGCACTTTTACTCCCTGATAAAGATGACGAAAATGTACTATCAAGTTGTACCTATCACATCATTCTGATGCATCTAACTCTTTCTCTGAAACCCCTTCTGAACCAAAAGGCGAACAAGTCCATTAGTCTAGTTTGATTGAAATATGTTGATAGTTCTCCAGTATCACCTTCCATGCTCCCCCCGCCTCCAAATTTCTTCTTCATCCATATCACACTTTACAGGCCTGCTACTCGCCATTTTTTAGTTTAGCAATCAGCATCTACACCGGAGGAAAAGAAAAGGTTTTGGCAATTGATTTACTAAACATATATCAAGAATGCAGATGAAAAAAACTATCAACATTGCCCTGAAGATGAACAAGCTAAATTATTACCTTCCTTTCTGCAATCCGAGCAGGATGAAAATCATGTGTTTGAGAAACCTGGGGAGAACCAACTATTTATGAAGCCTCCATCAAATCTAATGCTATCTAATGAGCTAAATAAACATCATTGGTAATTGCCTTCATCTTCAAACCTTGTCTGGTCAATGAAAATAACTTCTGTCTCTTGCTATTCTAGTAGAAATTCAACAACAGATGTTGGTGTCCTTTGTCCAATAACATGAGGTCTGCTTCCTAAGACTCTGGAATAAACATCACAATGTTTTGTTTCAGTACAACTCCAATTATAATGAACAATGAACGTAAAGAAAAATTATTGTCTGGTAACTAGTGCAAGCAAATTAGAAAAGACTAGATCCTTTCACAATCAAAAGACATGTTAAGCACCAAGTAAGTATAAAAATATTAAAGAGCAAAAAATGAGCTATAGGCATAGGGTAAAAGTTCACAAGCACATAAAAATACAGGAAAATGTCCAGTTTTTAGATCAATTACATGACTCAAGCATACTAGAATGCAAATTTGTGCCAATTCTTTGTACTTTTAATAAATTGGATGGAGGCAAGAAAAGAGTTCATGAGGAGAGAAATGCTGCATTATCACTTTTCTGCACAACATACCTCCTGAGCTCTTCTTCTTCAGCAACAATGGAAAACAACGTGAAGCTGATGTTTGAGCACTATCAATGCTTTTTTGTTCACCATCTCCATGTGCTTGTTCATTGTCATCAATTTCTTCTTCTTCGTTCTCACTACTTGCCTGGATGGTCATTGTGATTGCCTGCATGGTCATTGTGATGTATAAACGTCTAAAACTTGTCAAAGATGCTGATCGACTACCCAAAACTATTGTATCTTCCAATTTGTTCAAAATTAGAACGGGTGGAATTTCATAGAAGATGCTCAAAAACTTTCAGTGGTTCAGAGAGGCAGAGGAAATCCAGAATTTCGGTCTCTTCCAATTTGTTCAAACTAGAATTTGTCAAAACCAATCTTTCAAGAGAAACCAAAGTCTACCCAAAAAAAAAAGAAGAGAATTACAGAGAATAACCTTACAGAACTGGTGAAATTTCATGGAAGAGACAGAGAATGAGAGAATAAGAGACTAAAAAGTGAATACATGTCAGTGCGATGCAAGTACAAAAAATTTGTATACATATATATATATATATATATATATATATATATATATATATATGATGAGTGTGAAGTTTTAGATAGGAAAATCTTACAGGATCACTTGAAATCTCCTCCTCCTCCTCCTCCTCCTCCTCCAAGTAGACGCCTTTTTTAGGAGTGTATCGTTGTCTTAATAGAGGACAGTTAAAAACTTCAAGATAAGTGAACTTGGTGAGACTTCTCATGGCGGTCTCGGATGGTAAAGATCGAAGCTTCTCACAATCCCATAGCTGTAGCCATTCAAGGGACACAAGGTCTCCAATCCAATCCGGTAACACTTCTATCCCTCCGAAGCGTCTCAGAGTTAGTGAAGTGAGGGAAGTCAGGTATTGAAGCTGGCGTGGCAGAGAGTCCGTGTGAGGCAACCCTTGTAAGTGAAGCACACGGAGTGCTGGTGCAGATATTAAACCGGACCAGTCAAAATCATCGATTGAGGAGTCATCTACGGAGAAGGGACCGATCCTCAATGATCTTAAGCGGGTGGCAGAAGCAAATCCTTTGAACCTCTGAGGGATCAATTTGGGACAATTGTATAACTTGAATTCCTCGAGAGAAGGCGTCTCCTGCAAATTAAGCGAAAAGTGCTCCAGATTGGGACACAACCCCACGAAGAGGTACCCTAGAGACGTGCAGGACTCAAACAGTTTGTCTGGGATAGTGGTCAACTCACCGCAATCTTTAATAGTGAATTTCTCGAGACATGGTAGGGGGCATTTCTGTCCATTTACTCCCAGACTAATTAAGCTTGCGCAGCTCTCTATGCGCAAATCCCGCAGACTCGACCCAATCAGACCTTCAGGCAGCTCCCTAAGATCGTAGCAACCATCGAGTGTCAAACCCTCAAGAACAGTGGCATTACCCATGCTTATGCTTGTTAAATTTTGGCAACTTTTCACCTTTAGAATTTTAGATGAACATGGAAGAGTAGTCAACCGAGGGCAATCATAAATATCCAATTGCTCAAGACATGGTAGGGGGCATTTCTGTCCATTTACTCCCAGACTAATTAAGCTTGCGCAGCTCTCTATGCGCAAATCCCGCAGACTCGACCCAATCAGACCTTCAGGCAGCTCCCTAAGATCGTAGCAACCATCGAGTGTCAAACCCTCAAGAACAGTGGCATTACCCATGCTTATGCTTGTTAAATTTTGGCAACTTTTCACCTTTAGAATTTTAGATGAACATGGAAGAGTAGTCAACCGAGGGCAATCATAAATATCCAATCGCTCAAGACATGGTAGGGGGCATTTCTGTCCATTTACTCCCAGACTAATTAAGCTTGCGCACCATTTTATGCACAAATCCTGCAGACTCAACCCAATCAGACCTTCAGGCAACTCCATAAGATTGTTGCAAGTACGGATTGTCAAACCCTCAAGTGAAGTGCCGTTACCCGTTCTTATGCTTGTTAAATTTGGGCATTTGGACACATCTAGAATTTTAGATGAACATGAAAGAGTGGTCAGTTGGGGGCAACGAAGAATGGTAAATTTCCTTAACATAGGAAAGACATCTAATTCTGCTTCACTTATTGTTGACCGGTCTGCATCCTTCCACTCTACCAAATTCTTCATACCTTTTACATGGAGTTCTTCAAGGGCTGGAAAGAATTTTCGTCTTCTAGTGCTGCTTCCTGGTCCTTGTGGTCTGCCCTCCTCCTTCTCATCAGTGATACCGTAAAATTCATCTCCAACAATTTGGATGTTGTCCAATCCCAGCAAATAGAGAAGTTTGAGGGATTGCAACTGTCCTAGTGTGGGTAGTTCACTGCATCTTTTGCAATTTTCAATCCGCAACTTCACCAATTCTGATAAATTCATAAACCATTGCGGAAATTTATTACCCGGAAAATCATGAATTTCCAGCTCTTGCAAATTTTGGTGAGATTGGAGGCCTTCTAACACATCCTCATCATGGTTGTCACTTTTCTGATCCTCATTCTTCCCCCATCTAAACTCCAACCGAGTCAGATCTGGCTTTTCAAACAATTTTGCTTGTTTGGCTGCTTCTTTGCCCTTTACTAGTCCAAGATTTCTTATCTCCAACGATCCTTTAAGATGCTTCAAGGTCTCAAGCTCTTCGATACCACACCCCTTCTCTTGACCTACATTAAAGAAACTCAGAGTTTGAAGACAAGTCAACCGTCTCATCTGTGTCGGCATTTTAAATTCTGCATATCTACTATGATAGTAGTTTAGATGTCTCAAACTAATCAAATTGTTCATTCTTTTTGGAAAACCTCCTTCAAGTGAATAATTACTCATTGTTAGTGTCTGCAAATTATAAAGCTTGCAGAGAGATTCTGGCAAACTTTCGATTCCAGAAAATGAAATGTCAAGCAACCGCAAATGTAGTAGTTGATCAATGGAGCTCGGCAGAAACTTGACATCATCTCCAGACAATTTGAGAACATGCAAGTGCTTGAATCTTGATAACATGTCAGCTAAAAACATGTCAGCAGATGTACCACTCTGTAGATGGAGAAATAATGTGTGAATTGATGCTGGTATTGTCATTTTGGTATTTTCTGTCAAACCTTCAGAAGAGCTCAATGCAAGGTAGCGATCTTGATTGCTGCTTTCTGGATTGAGAATTGATTTTGCAAAATCATGCACGAGATCGTGCATTTTATAATATGTCCTCCTCCTCCTCTCATCTTCGACTTTTTCTAGCAAGGAATTTTGTAACAAAATCCTCCAATACATGCTTCCTGTTTCCTCCATCATTCTGTTGTTTTTCTGATCGGGTAGAACAAAACCGTTGGCAATCCAGTGCTGAATTTGTTCATCTTCATACAATTGAGTGTCCTGAGGAAATATCGCACAATATGCAAAACATTTCTTAACAGATGGAGGTGATAAATGATCAAAGCTCACCTTAAGTATTTGATTGATTTGGTTTTGGTCTTGGTCTTCTTTCAAGAGACTACCCTTCACAATAGATTGCCACTCCTCTGTTTCATTGTTAAGCAGTAAACCTCCAATTAACTTTGCTGCCAATGGTAGGCCATCACATTTTCTTAAAATTTGCTCCTTTATTGCTTCCAATTCTTGTGGTATTTCTTCCCCTGCAACTACCAGTTTTTTCAAGATAGACCAACACTCATCATCCGACAGCTTTTCTAAGAAATAAGGACCGCCATTCATCTCCAATTGTCTAAGCACAGCATTTGCCACTGGTTCTAAACGAGTGGTGACAAGACACCAGCTTCCCTTGGCTTCATTGAGTCCCATCAAAGTGTTGAAATAGTCATTCCACAATCCTTGTTGATGATCCCACACGTCATCAAGAACAAGGAAATAATTTTTACTCTGGAGCTTTTCTCCAATTTTTTTAACGATAACATCCCTGACATCCACTTTAACATCTTCTCCTGTCAATGTACTAAAATGAGCTTGAACAGCTCCATTATCTTAATTTGTTCTTTAGCCACACAAACCCAAATTTTTTGGCCAAAGTGGCCATCTAATTTTGGATTATTGTAGACTGATTTCGCCAAAGTTGTTTTTCCCAAACCTCCCGCGCCTGTTATGGGAATAACAGAAAGAACCTTTTCAGATGGGCTCAATAACATGTCCACAATCTCTGATTCTTTGTCGACTCTTCCTACGACATTTGGAACGAGAACAGAGTCGGTTTGTCGGCCTGTTGTGGCTCCAGTAGCAGCAGGGAGTGCGGCTTCAATTTGGAACCGCAAGACCAGTCCCAAGTCATTTGCTTCCCTATTGATCCTTTCTAGGCTCTTGTTGATCCCCCTGATCTTTGAAGCCAACCTTGTACGAAAACCAATTTTATTAAAGAATGAGAAGAAGAACTTACCTCCTTCTTCATGAGTTGATCTCGGTACTTCACCTCCCGACGAAGATTTTCATAGTTGAGCTCGTCCACCACATTCTCTGCTTTAAAAAGCTCTCCTTCAAGCTGCTTGAGCCAATTTTTCACCCCTGGGATATGCATTTTCCTGTCAGCATCAGCCAAGACACCTTGGATGGTTTCAGCAGTGGTGCGTAGCCTCTCCAACTCCTCTCGGAATCCAAGAACCAAACTAACGCGATCAGTGGCCAGGGAAATAACCGTCCCCAGTAGAACTTTAATGGTTGCACTAACAGCAGCAGCTTCAGCCATTTTTTCTTGCTTGGGATTGATAGGATGAAATTAATGGCCTGATGTCGATGATGGTGGTGAGAATGCAGGATGATTTTTGCAGTGAGCTGGGGTAAGGAATGATTCAGCTGCCGCAGCTCAGAGCCAAAATCAATGGAGAAGAGAAGACTTTCTTTAGAGTGCTACTGGTTTACTCAATGCTGGGCCTTAGTTGTCAATGGTTTCGCTGGAATGGAGAACCGAAAATGTTAACAAAATTAATTTAAAGAGAGAAAAAAAAAGAAAAAGAAAATACTGAATCATGTTGGGGCTGATGGGGAATTGCCAATAAATTAATGTTTCAGTGCTTGCCTGCTTGGCGGTTTCAAAAAGTAAAAAGTCCAAATAGTCGTAACAGTACTTCTCATGTGTCTAGCATTTTTTATTTGGTTCTTTTTTCAAAATTTTCACTCTTAATAACTTTCTTGGCTCAATGCTGGAGCATTCAAAAATAAATAAATAAGTAAATAAAAGAGATGGCAGATCTCTTTTATTTCTTGGAATTGAAAACTCATGGTAGGCAGTACTTCTTTTTTATGTTCTCTAGGAATAAAATAATTAACTGTAGAGAAGTGTCCTCCTTCACTCGACAACCCCAGTGGCTTGCCATGTGACTACCAGCTGAGTTTGTATCGCTTCTTCCTTGCTTGAAGCATCTCAGCGTGTAATTGAGAAATCAAGAAATGGGAGTAATTGTGTAATTGATTGTTTTTCCGAGGCCAACCAAAAATAATAATAATAAATAAATAAATAAATGTAAGGAGTTGTTTGGATAGGTGGCAACTGTGAAACCCGTATTATAGAGGACAAGAACAAAGAATAATAAAGTGCCCATTTGCAAGTGTTAGTTGATATCATTTGCTTCTCTTTTTATTTCTTATTTTTCTATTTGTTATTATTTGCACCAAAAAGCATCTTCTTGACTCCATCAATAAACAGCAATTAAAAAAATAAATAAAGAATTAAAAATGCCTTATTGGCAACATTTTGCGTCGACCGTCATGTGATACGGAACGAAGTGGAGCATCACCGAGTTTTGTTTTATATTTCCGTTTCCTTTTCCAAAAAGAAAGAATAATAAAGTGTCCATTTGCCAATGCTAGTTGATTAGACCGACCCCGTTTAACAACTTCGTCGAAAATGCGTAATTTTCTTTTCTTTTTATTTCTTAATTTTTGAATTTGTTATTGTTTACGCCAGAAAGCATCTTGGGTCAATGCTATATAGCCTTTGGTCATTGATTATATCAGAAGTCAGTTTATTTTATGTATGTAGATTCATATAATTAATCGTCTTGCTAAATGTATTCCTTGAAAATGCATATGCTTAACTTATTTTTGGTCTTCCTTCCCTGTCATTAATTACTTTACGCTACAAAGAGTCTTCATGATTACTTATGTGATTAAGGCAAGAAACAAAGAAATGAGAATGGATCGTGACATCTTCATCTAATCAGGCAACTTCTTGGTTACTTCAATAATTAGGGCAAGAAATAAAAGAAGTGAGAATGGATCATAACTTCTTCATCTCACTGACCATTAGCTAATTACTGATTTGGTTATGGATCTAAACACAGCTATTTGTTCCCACATGCTTCACTTTATCACAATTATTTCGTTTGTTTTTTCTTTTTCCTTTTTTGTCTTTATCATGCTGCCTTCAGATTCACATTTTTTTCAAAAAAAAAAAAAAATTGCTTTTGGTTGCCGATCTAAGTGAAAAGAAAAAGAAAAAGAAAAATAACAAGATCACAAATGATGTAACTTTGAGAGGTAGAGATGTCTATAAACTACCAACAGTGTTATGATATACATCAACATCTCAATTTAATGGATACCTAACTTTAGATATATCCATCCTCGAAAAAGTGAATACTCTCATGATTCAAATATCAAACGCTTTTGTGATTTTGAAGATCATAGCATCTATGATGCAACTATTTGTCCAAAAAGAGAAAATAGCTATTGTCCAAAAAATATGCTTCTATTTTTTGAAAATTTCTCTGCCTATTAATAATTTGAGAGCTAGTGCAATTCGCGTGGTAGACTATTAAACATTTTTTCTTTAAAAGAAGAGTAATTGGTAATCAAAGAACCCTTGGAATAATATATAGCGAATCAAATATGCAACAAAAAGAGTATATAGAAAAATGAACTTGCTCTTCCTATATTTATGCTCAGCAACAATCATGAACTATTACTTTTCTTTTTAATTGTATAAAGCAATATGTATAAGTGAAATTTAGAGAGTTTATTCATATTTTTAGATATTTTTTGAGATAAATTTATATACTAGGCTAAAACTTTAACAGCACAGTAGCAGCTTTAAGTCTTACATTTTATTTTACTTTTCTACATTTAAACTTATATTTCTATTTTTAAAATTTATTTACTGAACTTAAAAATTAGTTTTCATATATGTACATGTATATATGAGTGAAAGTTTTTAAATCTTAATCAAATATATATGAAGAAATGAAATTATTTTTATTTAATAGACTGTGATAAGTTCCTTAGAATAGAGAATAAGGTTCGATACAGTGATTTGAAGAATAAGAAAAGAATTTACTGAATACATATGACTTCACAATAATCTTGCAGAACCTTCATGCTTGTTAATTTTCAGTCTCAAAACTTAAATAGTTAGAAGATTGTTTATTATATGCTCAACAGTCTCATTTGACCCCTTTTTCACTTGGATCAACGGTAGAGACTTTGGTCATTAAAAAAGAAAATCTAAATAGCTGGCATATCTACATACTGCTATCTTTTATTTATGGGAATGAAAAAAGCAAACTTTTCTTTCTGGCAAAAAGCTGCTCCATGATGTTGAAAAAGAAAATGATAATGCTTTTTTAGATAGGACCTTTTTCTTTCTCCTTTTTTGTTAATGTTCTCAAGATTCAAATCATCTCTTGTAGAAGTGATTGGAATTGGATTATGTATGACTTCTTCCTCGCAGATGCACCTTCTTGATCAAAGCATCAGTTTAGAAGAAGTGCATCTTTTATACTTGAAGCATCTTTTTGGGTAATTAAGAAATAAAGAATTGAAAGTGGTGCAATAATTGTTGATCATATATTCTCATTAATTAGTTTGTTGACTTAATTATTCATCGAATAATCGACATTTCTTTCTGCTTTTTATGCAAATTCAATCATTTATATGCACACCAATTAATTTGCTTTGCTTTATCACACACTTATCCTTTCATAATATCCGCATGCTGGCCCTGTCTTTTGTTTTGGGTGGGAAAAAAAAAGGGAGAGAGGATCAACTGCGCCTCTTATGGAGCACTATGTTTAATTGTTCGTCGGCAATAAAAAACAAAGGTAGTGATAAAATATAATAGCATGTAGGACATTTTTTCTATTATCTTTTATTTTTTTATATAGTAGGTAGGATATAGCTTAGATATTGCTTGGTCAAGAAAGCAACACAAAAAAAAAAAAAAAAAACAAAAGCAAAAAGAAAGAAAGAAAGGATGATTTATCACTTTACCATTTTCCAAATCTTTCTAGTTTAAATAAGTCATCTTGATCAGCATCATGTCATGATCAACCACAGACGTTATTGGACTAGCTGGACGCCAAATTGCAACTTCTTGCTTTATTTTATTTTATTTTATTTTAATTGTTGTCGTATTGTACTTTATTATTTGCATTTATAAATCATCTTCTTGATGGCTTCTCATCGAGAGTATTACTTAATTATTCACTTAATCATGTATTTACGCGACAGCTATTGGATGCTTTTTGCTTGAATTTCCTTCTTTGTGTTGCACCTTGTTGTTATCTCTCATAATTGTCGCCTTGACCGCTCGACATGGTTTCAGATAGAAGCATGAAGTATTTATAAAAAAAAAAAAAAGGGTTAATCAAACAAACCCGTCCCAGGGTTTAGTCAGATTTATAGTTTACACCTTCAACTTTATTTTTCTCACTTAACTTCATGAGAAACAAAACTATCCCTCTATTATGCTGAATTTATTTATTTTTTCATTTCTCTTCTTTCTTTTCTCAGTTATGGTTAGATTTTTACCACACTGATTCTTGGTGGTAAAAGTTCTAATGGGCAAGCATCTATATTGTATCTTTTATTTTGTGAAATTCAAAATTAAAAGTGATCTTTTTGCTCAACCAAGTGTGTTGATGATACTGTAGAAGTGTGTTAAATTGTAGTAGGTAGGACTCACCTTTCATATTCTAAACTCTCAAGGAATAAAATTATAGTCATTGCTGCTGTCCTTATTCACTTGTTTATAGTAATGGCTTGTCATGTGATCACAGATTGGATGTTGATACGTACTGGCCTCTTCCTCGGAGATTAATGTACTTTAATGCAATGGATTATTCTATATGTATTCCATTAAGACAATGCAATACAATTAAAGGTATATGTTTCAGGTTCTAAACATCTCATTTGCACTTGAAAAGAAATGCTATATGTTCTTGCAAAAGTTGAACGAAAAGCAACACGGTAATGTTTCCTCTGCTTGTGAAATAATGATCCAACCTTGACAGGTTGATCTCTAGTGTTAGCTTCCATGCTCCCCTCTAATTTGTCCTCAACTGTATCAGACACTACAATCCTGATATTAGCCATTCTAAGTTCAGCATGGTACCCCCAAAAAAAAAAATGATAATTGATTTACTACGTACATACCAAGAAGGCGGATCAAAAACTATCAAATTGTTACAAGTTGAATATGTGACGAGCATGCTAGCATGCACATGTCACAAGTCTTGAAATAGTATCAAATTGTTTAGAAGTTGTTCATTTGTTTTAAGTACCTATTAATGTGTAAAGATTTTTAGGATCGACCTCTAGATTTTACAGTTACGATTTGAATATAAACCCCAAAACATGAGTGGCTAACATACCATCAAATTAAGTAATTTTGCAGTATCAGATATAACTAATGAATTGATAGAGATATCAAAAAATGATTACTTGAAAGGGACAAGTAATATTCTGACAAAAAAAAAAGAAAAAAGAAAGGGACAAGTAATAAGAGTCTAAGTTCTTTCTATCAAATGCTAATTCAAAAAAAAAAAAAAGGTGAAAATCTAATAAACTTGGTCACGAGACACACTAACACCCCAAAAAAATTAACAAAATGTACTATCAGGACGTGCTTATCACATTCTGATGCACCAAAAGGATGAAATGCCATCTTCTAAAAAATGATTCTTCACAAAATATGTACACCTCTTCTAGCAAGAACTTTTCTCCTCTTCCTTGGACCTTTGACCAAGGAGTTAGAAGTTCTTGCATCAACATATATCAGTACTCCAAATCTTTGACCTTATTCTATCCAAATACATACTTATTTTTTTAAATCCATATGATCCTATTGTCACGAACATCTTAACCCAAACACCAATAAGTCCACTAGTCCAGTTTAATTAAGGTAATCCTTGTGCGTTTAGTAGCTTTCCAGTATCAGCTTCCATGCTCTCCTCTATTTCTTCATCATCCATATCACACTCTACAAGCCCACTACTAGCCATCTTCAGTTTAGCAATCTGCATGCTGCATAAAAATTTAAAAAAAAAAAATGGTTTTGGTGATTGATTTGCTAAATAGATATCATGAAAGTAGATAAAAAATAAAAATTAAGACTACCTTGAAGACGTACAAGCTGGATTATTATCTTCCTTTCTGCAAAGATGACAAAAAAAAAAAAAAAAAAAAAACTTATGTTTTGAGAAACTTGGAGAGAATGTGAAGCCTGCATCATTGATAACAACTTATGTCCCTTGGCATTCTAGTGAAAAAATGCCACAGTAAACGGTGATATCCTCTGTCCAGTAACATGAGCTATGGCTCCTAGGACTCTGGAATGAACGTCATAGTATCACCCTGTTACATTTCTCTACGGCCCCAATTGTGACAAACAATGAAAGCAAAGCAAAAGTATGATTTGGTAACTAGTGCAAGAAAATGGAATAAACCAGATTCTTTCGCAATCACAACACATGTCAAACACCAATGCAAATATACAAATCTTAAAGAGCAAAAGAAAAGTTATGTAGCACAGGGCCAACATTCAGAAATACATAGAAGTGCAAAAAAAACACCCTTTTTCAGGCTAATTACATTACTCAAGCATAATAGAATGCAAACTTGCACCACTTCCCCTCTATTTTTAACGAATTGGGTGCAGGTAAGAAAATAATTTTTGGGGGGAGAAGTGCTGCATTATCACTTTGTGCCAGACATACCTCCTGAAATTTTCTTCTTCAGTGACAATGGGAAACAACGTGCACCATCATTGCTTGCTTGTTTACTATCACTGCTTGCCTACAAGGTTAAAAAATATAGTAATCCAACTCACAGAACAGAAAATCATGAAATCTATCGAGGTCCGATTTCTGTTCCAAATTTCTGCTTTACCGCTAAGTGGTGCTTTTGTATGTTTCCACCTTGGAACAAGAAAGCTTCCCCATTTGATAATGTGCGGGGCAAGATAGCAGAAAGCATATTAATGTAGACAAAGATAGAAAAATTAACCAGGAAGAATAAAAATGTAAATAGAAAATACATTTGTATTTCTAGCTTGTGCAGAAGCCCTTGGTAGCTCAAACTAAAGACAGCAGAATCCATATTAATGTAAAACAATATGGCTCTAATGTAATTTAGGCAAAGAGACTTTGGAGCAAAACGAGAATACACTATAAATTTTTCTCAATTACCAGCCAAAAACTAATCTTTTAGACATCCTTTACTGACAAAGACTTATATTTCTTTTCTACATTTAAACTTATATTTCTAATTTAAAATTTATTTACTGAACTTAAAAATTAGCTTTCATATATGTACATGTATATATGAGTGAAAATTTTTAAATCTTAATCAAATATATACGAAGAAATGAATTATTTTTATTTAATGGACTCTGATAAGTTCCTTAGGGTAGAGAATAAGATTCAATACAGTAATTTTAAGAATAAGAAAAGAATTTACTAAATACATATGATTTCACGATAATCTTGCAGAACCTTCATGCTTGTTAATTTTCAGAATCTCGAAACATAAAAAGTTAGAAGATTGTTTATTGTACGCTCAATATTCTCATTTGGTCCCTTTTTCACTTGGATCAATGGTAGAGACTTTGGTCATTAAAAAGAAAATCTAAATAGCTGGCATATCTACATACTACTATCTGTTATTTATGGAAATTAAAAAATCAAACTTATCTTTCTGGCAAAAAGGGGTTCAATGATATTGAAAAAGGAAATGATAATGCTTTTTTAGATAGGACCTTTTTCTTTCTTTTTCTGTTAATATTCTCAAGATTCAAATCATCTCTTGTAGAAGTGATTGGAATTGGATTATGTTTGACTTCTTCCTCGTAGATGCACCTTCTTGATCAAAGCATCAGTTAGAAGAAGTGCATCTTTTATACTTGAAGCATCTTTTTGGGTAATTAAGAAATAAAGAATTGAAAGTGGTTGAATAATTCTTGATCATATATTCTCATTAATTAGTTTGTTGACTTAATTATTCATCGAATAACCGACATTAATTTCTTTTGCTTTTATGCAAATTCAATCATTTATATGCACACTAATTAATTTGCCCTGCTTTATCACACACTTATCCGTTCATAATGTCCGCATGCTGGCCCTGACTTTGTTTTGGGAGGGAAAAAAAAAAAAAAAAAGAGGTTCAACTACGCCTCTTTTGGAGCACTATGTTTAATTGTTCGTCGGCAATAAAAAATAAAGGTAGTGATAAAATATAATAGCAAGTAGGACACTTTTTTTTATTATCTTTTATTTTTTTTATATAGTAGGTGGGATATGGCTTAGATATTGCTTGGTCAATAAAGCAACAGCCCAAAAAAAAAAAAAGCAAAAAAAAGAAAGAAAAGATGATTTATCACATTATCATTTTCCAAATCTTTCTAGTTTAAATGAATCATCTTGATCAGCATCGTGTCATGATCAACCGCTGACGTTATTGGACTAGTTGGATTCCAAATTGCAACAACTTGCCTTTTTTTTTTCCCCTTCTAATTGTTATCTTATTGTTAATTTATTATTTTCATTTACAAATCATCTTCTTGATGGTTTTCATCTAGTATTTGTCACGACCCCACCTCTCCCTAGGGCGTACACTAGAGTATCAGTGGTCGTCTGCCTAACTCTCGCCATGACTCACTCACTCAAACGATCAATAATACTTAACAACTAAAATTCCTTACATAACTTTAAAATACACAATACTTCCAAATCCACAACTTCAAAGTTACAACCCCAAAATACATAAAGTATTTAATCCATACATTCAGGTTCCATAATACAAAAGCCCTCAATATCCATAATTCAAAGTTCTCAAAAACATTAAACAGAAGTAAACCCTAACACTATGGGTTGGCACCTTCACTTCGAATCTCATTTCCTGTTAAGAAAAAACAAATAGGAAAGGATGAGTTAAAAAGCCCGTGAGTTCCCAAAACATGCAAATCACTTAACACATAAAGAAATTCACTTCACAAATAACACTTGGAATTTAAACAGACAGGAAAGCAATTAACAAGACAATGTTGGATACGGGGGCCCTCAGGGGCCAAGTTCCACGAAACTTGTCCACGAACCAAGTAGTTGACACTCCGTCAACTTTCACAATCAAAACCATGTAGACCGTCCCTTATCCCTTACTTCTCCAAAACCCCCACCGGGCCCGACTCCAAACACTTAACACTTTATAACACTTCACTTCACTTGGTTTTGTGTACTCTTCAGTATTAGGGACGAGTCCTTATGCCAAATCCAGAGTACAATTCATTTCACTATATATATATATATATATATATATATATATATATCACTGATTTAATGCTCTTAACGGAGACAAGTCCATGAGCCAAGTCTCGAGCACATATATCACTGCACTTTATATATATATCACTGCATTTTATATATATCACTGCACTTTATATATATCATTGCACTTTATATATATATCACTGCACTTTATATATATCACTGCATTTTATATATATCACTGCACTAACCCTATGGCTCATCCCTTTCTTCTCGACCTAGGCCTAGCCTACGGTTCGAGTCGAAGGGCTCACCAATAGGTCTCTGGAAATTCCTGACCTTTCACACACACACATAAGTTACTGCATAACATTTTTACCATCAATCATCACACTACACTTTCACAATTATTTTTCACTCAAATGAGGGTAAGTGCGATAAAATACACACTACCCCATTAGAGGATTCAAAAACCATGTTTCACTTTAAAATCACTTCACTACACACAATTGCAGTCATTTTCACTTAATCAAATATCAAGCATGGAAACTCACCAAAATAGTAGGGTTCGGCTTCTACGTAAAAATCAAATTCACTTCCTTGCACACCCCCTAAAACAATTTAAAACAATAGTTAAGATACCCTCCTTCACTCATTAACTAAAACAATTCACTTTCACTTCTTAGTTTCAATCAATATTTTTTCCCAAAATTTCCTCAAGGAAAAGCTTTCATTTCACATGATAAAATGTCTCCATGGGTCTTTTGAAGATCACTATATCATTTCAAATATAACGCGCCACTGATATACTCCCAAACCATCACTTTTCAAATCCTTTTAATTATAGAATTTAGGTGAGGTCTCATACCTCAAAATCACTTGTTTCACAATTTTTCAACACTTGTTCTTATTCAAAGCTTTAACACAAGTTTAAACAATTCTTATCAAGTCTTTACATTCAAAATTCATAGAAATTAACCACAATATTGTAAAAACCCTCGAGTCCTTCAATTCAACACTTTTTATCCAAAAGTTTATGAAAAGTTTCACTTTTCATCATTTAAAATCCAAGAGCTCACTCTACTCAAACATACATTCGTAGATGAACATAACACGTATATTCTTAGGTAAAAATCTCTTCAAGAAAAATCACAAAATCTCGAAATCAAACATTAAAATCACCAAGCATGGGTTCTGCCATCTCATACATTTTCCTTCAAAATTTTCAACAATAAAAACCTACTTCCTAACCATATCATGACTAGTTTCACGAATATCAATCAAATCCACAATCAGGTTCTCAAGTCCGCTACCTAAAATCCACCTCAAGTCCACTACCTAGGTTGGGATTTCAAGAACCCAAATTTATCATTTCAGATATAATCATTTCTACCGATGTAAACCATGGATCTATGATATTTAACACTAATAAAGCTATATCTAGTAGTTTTGAAACTTATGCCTTCGGATCTATCAAGATCCAACAAGATCAAAGAAGATCTTGTGAGTTCCTCTTCCAAAGAATGCTTCCAAGTCTAGCAAACTCCAAAAGCTTTTACCTTTGCCATTGATCCACTAGTTTTGTTAGTGATTTCCCACAAAAACTTCAAGAACAAGAACAATATACACCCACAAGCTTTTCTTTCTCTTCTTTTCCTCTCTTTTTCTCCCTCAAGTTTCAGACCAGCCCCCTCTCTCTCTTCCCTCTCTCAGGGCTGCAAGAATGAAGAGGATGAAGGTCTTCAATGGTGGCCTGAAGCTCCAAGGAAGAAAGG
Source organism: Gardenia jasminoides (assembly GCA_013103745.1). Taxonomy (NCBI): domain Eukaryota; kingdom Viridiplantae; phylum Streptophyta; class Magnoliopsida; order Gentianales; family Rubiaceae; genus Gardenia; species Gardenia jasminoides. The sequence continues at coordinate 6,464,211 of CM023099.1, read as the reverse complement.
AAGAAGAAAGGAAGAAGTAAAGCAATTTTTTCTCTCTCTCTCTCTCCCTTCTTGTTGCTCTCGGCCTCCCCCTCTCTCTTCAAGCAAAAAGTGGCTGAAAATGTGAAGCTCCAAGAAGCCAAAAGTCAAGCCTTCAAAAGACAAAAAGGTGCAAATCCCATGATTTAAGGAAAAAGTGACTTTTGGTCACTTTATGTCGCGTCGAGGGCGACAATCTAACTTACACTGTTAACACTGTCCAACCATAAATATATATCAGTAATATCACTACATATGCTCGTTTTCAACTTAAAGTCACTATTCATGCTTCGGAGCAAAATTTAACGCTTAACTTGGCCGAAACCACACACCGGCAAATAATTCGTATAAAATTCTCTAAATTAGAAAATATTCACTTTAAACATAAATTCACTCATTTTTTTTAATGAATAAACACAATATAAACAATATTTTACATTTTAAAATAAAATCTGAATTTTGAAGCCCTTATAGTATTAGTTAATTATTCACTTAATCATGTATTTGCACCACAGCTACTGGATGCTTTTTGCTTGAATTCCCTTCACTTACGTGCAGCACTATGCCGTTATCTGTCATAAGTGTCGCCTTGATCCCTCCCCATGGTTCCAAATAGAAGCATGAAGTATTTTAGGAAAAAAAAAGAAAAAGAAAAAGGTAATCAAACAAACACATTCCAGGTGTCGCGCCCCATTTTTTATGGAAAGGAGGAGGGAGGGAAGGAGAACCCCTCGTCGTTTCGGGTTTTTAGTTGAAAAAGGTTTTTTTAGTTAAAAATTGATTTTTGAAAGAAATGGGTCATGGGACTACAAAAATGCGACGGTTTGGACCCAAAAATAAAAGTCTAGAAAAGGGTTTTTAGAAAAATTTGGAGTCGCCACTTGGTATGGAGTTTAGGTGTACCAAGTCACCTAAAAGATTTTAATTAATGAAAATAAACTACGAAAACCCTTTTTTAGACGACTCCAGGTCTTTGAAAAACTAGAGAAAAAGG